>CAJQZP010001305.1:4750000-5350000 GCA_907164705.1 Parnassius apollo | reverse complement strand
AAATAAATGTTTATTATTATTATATGCTAAAACTCAAAAACGGCTCGATCGATTTTGATGAAATTCCTTGTAAGTATTTGAATGGATCCTTAAATGGTTTAGATTCATCCGTTTTGTACCCAGTAGATGGCGCTGTTGCCGACATCCGGAAATCACACGTGCGAAACTTGGGCAGATCGCAAGTTTGAAATAAAAGTCCGCAAATTTCCTCTTACACTCGTGACATCTATAACATTTTTTTATTATTATATAAATATACATAATAGAACAACAAATAAATAACAATGTTCTTACGAGTTACGAGTTTCTTGTTGATTGTCTCTTTGTAGAGTTGTTACTTATGGATCAGATAGAACCCTTTGATATTTGTAAGCATAACTAGACATACATTTCTATTATTAAAACCTAAAGAAATTATTTCAAGCTGCTACGGAAAACTGTTTGTTTGCAATGTATGTAAGGAGTGTTATATGAAAAGTGTTTAACTGTAGTGCTACACTCTGCTGGCTGTTAGATCGGGTGCTCCAGTTTTACTGATAACCAGATAACTGGTTGTTACACCCCGTGGTTATATCTGTATCAAACGGTGCGTAATAGCTTGCCAGCTGTTACTACTGTTCCTGCTGTTCCATAATGCATACACTTTTGTTTAGTTAAAAAGGGCTGTTACAAGTTGCTCAGTCGCTCCCTGGTTGGTATTCATTATTGTTTTCCAGTGTTTTTGTAAACAAAATGCTTGCCGTGGCGGTCTACTATGCACTGGCACTAAAAAAGTTAAGTAATTAAGTAAAATTGGTGTTAGTGTGGTTAGTATTTAAACGCTGTGCAAATATTAACAGTTGTATATTTAATGATTATGACGCGAACACTACACATTTAATAAAACTATATTTACGGATTTTATCGCGTTTAATTAACTTTAACTTATTTTTAAATTGCCGACGTTTCGTTTGACGTCCCAATGTCATAGTTAGCCCGGCTACTTTCAGTTTTTTAATATTATGCGACTAAGATGGAGTGCCCCACAGCCTGTATATCCACTAGCTCTTTACACTCTTCAGACCTGAACTCGGCAATTAATATTATGCGTAGATCGGACCGAAAATTAATATTATAAATAAACTGAAGGGCTAAGTCATTGGGACAATCAAATATCTCAGTCCCCACCTATCCCGTGGCCATGGGTGCTGTAAAGCACCCAAAACGTCGGGAATTTAAAAATAAGTTAAAGTAGTTAATTAAACGCGATAAAATCCGTAAATATAGTTTTATTCGAGTTGTAAATATATTATGATTATTATAATAGTCCGTTTCTTCAATAGTCGTTCTATAAACTTAACAAATAAATGGTTGGTACTTTTACAATCGGACCAAACTTGTTTTTTCCGGTGTTTTAAAGCATTCTGTTTTAAATTACATTTTTGGGACACTCCTACCAATGTATACAAAATTTTATACGTAGTAGAGCCACTGCAGCTATAGTGTATACGTGGTAGAGCCATGCTGCAGTTATATATTAGAAGTATAGTTGTAGTACGAATGGGTCGGCTCAACCGGGGAGGGACCACGCTCTCACAGAATACCAGCGTGAAATAATAGCTAAATACTGCTGTATTTCGTATGGTGAGTGTAGAGAACCGGAGACCCTTTTTACTGGACACGAGGTATTCCATCTTAGTCCTCACGGGTGACAACGCATCTGCATTTAGATTCTTAATCGAGGATAGATGTAGATGTCTATGGACCACAGCAACCACTTACCATCAGGTGGACTGTGTGCTCGTTTGTCACCCTATCCTATAAAAAAAATATTATGGTATTATCACGAACGGCTCTGCTCGAGAGAGGCAAACCTATGCTCACAGAGAATAGCTGGTTATACTGCTGTGTTTCGTATAGTTAGTGTAGAAAACCGGAGACCTTTATTACTGGGAACGAGGCATTCCATCTTCATTCTCAGGCATGACGCATCTCCATTTCGATTTCTTATCGCAGCGCAGCGAGATATGTCTATTAGCTATAACATCCACTTACCATCAGTTAGATTGTGTGTTCGTTTTTCACTTTTATTCTATTAAAAATGTGATCAATATTATCAGCAAAATATATTTTAATAAAATAACAAAAGTTTTAATTTTTAATTCGCAAAACATTGTTACAAACATATGAATTCACTGTTCTTATTTCAAATACCTTTTATTGTGAAAAACGGCTCTATTAAACTTAAACATCGGCATAGGTATCCTATACTATACCTTTAAACGAGCAATTCTTGTATATATATATAATCGGAATCTCGGAAACGGCTCCAACGATTTTCATAAAATTTTGTGTGCAGGGAGTTTCGGGGGCAATAAATCGATCTAGCTAGGATTTATTTTTAGAAAATGTCTTTTTTTCCGTGTTTTTAGGCAATGAAAAACTGCTACAATATCGTTAGAATAGGAAGGTAAATTTTGACAAGTTATTGATGATTACAAATAGCTTAATTGGTATATTGGGCGGTCACAAAATTGTATGGTTCGAACCCAGACCGAGCGACCGACTTTTTTTAATTTTTTTTTTCAAGTTCGTTTCTTTTTTGAGAAAATCTATATTTTCGAGCCCTTTTTTAGTATTTTTTAAAAACACGAAAATTTAAATTAAACTGATTGCACTCATGATTTTTTATTTAAATAACCAGTTCAGTTTTTTTCTATTATGTCGCTAAGATCAAAAAATATTATTCGTATTTCATCAGTATGTAATTTGTATCTAAATATAATCCAATTCCAAAACACACGAATTAAAAAAACCGTGCGAAAAATACCGAGCAAAGCTCGGTCAACCGGGTACTTCTATATTAATTACCGTGATATTTTTCACTTGTAAATAGATACGATAAAATATTTTTCTTCGACGGTGTTTACTGTTTTAATGGCAATCATTAATGTTTTTGTCATTAATACAGATTACTAATCGACATAGGCGAAACTTTCTTCGGAAATAGAAAAATAAAATTACGTAAAACTCCCGTTATCGTAACGATATCGTACTACGCTAAACGTTAAGTTGCGTCAACTGATGTGATAACATTCGACAATATAATAGTGTAACTTACTACGTTCTATCTAAGACGACCTTGTAAATTAAATCCTGTAGACTTATCGTTCAAGTGTAGTTGTTGTGGTTCTATATATATATTAGAAATGTGATTTAGATTTCAGCTCACAGTATACGCGATTAATCTGTAAAATATTGAAATCAGATTATACCTAAAACATTTAATTTTTAATATTAATTAATGGTTCGTGTTTAACTGTATGAGAAATTTATCCGGAGATCTTTTTTTTTGTCTCTCTTAGTCTTAGCAGTAGTGTAGCAGGGATGACAATGCATCTGCATTTTGATTTTAATTGAATATAATTGTAAATGTCTATGGGGGCCGGCAGCATCCATTTATCATGAAGTGAATTTTGCGAGCGTAAAATAACCCTTTGATATAAGGAAAAATTCAATTGAAAACTCAATATAAATTAGCATGAGCAATTTATATTGACTTTGATGTTAATTAATGAAAGCTTTGAGTTACCTCTGCAAGTACCTACCTGATAACTGATGTTTCGTTTTAATAAGACAAGGTTATTTCTATGCATCTATATACTTAAAATCTTTTTTCTATATACTTAAAATCGAACGCAATATTGCGTGCACCGCAGATCAGTGGTAGAAATTAGAATTAGATTGGAATGAAAAAAAAAGAAAAAGAAAAAATAAAAAAAATATTTTTGCAAATAGACTAACAGGTAATTACAGAGTTTTTAAAATCAGTTACTACGTTTTTACATAAAGAACTTTTCAGTAGCAGCCCGGAGTCAAGAAGTTTGTTTTGTTTGCCTAATCTAGCTATAAGTGTATAGTGAGGAAATAATGCACCTGTGCTTGCGCGTACCCTCGGGCACTATAATCCTGTCCTGCGCAGATGGTATCCGTTGAGACAGGTCGCCGTGACTAAATTCGATCTGAAGGACATTCTTACTATATTTCTTAGTCTTATTTTTTTTTTCAAAAGCTAAGAAAACGTTAGACTTTAACGTAGGCCGATGGTATGGCCTTTGTGGTCCAAAATTATCATTTCAGCTTAAGAGAAGTTTCGATAGCGTTAACTTAACTCGTTAAGTGTTTTCAAACACTAAACGAATGCAAGGTAAACTTAATTTATCCATTCTTACTTGAGTCAAAAGGAGAGATGATCACATCGAATGCTGTCATTGCACGATTTTATGATTATTCTAGTCGCCATTTTGAATAATAAGTTTTATTAACATTAAAATTTCGGCCACGGCGGCCTGCCTCAACGGAGGCTAGCCATCGGCGCAGGACAGGATTATAGTGCCCAAGTGTATGCGCAAGGACAGGTGCACTCTCTATTCCCTCGCTCTCATAATCCGATGGGACGGTACACCGACACGACCGGAGAGAGATCAGGCGCAGGACCAACGGCTGAACGTCCCTTCCGAGGCACGGGGGTGAGACACCGCCAACTTTCTGACTCCGGGCAGCTACTGAGAATTTCTTGACGGAAAAACTCAAAAATTGATTGTGTTGGCCCAACCCGGGATACGAACCCAGGACCTCATGATCAGCAGTCGCACTACTACAACCACTAGACCAACGAGGCAGTCATATAGGTATAGGATATAGTGTATATATTGGATAGAGTAGAGAGTGAGTAAATAAATAGGCTCTGAAGCATTGCATCTTAATATTTTTAATAGGATAAAGGTAAAGGTTACAAACGAGCCTCGATTACGAACCTTATCTTACGTGCATGTTATTTGTTGTTTGTTTAAGCTAGGCGATAAGCTGTCATAGCTTATCACCACACAGTATTTCATAGGTTAATTATGCTCAAAGTAGGTACACGACGTCATCCTGATCGATTTCAACCACAAAAACATCTTTTGATCATCTCATCGGTTGATACTCGAAATTGATATCTCCTTCAAGCAACCAATACGGAGTTTAAGAACTCCGTATCGGTTGCTTAAAGCTACAATAAACTTATACTTGCTACAATAAACGAACTAGTATAGGGATTACACGATTATCGGTCAACAACATTTTATAGCATAAAAATGTTCAAAGCCAATTATAATTGATTTTATGTACCTACCTACTTCGTTACACGCACACCACCTGCTTCGAAATATAACGACACTAACAGTTCAATAGTGAAACGACGTTACTCACCAAGAATTAATGCGTTTTCAATCAGGAATTTTTCTTTTAAAACTTTTGCGACTGACATCATTGAATACCACCTACAAAGCGATTTTACATATTCAAATCCGTATCCATTTCAATTCAGCTATGAAATGAATTAGTTCGCTTAGCCTATGACTGTTCCAATTTTATAAATGGCGGACCTCCTACTCACCGCGCCCTAATTTGTGTCACCAATTTGTGTTGCTAGTCTTTTAACCTAATTACAATTTTTGTTAGATAGCGACAAGTGAAATCATTAATTTTAGTAATTATGTGTTTATGAAAATTATTTAAAAAAAATTGGTAAATTTAAATTATAGATTTATAAAGGCTAGGCTGGGCTAGGTTCGTCGCATTATTGTATAGCGTGTAAACAGAGTGTAATCTAATATATAAAAATTAATCTTTGCTTGTTCGTATTTTATGCGCCGCCATTTTTGCCGCCATACCGTTTATCAGATTGCGGTAAAATGTCGACTTATTGCACTTGCACAAAGGTTATCGGCATAGTACATTTAATTTAAAGCAGGTGGCGCGCGTATCGTTCTGACAAATTTATTTGAAAGTAATACATATACCATTCAACTTCAATGAATGTATTATCATTCCTGATTAAGAGGTTAGAGTAAGTCAGCTCAAATTCTAATTTCGCCCCCACTTCCCCGCGCGTCGTATGCTATGTACCGAAATATTTGTAATCACTAATACTGTAAGTAGAAAGGTCGTTAGACACTTATTTCATTAGGTTTATCATATTTATGCCTGTTTCTTAAAGCCAAGCCAGCCGCTTCTTATTTTTATCACGGTTATTTCCCATTTTAATTTTACGTCGTACTGTTGCGTAATGTATATTCTGATCGTAAGCGACACGACTTCTCTCTTCAAAAGCCTAAGCGATACTAAAACGGGCTACATACGACACGATATCGGTGGCGATCTAGGGTGGAAAGAAATCGGGGCTTTTATCGGGGTAGACCTTACACACGGGCACGGGCCTGCCTAGCACCTAGCAGTACGCGTTCGGACTTGGAGCGGAATGCATATGCGGTAGAGTTCTTCAAAATACCTCCGACTCTCTTAAAACACCACCGTGTTGGTTTGGCATTAGCCATCTCGGTTAATTTATTCGAAAATTGAAAAAGAGAAGTTGCTGGGTGAAAAAATGGCTCCAAAAGAAATAAAAATTAAGCCACATAAACGTACTAAATGGCATGTAATCCAAGGACGTGATTAATTTTCTCCGGATGGATGAAGACAGTTTTTATAACCTTCTAGAAATGATTTCGCCACTTATATAAAAACGTCAATTTCTCCTACCTATGCTATTTAGTTATTTCTTCTCTTTGTTCATTTCTGCTTTGGTCAAAATCTGGTTATGTATTACACACAACAAACAAGGAAATAAAATACTTTTGTATAATAATATGTATACTTTTTTTTTAATGTAATCTTTATTTATGGAGTAAAACTATCAGAAAATAAAATAGCTTATATCTTTTTTTTAAACATAAAGAAACATTTAATTTCGGACATACTCCCTTTTATATAACTTGTTTGTTGATGTGGAGATGGTGAAGGAGTAGTAGTTGATGATAAGAGGATGAAGGCGCGTAAGAGATCGAAGTGTGGTCTTGTGGAGTTGTAAGAGATATGAGTGCGGTCTTGTGTTGATAGCGTTGGAATAGGAGTTAGTTGTTGAGGAGAGGCTTTATCTTCTCCTTACTTACATCATACACTCTACTTTACGAACGGCAATAAAAAAATTAGTTTAGTAGGCATTCTTGACCATGTCACTTCGCAGGGTCACAGGCTAGGGTGGATATGATTTGAATTTCGATAAAATTTCAATTAATTTATTTATTCTATTCACTTTTTTTGGTTTTTTTTTGTAAAATATCAGTGCCATAGGCTTCTACTCCGTTTATATGATTAAAATGTAAAAATTTTGTTATATAAAAAAGGTCATTCAGTATCACTGTTTTGTTAACTTCCTTCCGCGAGGGTTGCCGGCAGCGACTGCCAAAAGAAATCGGGCCGATGCGCCTACACACACGCAGTAAGGAGGGGGCGGTGCCCCGATCTAGGAAGCATCGGCTGATCTAGGAAGCATTTTTGCTCCTGCCAGCCGATTAAGGAGGCGATATCGGCCACGACTTAGGATGGCCCTACATACGACACGATTTAGAGGCACCCTAGATCGCCACCGATATCGTGCCGTATGTAGCCCGCTTAAAACGGAACGACAGGAATCAAGCTCAAGACGCCGATAGTTTAGGTAATTTCTTTTTACAGTGAAAATAATGGTATTTTAAAAAAAGTAAATAACATAAGCACTGCTTTATAGTTAGTTCAGTTAGTATGCAAAGTTTCATGATCTTATTTAAAGTATTTTATGAATAACAGTGGTTTATTGTTTATTTTGGAGGTAACTTTGGATTTTTTTTTCTATCGAGAAAATTTTACGAAATCGTGTTTTCGTCTAACATAATCACTAACATTAATCCTCAACTTTACCATATATTTATTTCAAAATTAATGCTGCAATATTTTCGGCATAACGAAGGATCTTGCTAAGCCATTTGACATTATATTTCCCCTTAAACAATATAAAAACTATATTACCACAATTGTTTCGTCTGCGGCAGCAACGCGCCGGGTACCTACTAGTAGATTTTATAAATTTAATAGGGTTAAATTCACATAGAACCGTGTAGGTGGTGTAGTGCCGGTATAAGAATATCTACTACCCCAACCCGTTGGTGTCTTAAGAGGAAAAAAACTGAAACGGAAGATGAGGAGCAGCATCTTCCTGATAACAACTCAAAATAATAAAAAAAAGTGCGGTTGACAACCCGTCTGTCAAGCGTGGCATCTATAGCAAATGTCACCCTTATGAGGCAATACGTATATCTTTTTATCTTTTTTTTTAAACGTTACCGTGTATCGTTACGTGTATCGTGGAGGCACTTTACATACATAAATTGCACAAGGACAAATATCTAGATCCGGAACAATTACTTGTAGGCCATACAAATACTTGTACCGTGCGGGATTCGAACCCGCGGCCCTCAGCGCTATAACTCATTGCTAAGCTACTTCGCCACGGAGCCATCAAAAATGGGGTACGCCTATGTTCAGCTGTGGACTAAACGCGGACGATATATGTGGACGCTGTAATGAATAATAAATTACCTTAGATACATGTAATATATATATTGCGTTTCATTGTGCTAATAACTTCTGTGATTACAATCGCTCGGATTCAATCGGGCCCGAGCAAACCAAAATGCAAAAACGTTGTCAAGACTAAAGGGGACAACCTGTAAAATGAGTCTTCAGTTCTCTTCACCATATAAAACAGAGTCTTATGTGATATTTTACGCTGTTGTTCTGTGCGAGGGGCGCATAAGAGCTGCGGAGTGACTGTATCACGTAAATGGCTGAACTCTCGGACCACTCGACCACACGGTCGTCAATATGTACTTATAATCACCATCGTAAAAGTCTACGGGTGGACATACGTCTTCCATCGTAGAGGATTTGCATAAACCGTTACGCTTGTCGTACTTGTCAGCTTCAGTGGACCCCCGGCAATCCGCCCCCTGATTAATCCACCCCCCCCCCCCTTGTAATCCGACATGCATTTAACATGTAGGTACAAATCGAGTCGCGTTACGGATTCACCTCGGGGGGAGGTGTCCTTCGCGAATACGTGGACAAACAGGTTTCAATTAGTTCGCGCCACGACGAATCTAGCTTGACGCGTATCCTGAGGTAGCTGCCTAGGCGTAGAAATATTAAAAACTTCATTATTATATCTATGGGCCTAGCGGATATTCATTATTTACTGTTTAGGTGTTCATTGTGCATCACATGGCTTTTTTATTTTTTATTATTTTACATGTAATTTGTCGGGTTACAAGCTACCCTTTTTCAAAAAGTTCCGGACTACCAGGGGGCTGTGGCAGACTTCTATAGTCCGACTAATTTGATAATCCGACACCGCCTTTAAAAAGTTTGTCAGATTAAGATACGATGTCTTATATGACCATATATGTTTACATCTACCTCTAAGAGTAAGATGTAGAGACCAATTTACAATTTAAAGTTGTAATCCTACCATAATTTTCTAATTTGTTGAAAACTTTTAATCAAATATACTAGTATTTATAGTCTGTATTTTTGTGTAAAATCCTACATTCGTATGTATAGTTCGAGATAACGTTTCACGTTTGTTTGTAAAACACGTAACTGTGTCGGCCATTGTATACTGCAAGACTTCAGAGAAATAAGATGTAATTTAGCTTATTTGTGTATTGTAACGGGTTTCATACGCACTCTTTGTTGGCTAAGGAATGTGTAGGATCAATAAATGGGTTTGATTGAATATTGTTCCATATTGGTAGTTTTCAAAAAAAGGAGTTTGTAATTTTCCTTTTATTTGCCGAGTCGCGTTAATGAATGTTTGTAACTGTTTCTGTCATAATATGTGTTTTAAGTACACAAGATCGCTTCCTTGTGGAATTGACTACAAACAGCGATTTTTCCGGACCGATGATAATTAGAGACCTTCAAGAAAAGAACCTACCCCTTTTTAAAAGGCCGGCAACGCACCTGCAATTCCCCTGGTGTTGCGGTTGATCATGGGCGGCGGTAGTCACTTACTATCAGGTGAGCCGCATGCTCGTTTGCTCCTTTGGTGGTGGAAAAAACCTCGCTTACTAGCCTCTTTCCTTTGTGTTAGTATGGGATATGATGAGACACCACTACTAAGTCTCACACACATGATTCTGAGACCTTATGCCTTCATCGTTACAATTATTATTTTTGTATTTTAAAAAAAAAAATTAAAGCGTCAAGCTATCTAACAATACACCTGATGGTCTTCTACAGCCTATGCACGCATTAACCTACAACTAAATATACCTTTTTATGGAACAAATGTGAAAAACGAGCACACAGTCCACCTGATGGAAAGTGAATGCTGTGGTCCATAGACATCTACATCTGGTCCCTCGTCTCGATTAAGAATCAAAATGCAAATGCGCTGTCACCCCTCAGGACTAAGATCTCCTCCTTCCATCTTCGTTTCAAGTAAAACGGGTCTCCGGTTCTCTACACTCACCATACGAAATACATACACTATTTTACGCTGGTATTCTGTGAGAGCGTGGTCCTACTTCGGTCGAAACGACCCATTCGTGCTACAACTATAACTTCAGCATGGCTTTACTACGTCAGAATAAGAATGCATTTTATCTTAGTGTCAGTAAACTTGTAACCTCTAAGCGTTTAATTGTACATACTTAATATCTTTAAACTCTGCAAGTGATGCACTGCTGCTTGGATGCGAAAATAGGCAAAAGGTAAATAGATAGAATCCCCCTACCAGATGTAGTGAAGACCTGGTAAGACAGACATGGAAGTAAATAGATGCAGGGGGCTCAGAACTATGCTTTGTGGTACCTGGAGGAAGCCTATGTTCAACATCGCAATTGTGTTGTTACTCACCAGTGAAAACACATACTTTTTATATTTTTTATACATTCCTTGCAAAGGAATCCATTTACCAAGATAAAAGGAAATGTAGAATCGCAACTCATCTTATATTCATTTATATTCTTGCTAATTGAAAATACGAACAAAAATCAAAATTTTACGACCTAAAAACCATATAATCATCTTTGGTAGCGCCAAGTGGTAATTAATCAAAAATCTGCAATAGTAGATCGACCTGATCGGGAAAGGTAAGGAGAAATAAAATAAAAAATATTAAAAATTAATTAAATATGATTTGATTTTAAAAATTTAGAAGATAGTCAATGCCGACGGTATCACAAGTTATTAGGGTGCCCAAGCGGACATAATAAATTAAGGTCATCGTAGCACTTGTTTCGTCGTTTCCATTAATGGTTCACATGCACAGACACTTGGTACACAAAAAAGCACAACATTTTTGCGTATCAAAATTCACTTTTGATCGTTATTCAAACGATAAAAATTGTATCCCCTTTATTATTTATTTATGTTTGAAGAAAGTAGCTTTTATTCAAATTCTAAGCCTTTTTAAAGGCCACAGCGTAACGTGTAACTGGCCAGTAACAATAATTGCTACCATAAAACGCCAGGGCAGTAATGCATAAATTTAAATTGTAAATAGGAAACGATTCCAAATTCGAACGCATCAAATTGAGAACGCACACGTTACGTTCGACAAAACGTTTGGATGCGAACCGCGTGCTTCGTCCGGATGCGGCTTAATGCGGCAACAAGCATCCGCCACCATAACTGTCACTGTCATAAACGGCGACCATTTTTAATTATGTACTTTTTTGTCATTAGCATACACATCTGCACTAGTTGAAGATGCAGAAAGCCGTTTAAGATTATTAGAAAAAATATTTATAACTTGTCTCAGAAAAGTATATTATAAGTTATTTTTAATAACACGAGTACTATTCTATTCTGAAAACGTATTTTTGTATTTGAGTATTTACTCTATGTAAATTACAATAAAACCATATAAAATAGAAACTAGAATGCCAGCGAATCGACAATCGGATATTTATCGCGACAGGCAGAACATAAATGATCTTTAAAATTCAGATCCTGCCTTACTTTGGTTAAAAACCTGCCAAAGTCTGTAGCTAAAAATGCCTAAATACTGCCAACTTTATTAAACTAAGAAAAGTAGAAATACACATTTAAATGATTTTTATTAAATTAAAATTAAACATTGCAGTTTCCATCATATTCTTCATTTTTTTACTTTATACATGGATTTATTCATTCGATTGAATATATCTTTCGTTGGTTTGAATACAAAGCAATCGTCATGTTCACCAATGCCTTATAATAATAATAATAATAATTAATACAATACACAATCCCAAGAAACTTGTTATGGGTAAGAAACTGATATATATATTTTCTTCTTTTTGATAAAACACCCAGAGATTTTGGGCAAGCAGTCAGGGCCTTTTTGTTAATGCCTGTTCAACGTGCAAGATCAACGCTACATGTTTATAAATCTGTTTCTTGTTTTTGTCTTAATTAAATTTGAGAGATTTATTTGGTAATACAGTCATAGCAGTCCCTTTGCGAAATTTGTAATACAAACATACTTTAAGTGTCTCTTCTATGAATGATTGAAATAAACTCGTGTTTATGAATACTTGTTTTAAGATTATCAACTTTACATAAAAACTTTTAAAGTTGTTTGTAGAATGTGATACAAACATAATACGAGAAGTACAGGCAAAATCCCCACATGCTGGCGAAGTATCCTGGCATGGCATTTTGAGTTGCCATAATGAAATCTATTTTAATTCCCCAATACTGACAAATACTGCCAGGTTTTATAAAACGTCAACCGATTATGCCAAAGGCTAAAATAAGTGACCAATCCTGCCAAAATGACAAGAACCTGCCACATGTGGTCTCACTGGTCACCGGGTACTGCTTGAATCCTTTACCCAATTAATAGGAAAAAATATTTTATTAATTTTATTTTAACAATGTATAGAAGTATTGCTCGGAGTGCCGATAGATGCGAAAACTAGACTAATAATGTTAATAATTAACGTTCATTTACAAAATCACTGCAATTATTTCATAGTTTTAATTTTTAAGTTCTGTTAGCAGTCCCCTATGACTGCGATTTTTTTACATTTATTTTATTTTTTAGCCCTTCACAAGTCCACTGCTGAACATAGGCCTCCCACAAGGAATGCCACAAAGCACGGTCCTGAGCCACCTGCATCCATCGATTTCCTTGTCCTGTCATTCCATTGCGTGTCTTATCAGATCATCATTCCATCTATTATGGGGGCCTCCTACACCCCATTTTACTCTAGGAGGTTCTACTGCGGATTTCATCGTTAAAGATTCTGTAAGGCACAGAAACTCCGAGCATGCCCACTCCACAGCTTGCTAAGCAAACTTAAGCATCCTCATACATCCAGTAGTGAAGGACCATATGTCAACACTGGCAACGTACTGGTTGTACATTCTTGAGGATTTAAGAAATAAGTGAAATATAGGTCGTACCTTCTGATCGAAGTTGGACTTACCTAGACTAGAGCGTGCACCCGGTTCGACCCGGTTCCTTGTTAGCTAAAAGAACCGGGTCCATAATCATTATACCCGGTTCTTGTTCAATGGGGTAAATTAAAGCAATTTTATTTTATTTGACTCTCATATGTTACGGTTCATCGCTAAAATATTGAAATACAGGATTTGAACAATGAACGCATATTTTCTTCGTTAGGATTTATCTGCACTCATGTTCGGTCTTCATTAAACGATAAAAGCTTAAGCTTAGTTCTCTCATTTATACGCTCTTATTACGAAAATAAGAAACACAGGGAGTGTTGATTGTGACTAAATGTAATTAATTTTGTTTGTTTGATTTTTTAAGAAAGAGAGACAGAAAGTGTTGATTTTTTTATTATTACCAGAGAATCCCGAGACTGTGAGAAAATAAATCTCGTTGATTTTATTTCTTTTTCTTCTTCTTTTTGGACTGTCTTGATTTTGTTCTTTTTGGACAGCCACAAAACGTCAATGTTGGCAATCAAACCATAAAAGGCGTGAGCAGCTTCAAGTATCTAGGAGCAACGATTACCTCCCAAAATGGATCTGACGAAGAGATTAAGGCACGGATAGTTGCAGGGCACAAATGTTATTACGCGTGTGCCAAACTCCTGGGTTCTAAGCTGCTTAGTGTGACATCGAAACTCACCATCTACTACACCATCATCAGGCCTGTTGTGACTTATGCCTGTGAAACCTGGACACACACTATCATTATTAGCACATTACTATCATCATTAGCACCAAATTAATGTAGTTTTAATTTGCCATAAGGATTTTTTTACTATTAAGAACGGAAAAGAACCGGGTACCCGGTTCTGTACGGACCCGGAACCGAAAAACCCGTTCTACGTCCTCTAACCTAGACAGACAAGTTGTCCTGAGTAATCATACTCGTCAACAACTTCGAGCGTAGGTAGGTATGCCATGACTATCTTGTTGATTAAGTGTTACATCGGACACGGTTAGATTAGGACGAGTGGGCGTATGACGTTCATGACGAACACACTCTTGTATTACTACGTAATATGTTATGAGTAGCAGTCGCTAAAAATTTGCCTGCTGAAACCCTGCTGAAAGCTCTGCACTCAGGGCTCAGGCTCTTACTGAAAAGCGCAGTGTTACGTGACCCTCCATTAGATAGCATGACGACCTTATGAAACACACAGGAAGTCAATGAGGCCGTGTATTATACTTTGTGAGGACTAAGTTCAATAGTAGACTTTGGTATCACGCGAGTATACATACATATACCATGTATGTATACTCGCGTGATACGGAAGAAATCAAAATACAAAGGAATACTGAATGCATTGCAATGGACGACCTTATCACTGAAATCGACCATGTCTTCAAGACAAAAGAGAACCTTTTTAATAGACAGAATTAAAACATATCAAAAATCTCTCTATACGAATTATATATTATATTTAGACAGAGTTTCATTCATAAAATAGTTTATTGGCTAGATCCCGCATAACTTCGTAAAGTTTTGAAGGGTCAATAGATTCGTGTTAACCCCAATTTAATGCGTTTCGGCAACGGAAAGTGGTACAATTGGATAAATTGAATTGCTTTGTTGATTTCAAAATAAATCACGCAGCGGACCGTCAAGAGTGAATCAGCGAGATTTTTTATGTCAAGCGAAGAAAATAGTTTGCCGACCGTTTTAAAAATAGATCGCCGAAATTAGAACAGAAAGAGTAATTCTTTAAAAAAATATTTTTGGGTAATTTGTAACAAACACGCGCACACAACATAGTAGTTTAATAGGTATATATTTTTAATTAAAAAATGAAATCGTGTATTATTTTTTATACTTAACTAGTATTAATGCCATCAGTCTACATAAACCAAATCTTATGTTGTAGAATTTTCTTTTCTTCACAATAGATGTTACACTAATGTTTATCTAACTCTTGTTTTATAATCGAGGTCCAGGTTTGTTTATACGACATTTAAAAATTGGTAATACATAATAATAGGAAGAGCTAGGCCAAGCTTTTATAGGAAGCTCTAAATTTTTTTGGCTCAGAAATTTATAACAGTCATTTAGTAACACATTCTTTACTCTTCATTTAAATAATTTTGTTAAAAAAAATTTAAACTTGAAGTCAAAGTACACTTTGTAAGTCACTGTTCAATTGTAAAAAATTAACATTGACTTCGTTTACTGCTTTTAGCGGATAGATGGCGTTGAGTGTATTTTGATACGCGATATGGTTTGCTTATTGTAAAAATGTAGTAGGTACTTCGGAGAAATTTTGTATCAGACGTTCTATTCTAAGAAACAAGATTTTTCAAGATAGGGTTATAGCTAGCTAATAGTCTAGTTATAACTCTCATATTTTATATAGTAGAGATGGGGGTCGTACTTGCCTAATCGAGTACTAGGCTAGGTAGTAGGCTAGGTACTAGACTTGCGCTAAACATTTCAAAGAAGTGAAATGAAAATGAATCATGACTCATGTAACCTAGAGAAGATACATTTACATTTCACTTAACTATGTTGATATGTTCCACTTTCGATGCGTGCTGTAGTATGCGTATGTCCACAGATTTCTTTAACCAACCATGTCTCACATCCCATATCATGTCCCGAGAATGTTGTTATATTTCGTATGCTGCGATATGCGTAGGTAGGTACACGGATTTCTTTAACACTAAACCATGTCTCATACCCCATAATATGATGCTCCGAACGAGTATTATGAGTAAATATTATTTTTCATGCTGTGATATGCTGATAATATGTACCTACGCTATTTACGTCTCGTAAAAAATATTAATTACGTTAAATGAATCTCTTTTTGCATATCTGATATGTTCTCGAATTTTATGATATATTGTACAATACATTTAATACATAAAAATAATTACTAAATGAAATACTACTAGGGTCGTTGCGCTGGTTTTCGGCCTTTTAGTGGAGTTGTCAACTTTAAGGTACTATAAAAAATAATAGCGATTATGTTGACCTAGTGTTGTTAATGTTAATTTATAGCTTATATAATGTAGTTTTCATTTTGATAACTCATTAATGCTACAAAAAAATCTATTTTTTATAATAAATTTTGATGTGAAAAATATGCAAAACGCTAGTTTTCGGCCCCAAATTTTAGATTTCGGCCTACAAGAATTTTAGTTTTCGGCCACTGTATTAGAAGAGGTACTATAAACTTAAAAGAGTTTTTGTAAAATCTGAAAATGGCAAAACGTTTTGGGAAATCGGTGTATTTAGTTTTCTCAATCGGTGATTGCGATTTTTTAACCGTGACGTTATTTTTTTCTTTTTGGGTGTGTTTTTGATATAAAATAATAACCATGATTAATTATTTCTCTTTGAATCATAATCTAATAATAAAATCTTTTAAATATAGCAATCAAATATTCTTATTAACGAGTATTTTGTACTTCCTCATAAGTATTTTAGTTTAACAAAATCTGTTACCATATCTAACCATTCTCATCTCTAACCAAGAGGAGCCATCTGAAGAAAAAAAATTTCTTTTTGAATCTTCTTCCTAAAACGCAATGTGAATAAAATATTTGATATGATAAGATGAAATGGCCGTAAACGTAAACTAAGACAGCATTCCATTTTCCGCCGCCGTATTCTTTCATACAATTTTAAGTTGGCCGAAAACTAAATTGTATATATTTTAGAGTCAATCCAGTTTTCGGCCACGACTGAAATGGGTGTTTTGTTTCATCACTAACTGTTCAAATTGCAGTACTTGGTGGCCGAAAACTGAAAGTTAGTGTCTACGCACGCTACGATTCAATATAAGTAAGAAAGATGAGTTATGGTACGTAACCAAATAAACGAAAGAGACAAAGTATTTAGGCTAAACTCAGGCTACTTTTCGGCCGCATGGCCGACAACCAAATAATGGGACAATTTTATGTGTCACTTTTCGGCCACTTAATTTATTAACTTTATCAATAAATTATTATAATAATCAGTGTCAAATAACTGTATTAGGTTATTTATATAGTGAAATATAAGCACAATATTAAGTAATTATATTAAATACAGCACGAAACTTACTTTTGAATGGAACGCTCGCCACTATTTTTTTTGCTCGATCTTACCCGTTTTGATAGCTTCAGTGTCGGCGTCAAACTAAACTATTTATTATAAATCGCGTGTTGTGTTTACCTGATTAATAAATGCTACCAGATATAGTGAAACTATTTACAAATGCATTAAACTGTATTTCTTACGATAATATTTATTAAAATTGTTATTAAATCAAATTTACTGCATCAGCTCGTGCCAAAGGCCGAAATCTAGACCCGGCCGGCTTACCGGCGCATCGACCCTACTTAATATAAAGCAACGTAGTTGAGCATAGGTATTCGGTAATTAAGTTGATTTCCCTTCATACTTAGATCCCATCAGTATTAATTAGCAAAAGAAAATCGATAATAAACCAATGTAATATACGTAAATAATTGTTATTAAGCCGCGAAATTAGTCGAACCCGAGCGATAGTGAATGCTACAAGCAAGCAAGACATAAGACATGGTTGGTGAAATGGTAGATGTGTAACTCGCGCGTAATGTGAAATGATACATGTCCATCTGAGAAACATTTCCTAAATTACCTACCCAAGTCTACTAGGTAGGTAGGGTTTTCAAGTAGGTCCAAAACTTCAAAAACCAGGGCTCGAAATACTTTCAAGTATATTATTTCTGCATCGAAAATTTATCGGTAAAGATCACATATTATATAAGGAGTGCAATCGCATATTATGCTAAAATAGTAAACTTTCAAACCTTGTTGGAAGAAAAATACTTGCATAGAACATTGATCCGTACAAATAAAGAACACAATCTCCTTTACAAAAAAAAAAAATACTACCAATCCTATAAAGTAAACATACTTTGATAGAACATTGATCCGTAACAGAATACATATAAGGAGCAACATCGCGTCGAGTGTCGACAGAGCGAGAATATTCAAATATTTTGAAGTCCTGGGAGTATTTTTGGTCGACTTACTTGCAAGTAAATACCTGGTATAAAAAGCCGGTCACATAAATACGCACCTTCCCTACCACAGAAATCGTAATAATTTACTATTTCTGTGTTCCCTACTATTAAGGCTTATCGGTTAGCTAATAGCTTAGGTATATGCGTAACAACCTCCATAACCAGTTAAGGATAGTTAATATTGCGGTCTTGAGGTAGCAAAATATATTTTAAATTTCAATCATATAATTAACACAATTGAAAATTTCAAAACTAAAATTATCACTCAAACTTGTACGACGGCTGGCTGCGTTTTCTCGCTGAATGCCTTTGGGTTAGAAAAGAGCCCGCCCACTTGTCTTCCGCGACGAATTTCTTCCACGAAGACTTTCTTAACTGCGGCGTGGGCTAGATTGACAGTTGTCCGATAATCTTTACAGCAAATGGGACATATATATATATATATATGAACTAAAGTCGTATCGTAGCGTTAACTATCATCGTCTGTAAATATTTCACAAGGCTCTACAACCGAGGGGAAATTTATAGAGTCAAGAGCTCTTCGAATAACGTTTATCAAAAAACCATGATGGAAAAACTTGCAATTTTCTTACGTGAAAGTCTATCCGTTATATACATAAAGGACCATTGCATTAGAAAGATTCCATAGTCATATTCTAATAATTAAACTTAGTCTGATAAATTTGTAATTTATAACAAAATTCTCTTTTGTTAGAAATTGTATAAGTTATGATTGTCGTATTTGAGACTTACACATACACTCCAATATGTAAAATAACAATCTGCGAACCCTTTAAAATAAAGAAAAAATGTTTGTATGTTCTTATAGAAAAAAAATGAGGTCGTGGCAATACAAAAACGCATGTAATTTCCTTGGACTGATTTCTAAAAAAAGTTGTTTATTTTTCCAGGCAACTGGGCCGCAATCTCATCATCCCGGGGGGCACCCGAGTGATAGACGCCACGGGAAAACTGGTGATGCCCGGTGGCATTGACCCCCACACCCACTTGGAGCTAGAGATGATGGGCGCGAAGACTGCTGATGACTTTTACACGGGGACCAGGGCGGCTGTAGCTGGTGGTACCACAACAGTCAGTAAGTAGTATTTAATGCTGTTATCACTAACAAATGTTCCCATTGATCATTCTCACTAAACTTAATTAAAAATTTTGTTTATGATAGAGCCACGCGGCAGCTACATTATGGTTGTAGAACGAATGGGTCGGCTCAACCGGGGAAGGACCACGCTCACAGAATACCAGCGTAAAATAGCAGCTTAATACTGCTGTGTTTCTTATGGTGAGTGTAGAGATCCGGAGACCATTTATTACTGGAAACGAGGCATTCCGTCTTAGTCCACGTGACAACACGTCTGCGTTTTTATTCTTAATCTAGCCTAAACGTAGATATCTATGGGCCACAGCATCCACTTACCATCAGGTGGACTGTGTGCTCGTTTGTCACGCTTCTTCTATAAAAAAAACATAAAATGCTTGTGCCCAACACTCCCCGAACCCACAACGTTTTAAGTATCGCAGCAGCAAGTATAACTGCGGCTTATAAACAATTATTCCGAGTATGTCATGCATTTGTAGTTCAGGGATGAACACTTGCCTTAAAAAACCGACTTCAAATAACTAAAATAAAATAATTCCCACATAATTGCTTCCGAAGTCGGTGTTAAGGCAGTGTACTTACTGTGTTACCGTAGAATTAAAGCACCCGACTTCAAAAGCTGTTATGTGGGATTTTTTTTATTTTTTATAAGCCGGTGCTTGATCACAATCCCACCTGGTGGTAGGTGGTGATGCAGCCTTAGATGGTAAATCACTCTGTCTTAGCGTAACAAAAGCCTATTCACTCTTGCCTTGAAGACGCCCAGATTGTATTCGGACGGAAAGATAGACGCCGACAAATTATTCCACTCCTTTGCTGTACGCAATACGCATTAAATAAAATAAATAATTTAAAAAAATCTAAAACCCGATTGCAAAAACTAGAATTTAAAAGTAATGCATTAAAAAGACCGAAACAAGATTGAGTAAAGAAAACAAAATTTTCCCAATCCATTAATTTTCTTTCGGTTTATAATTTGTAATTAGGTCCCGCCTGCTACAAAACTGTATATTTCACTTAGTTTCAGCTCATAATATAGTCTGTTAAACCGAAATATGGTTTAATTTGCTAGTAGTGTTTTTTAATTTTGTTTTCTTTACTCAATCTTGTTTCTTGTAGTTTTTGTAGTCGGGTTTTTTTTAAATTATTTATTTTATTTAGTGTCCCAGTCTATTGTGTACAGGTTTTTGACGATTTTTCGATAACTATGCGACTTAGAAAGGTCAATGTATATTTCCTGAAATAAACGGTGTTTATTTATTAGATTTTTCTTCAAAACTTCAAACTTCAAACTATACGGTTCAAAATTTATTGAAAACAATTTATTTGTTTCGTTTTAAATGTGATAGGGCGACGGATATTAATATCTATTCTTTTTTTCATATAATAGCACCAGGTTCGACACAAACATTGCACATTTTATAAACCAGTTATCAAAAACTTTATAAAGCAATTTATTATCCCTTATTAAATTTCACCATACAACTTATATTCGATATTCGATAGGTTTTTTTTAAATTAATGTATTATTATTTTGCGCCATAAGTCGGCCATTTGGTTTACTTTGAAAAAGAAGTAATTTAAGAACACTTGGGTTAAGACGAATAAAACGATACCTTAATTGTCGAAATCCATCCAGCCATTTGGAAGATACGAGGTAATAAAGAAACTTATAAACATACAAGATCGCCATCGATCACTAAGTGATCGATGAAAATCGCACGAAAAACATAACCCTTCCTTGGCAGTCGGGTAAAAAGTCGATGCAAACCGTTTGGGTCTATTACGTGGAATATGGGGTGAAGAGTGAAGACCCGCCGACCGCCTGTTCGTCCGGTAGTGGAAAGGAGATGGGGGAATTAAAGCATGCAGTATTTTATTTTTATATATATTTTATGATTTTATGTTGTTTTTGGTCTGAAGTCTGAACTTTTTATTTATTTATTTATTTATTTATTTAATATTAGGGATAAAAACACCATAACAAAATTGCCTATTAGGCAATTATAGTTGACCACAACTTACACCATTTTTTGAAATCTACTAATAAATCAACAGAGTTTAATTTTAGTTCAATAAAATTGTTAATTGCCATAGGGTCCTCGACACCATCATTAATAAATTACTACATCATATAATTTTAGTTCAATAAAATTGTTAATTGCCATAGGGTACCTCCTCGACATAATCATTAATAAATTACTACATCATATAATTTTAGTTCAATAAAATTGTTAATTGCCATATGGTACCTTCTCGACACCATCATTAATAAATTACTACATCATATAATTTGAGTTCAATAAAATTGTTAATTGCCATAGGGTACCTCCTCGACACCATCATTAATAAATTACTACATCGTATAATTTTAGTTCAATAAAATTGTTAATTGCCATAGGGTACCTCCTCGACACCATTATTAATAAATTACTACATCATATAATTTTAGTTCAATAAAATTGTTAATTGCCATAGGGTACCTCCTCGACATAATCATTAATAAATTACTACATCATATAATTTTAGTTCAATAAAATTGTTAATTGCAATAGGGTACCTCCTCGACACCATCATTAATAAATTACTACATCATATAATTTTAGTTCAATAAAATTGTTAATTGCCATAGGGTACCTCCTCGACACCATCATTAATAAATTACTACATCGTATAATTTTAGTTCAATAAAATTGTTAATTGCCATAGGGTACCTCCTCGACACCATTATTAATAAATTACTACATCGTATAATTTTAGTTCAATAAAATTGTTAATTGCCATAGGGTACCTCCTCGACACCATCATTAATAAATTACTACATCATATAATTTTAGTTCAATAAAATTGTTAATTGCCATATGGTACCTCCTCGACACCATCATTAATAAATTACTACATCGTATAATTTTAGTTCAATAAAATTGTTAATTGCCATAGGGTACCTCCTCGACACCATTATTAATAAATTACTACATCATATAATTTTAGTTCAATAAAATTGTTAATTGCCATAGGGTACCTCCTCGACATAATCATTAATAAATTACTACATCATATAATTTTAGTTCAATAAAATTGTTAATTGCAATAGGGTACCTCCTCGACACCATCATTAATAAATTACTACATCATATAATTTTAGTTCAATAAAATTGTTAATTGCCATAGGGTACCTCCTCGACACCATCATTAATAAATTACTACATCATATAATTTTAGTTCAATAAAATTGTTAATTGCCATATGGTACCTTCTCGACACCATCATTAATAAATTACTACATCATATAATTTGAATTTAATAGAGGTACTTCTAGTAGTTTCATTTTAAATTAAATTAGTTTTATAATTTTTAATAATTTATATATAACATTATTATATATTTCTTTACGTAGTAGAGCCATATCACGTAATTTTATGTTACCGTGGCCATACTGCAGCTATATTAGGTACTGGTATACTTGTAGCACGCATGGGTTGGCTCGACCGGGGAAGGAACCCACAGAATACCGGCGTAAAAAAGTAGTCTAATGCTGCTGTGTTTTGTATGGTGAGTGTAGATAACCGGAGAACCTTTTTCAGGAAACGAGGCATTCCATCTTGGTCCTCACGGATGACAACGCATCTGCATTTTGATTCGTAATCGAGGATGGATGTAGATGTCTATGAGCCGCAGCAACCACTCACCGTCATGTGGACTGTGTGATCGTTTGTAAAAATAGAAACTATGACGTCATTACACTATATTCATATATAAAATTTCTAAAGAAAAGTTCGTTTGATTGCTCTTACAAAATATTTCATTTGGATAGTATAAAATGTCAAATACCCAAAGTTACTGATTTACTATATAGGCAATGAATGAAAACATTGAAAAGATTCTACAAGGATGATTTTTATGATTTACAAATTCAATCTCCGCATGATTGCACTCCTCATTTTCTGAATGCTTTTGGAAAGGAATCAATCTTTATTCATTAACAATAAATTGTGTTCGATTATTACAGCAATGTTCTTATTATATTGCTTAACCTTAATTTAGTTAAACAAAATTAATTAATTAGGTAATCAAACAATTAAATAAATAAATTACCTAATAAATGTCGTTGTGCTTTTCTTATCTATATAATTATTGCTATTAATATTCATTATAAATGTTCAATAATATATTTTTTACATTGTGCAATAAAGAAATACCAAACAAAAAAAAACTAGGAAATGTCAACCTACTCCATAATTTAAAAATAAAATCAAATCAAATAAAAAGTAAAAATAAAATTAAAATAAATTGACTATTAAATTTCTTATTATTTAAATAAATATTTTAACTACTCTACAGTTAAAATTCGTCAATATTCTGAACACATATTTCTATGTGCCTTCAACTCTGTTTTAAAAACACTTAACTTTTTTATTTCTTTTAGTTTTTTTTCTTTTAGCTCAAATGAGGAAGCACCTCATTTGAGCGTTTCAATGTTGCCTTGAAGTTGTAGTCTTCATGTTTACCCAGAACTTACTGCATAGTGTTACTGCACAGATTAACGGATAGTATTCTTCTGCTCTGAGGTTCAGCACTTTGTACTGTGAACAATAAGTCACGAATAATATCCCATTAATCTAAATACGGCCTGCCGAACGAATCGTTCAATAAGGCAACATTATTCGCGATTGTATCCAAGGTCTCTGTGTATGGCTACGTATTATCCTGATCGTATTTTGATTGAAGTCCAGTCCATTTTAAGCTAACGCTTATTTAAATTTTAACAAAAAAGTTGACCTTGAAACTTACCGTGACAATGTCCTCCTGACTAACCTTAGTCCATGTACTCTTTCATATGTTGAGCCACATAAACAGGTGACCTTTAACTAGTAACGGGGCGCTCTTTCTTTTTTTTTTGTAGGGTAGGGTGACAAACTAGCACACAGTTCACCTGATTGTAAGTGGATGCTGTGGCCCATAGACATCTACATCTATCCTCGATTACGAATCAAAATGTAAATGCTGTCATCCGTGAGGACTAAGATGGAATGCCTCGTTTCTAGTAAAAATGGTCTCCGGATCTCTACACTCACCATACGGAACACAGCGGCATTAAGCTACTATTTTACGCTGGTATTCTGTGAGAGCGTGGTCCTTCCCCGGTCGAGGCGACCCATTCGTGCTACAACTATACTACTAATATAACCGCAGCATGGCTCTACCACGTCACAAAAACAATAACAACGCATCTGCAAATTAATTTTAATTTGAGATGAAAGTACCAATGGACCACAATACCAGTATTTAATAGACTGTGTGCTCGTTTAACACACTTATTCTATAAAAACGCACCAGTTGTCGTTGTCGATGTATTTCATGTAGGTACCTTAATATTCGGCTCACCATCCTTACTACAAAGTAGAGAGATTAAATGGATAGATAATGGCTCAGACCGTGGTTCTTGTCGATAACATAGGTTCATCAACGGTCTTGTGGAGAGCTGTAATAATGATGATGAATACAACAAAAAAAAAACGCAAAGAAAGCATCGACGTTGCCTGCTCTGTAGTATGACAAAACAAAAAAATCGTACGCATCAGCCTAAGTACTAAATCGGTATGCCTATTTTATACTAACTTATTACACAAAGTGATTAGTTTGTATTAAATTGAACTTCAATTAATGTAGTAATGAGAATAATAATAATTTCAACTTTGAGAAAATGCTTAATACACTGCACGAGGTTCTCCCGTATTTCGGAGGCAGTTTACGTACCTACATACCTTAATTGCACATAGACAATACTCCAGAACCGCATCAGGAACTATTATTTGTAGGCCATACAAATCCGCAATACAATACGCATCACAGAGCCGTCATATACTTTAACAATAATCTTTTATTAGCATTATGCCGAAGTTTTCTTTTCTATAGGACTAGACGAGTATGTTACCATTATCTGCCTGTTCTGTTCCAAACAGACAGTAATTTAGCAAACCATCTCTACTTATAAAATCACTTTTATCCGCGTTAAACTATAACTATAGCGGGCGTTATTTTCATAAAATTACCTTCATAAAGCCCGCATCTTAACATAATAAACATAGTGAACGAACTAGCACTTTTTTTTTTTGCAGCCTACTTTGTTGCATAAATACCATATAAAGAAGACAACAAGACGGTTAGTGCCTACGTTACGTATTTTTTAATTTCCGATTCTTAAACAAGTGTAAAAAATGGAAATACTACCTCTAGAAGGTGCGCTGTTTGAAGTTCTTCACACTAGTCCGAGTTTTAATTTTTCTGGCTGCCATAATTCAGAGACTATTGAGAGAGAGAGAGAGAGAGAGAGAGAGAGAGAGAGAGAATTTGCGTTTGAACTCCATAATGTTAAAATTTGAAAATAAAAATACTATTATGTAGTCCATAATAGTATTTTTATCTAACAAAGAAATGAACATTGGTTTAGTGTGCGCAAGCTTGGGAACCCAAAATTATTATCGCATAGAAGCAGCAGACTCGACAGACTACGTGAGATAAGACATATACACTATGTTAAAAACAAATTTAAACATTATGAAGCTAGAATTTAAACTCGATATTATTTCTGAATTAAAAATATTCATATACTAAAAGAATTAGGCAATCTATTGAGAGACCTATGTTCAGATGTGGACTTAGATAGGTGATAATGGATGGATGAAATAGGTTGTGTTTGTATACCGGCCATGAGACATATTCTCCTGTATTTTTATGCATTTTAGGTTTTATAAAAAAGAGTGTACCTAATATGGCTAGTAGTGATTATTAAAATTATAGAAATAGAAAGTAATGGTATATTTTTTTTTATTTCAGTTGACTTTGTGCTACCTCAGAAGGGGCAGTCTCTAATCGAAGCCTACAATCACTGGAGGGAGAAGGCTGACAACAAGGTAAATCGATTGTCTTCTTTCAACAGTTTCATTTCACTTTTTATAATTGTCATTGTACTTTTCCGGGAAACTTTCATTTTTTTTTATACAATGAGGGTGACAAACGAGCACACAGTTCACCTGATGGTAAGTGGATGCTGTGGCCCATAGACATCTACATTTAACCTCGATTAAGAATCAAAACGCAAATGCGTTCGTCACCTCTGACGACTAAGATGGAATGCCTCGATTCCAGTAAAACGGATCTCCGGTTCTCTACACTCACCATACGAAACGCAGCAGTATTAAGCTACTATTTTACGATGGTACTCTATGAGAGCGTGTTCCTTCCCCAGTCGAGCCGACCTACTCGTGCTACAATCATAATGTAACTGCAGCGTGGCTCTACAAAGTATAAAATTCATCCTCCAATCTTATTTTATTCAAATCTTTCACTTGTCCGCGGTGCACCCATGTGCTCAACAAGGTTCTGACTAACAATTTTTTTTATAGAAGAGGGGCAAACGAGCATGCGGCTCACCTGATGTTAAGTGACTACCGCCGCCCATGAAATGCAGATATAAGCCATTTTAAACGTCAAACCGACATTTGTCCAAATCCCCTCGTATTCGATAAAACTCCATTACGTTAATATCGGAGGAGGGCTTAGAAACTGTTCCCGTATATCAATCATATACGGGATCCTACATGGGGAGAATGGAGTAAGAATCAAATTATAAAGTCTGTGCAATAAGATAATAAATGTGCATTATAACTGTCTTTTTTCCCCAGGTCTGCTGTGACTATGCACTCCACGTAGGAGTAACATGGTGGTCCCCGTCCGTCATGAAGGAAATGGAGCAGCTCTGCACCGAAGAGTATGGCATTAACTCGTTCAAGATGTTCATGGCCTATAAAGACGCATGGATGCTGGACGATTACCAGCTTTACTGCGCCATAGATACCTGCAAGCAGTTGGGAGCACTGCCACAGGTAATAATTGTATTATATATATATATATTTACGAACTTTGCTAAATGAGACGTTCAGGCGGATTTTAACAAATTGACTTTGTCATCATAAATTTCCGCAAGGTAACTAATGATTCTAACTGTCGTATACCGTTAATTATTGCGCTGAGCAAGGAACACATTTTCAAGACGAACCATTGGTACCATAAGTATTAAAAAAAAAACTAATCACATTCTTCGAAGTTTACAATGCACCTGTCTTGGCGATTCTTTATTAAAAATGGTTGAATACAATTGAGATATGGTAAGATATGAGCCGTGGCCTGCCGTGGTAGCTCAGATAGTAAGCGCTCGCTGTATATTTCTATTATATTTACAGCGAGCTGTAACTATCAGAGCTACCACGGCTCTATATATGTATGTATATATATCCGTCATTTATTAGCCGGTTAGTGTTATTTTTTTACTTGTTATAAACCAATGCTTGACCACAATCCCTCCTGGAGGTAAGTGTTAATAAATCTAATATCACCTCAAGATAGACATTTAGGGCTATCTTTGTTAGTACTAAATCGCACTATTTCAAAGTGACGAAAACCTATTCACTGTTACCTTGAAGACGCCCAGATTGTATTCGGACGGAGAGACAGACATCGGCAAAGCGTTCCACTCCTTTGCTGTATGTATTACAAAAGATGAAGCATAACTCTTGGTTCTAATGCGTGAAATATCGACAACAAAGGGCAAAATCTGCTGATCGTAGTGCCACTGTTGTTGTTGGTTTGCATCATAGAACACCATAACATATACATAATAGAACGTGGGAGTGGGCGGAGCCCGTGTAGCCACTAACGTGTCAATTCACACGTATAAATGTCAGCACGAGATGTGTTTTGACGTTACAATCGTTTCCAAATTTCGCATGCAAATTATTTAGAAAATACCAAATTGCACACTATTTACATATAAATATGTATTCAAATATAATGATGATTTTGAACATTAATCAATAGTCTAAAATGTGTAAATTTGCTCAACCTGTCAACACAGCGAATCGGATTTGTGGTAGTGATAATACGACGTAATTGCTTGTATGTGTGCTCCCGGCGATGCCGAATCTCGTACAAAATAAGTTTGGCAGCCATTCTATTGTGTATTATAGTATTCTATGGTTTGCATAGTATATAATCTATTTTGGTGTTGTCATATACTTACGTCTATCAAGTTTTATTGTGATCGAAACGTATGATATACCCGAATTGAAATGACTACACTGTATGTAGAGTGAGTTGCGTTTTCTTATTTTGTAGGAGATTAATGTTTTAAGCAAGAAAGCAAATTTTAGCTATATTGCTATAACTGCAGCTGTACTATGACTGCAGCACGAGTAGGTTGGCTCGCCCGGGGAAGGGCCACGCTCTCACAGAATACCAATGTAAAATACCAGCTTCATGCCGCTATGTTTCGTATGGCGAGTGTAGATAACTGGCAGATCCTTTTTACTGGAAACGAGGAATTACATCTTAATTCTTATCCTTAGGGGAGTGACAACGCATCTGCAGTTTGATCCTCAATTGAGAATAAATGTAGATGTCTATGGGTCACAGCATCCACTTACCTTTACGTGAACCTAATGTTATTAAATAAAATGAACATCCGCTCTCACGTCATCTAAGACAGTCCGGGTGATATCGCCAATCGCCAGCACTAACTCGTTACCTCATTTATTTCTTAGGTTCACGCAGAGAACGGCCATATTATCGCCCGTAACACGGAAAAGCTTATAGCGGCTGGCAAGACTGACCCAGAAGGACATGAGTTATCCAGGGACGAAGAAGTAGAAGCAGAAGCAGTCAATAGAGCGTGTGTGATTGCAAATCAGGTAAGGATTACTTGAAAATAGCGAAAAGTATTTAAAACATTGTAAATAATATGAAATACTTGTACTAATCGGCAGGACTCCGGAAGGATCAGAGACGCTTTGCAGTGGTAAATGCATTCTCTCATGGTCCTCAAAAGTGACAACGCACTTGTATTTTGATTTTTACTGCCTCGTTGGTCTAGTGGTTGTAGTAGTGCGACTGCTGATCATGAGGTCCTGGTTTCAAATCCCGGATCGGGCCAAAAAAATAATTATTGAGTTTTTCTGTCAAGAAATTCTCAGTAGTTTCCCGGAGTCAGGAAGTTGCCGGTGTCTCACCCGCGTGCCTCGGAAAGCACGTAAAGCCGTTGGTCCTGCATCTGATCTCTCTCCGGTCGTGTCGGTTTACCGTCCCATCGGATTATGAGAGTGAGGGAATAGAGAGTGCACCTGTGCTTGCGCATACACTTGGGCACTATAAACCTGTCCTGCGCCAATGGCCGGCCTCCGTTGAGGCAGGCCGCCGTGGCCGAAATTCGGTCTGGAAGACATTATTATTATTACTTTGATTCTTGAACCGCACGCGGGTTTAGTTGTCCTATGCCAAAACATCTACTTACTCGCCATCCGGTGGACTGTGTATTATATTTTGTCACTCTTATTTCTGTCGAAAACAGCGGTAGATTCCCAGTATTGGACATGCCACCACCATGTCCACCGCGTCCACCGCGCATCAATCCGCTAATGCGCAGTGAGCAAAATTATGAATGAATGAAATATTTTTAATTTCTCTTTTAGTGATGTTAGGGGGGTCGAACTCGAGACGCCTAATTTTAATTCATAATGAATAATTTTAGTTACGAGTATTTCTACAATATAATTGTAATGCGCTACTTTTAGAAGTGTCTCTAAAATTGGCCGGTTTTCCTTTTTAAAGTTAAATTGGAGTTGCTTTATATTTATAATACATATACACCGTATAGTGGCGGTGTAAGAAGAAGGCGGTGTCGTAAGAAGCGTCAGAGGGAAGCTGAACCAAGAGATGGGCAGCAGCATCTTCCTTATAACAGCTGAATAAAAATAAAAACCGCGTTTGCCAACACGCTTGCCAAGCTTGGCAACTATGGCAAATCCATTCTATGAGACAATCTAAGAGGCAGGATTGATAGGCTGTACATTCCAATACTTTGAGAGTTCGTTATTGATAACTTTTATTTCAGGCTAACTCCCCCCTCTACATAGTGCACATGATGTCGAAGAGTGCCGTCAAAGCCCTAGAGATAGCACGTACAAGACAGAAGCAACCCGTATATGGAGAAACACTTGCCGCGACTGTAGGTACTGATGGTAAGTCCCAAATTCGTCCAAACTTGGCTGTAAGTTGTCACAACACTGTGTGTGACAACTTACAGTGGGTCGAAACGTTATACTTACTTGTTGAACAATGGGTGCGTTTGGCAGAAAAAAGCGCTAGCAAGCGCTTGTAAGCAAAAGGAAACTAGTTTTCGGCCAAAACATTTGTACTTCAGTAGCGCTGACACAATCCGCCATTTTGCTTATTTAATTTGTTTGTTTTGAAGTAGAGTTTATAAGTTATTTTGTGCAATATTAGTTAAGTAATATAATGACATGAATAGACATATACTATACATGTTATTAAAAATTCATGATTGGTAAGTTTTTAAATGAATGCTTTACGAAATATATTTTAGGTTAGGTTCCCCGGTTAAAATATTCGTGTCCTGGGAAAATAGCTACTTACGATTTGACAGCGCTTACCGCTTACGATCGCCATTTTGCTTACAAGCGCTTGCTAGCGCTTTTTTCTGCCAAACGCACCCAATGTACAGTCGCTTTCGTAAGTACTTCTAATATTCATCAAGTTTCGTTATGTAAACACTTCGTCGATGAGCATAAATAGACTCTATGATAGAGTAATATCTTTATAGGCTAACGTTACTATCCTAATTGTTACTTGCGAAGTCATCTACAATGGGAATCCTCTTTAATTGTCATCGTTATATGAAACAAAACAAATTTCTTGAAATGATTCCTCAGATGATGATGAATAATATACTTTTATTGTACACCACAAACAAAAAGTTACAAAACAGACAGTATTGGATCATTGCAAAATATACCATTTAGTGTCCTGGATTTCTAAAATTCATCTAAAATAAAATCCCTGAGGATCTTGTGGCCTTCGATAGATGGCGGTATGACCCAAATCTTGCATCATTATTAACAGTTCACTGACGAACATAAGTCATAGACGTCCCTGTAGATTGCCTCCTTGACCATAGTAGCCATGCATTGTTATTTGGAGATACTGTCTCCTGTTTCAAATTTGAAACTTATTTTGTTTCTCCAATCATTAAATATAACAAGTCGGGGGAAAAATTTTCTTACGCATTTTGTTGGTATAAAGTTGAAGAAAAATCTCTTTGGTTGTATTCTTTGTATCTGGCTGGTTTTAATATCATATGGACATTAAAATGATGAGTTGAGATGACTGAGTCGTGGTAGCTCAGATGGTTAACGCTCGCTCTAAGTATAACAGAACGCGAGTAACCCGGGTTCGATCCCCGCCGGCACCAATGAAATTGTTAATTGCAATTTTAAGTGCTGATTTACCACGTGCTCGGCGGTGTAGGAAAACATCGTGAGGAAACCTGCATGACTGAGGAACAAGAAAAAAAATATTTTGAAGACATGTGAAGTTCGCCAACACGCATTGTGGAAGCGTGGCGGACACTTCCTTGCCCTAAAACCCTCTCAGAAATGAGGGGAGGCCTGTGCCCAGCAGTGGGACGTATATAGGCTGTAACTTTACTTTTTTACTTTATAGAACATTAAGACGAGGACTAAGCACGATTTCAAATTCGTTTTTCACCCGTGCGTCCCGCAGTGTGCGGAGTGCAATCGCCAATCATAGAGCGCAGCGTGACGTACAGCGTCCGGAACCGACTTTTCAACTCGAGTACTGCCCAACAACTCAACCGTATAGTGGCGATCTAAAAATTTCCACTACCCCATATCATCCTGTGGGTGTCGTAAGAGGCGACAGAAGGAAACAAGCCAAGAGATGGACTGCTGCATCTTCTAAAACTAAACAATACTAAAAATTAAAAACTGCGGTTGCCATCCACTTGCCAAGCGCGGCAACTATGGCAAATATCCCCCCATCGAGGCAATCTATGGGGGATGCCTATGTTCAGCAGTGGACTTTAATAAGTTGTAACGGTGACGGTAATCGAACTCAATATATACCTACGCATACATGCTCGTCGGTTAAGGGTACTCCTAATTTGGCCCGTTTTCAATAAATCGCCAATTTGATCGATAAATTTTCGCCTAGGACGTCCCTTTCCGACTCTGCCATTCACTTCTGCAACATAAATTTTCTTTGTCACTCTTTCCTCATTCATTCTTTCCACATGACCAAACCACCGAAGCATTCCTTTCTTAATCCTGGTCACAACATCATCTTGCAAACCACACTCTTCTCTTATTACACAATTTCTTACCCTGTCGTTCAGATTCAGCCCTAACATACTCCTTAACGACCGCATTTCTGCTGCGTTCATTCTACTCTCGTGCTTCTTCGGCCACACCCAACTTTCACTACCATACGTTAAAGTAGGGACCAACGCAACATTGTGAATTGCCATACGTGCCTTTTTCGACACATTTTGACTCTTCACAATAGAGTGTAGGGCCCATTTACTCTATTTCCTGCATTTACTCGTCGTTCTATATCCTTATCACATCTCCCATCCCTGTTAAATACGCAACCGAGATGTACAAACTCATCTACTTGCTCGATCAACTCCCCTTCTATTCTTATTTCACATATCGTCTTACTTTCTTCTCTTTCAAAAACCATAACTTTCGTCTTACTTGCGTTCACTTTCATACCCCTTTCTTTTAATGATCTGTTCATTAATGTAACCATCATTTGCAGCTCGGCGCGGGAAACAAAAAAACATTCTTGTTAAAATCAATAAGTTGCATAAAATTTACATTTGACAACTTTTCTTTGCAGGTACACACTATCGCAACGCGTGTTTCCGACATGCGGCCGGTCACGTGATGTCGCCACCATTGCGCTCGGATCCGACCACACCGCAAGCTATGATAGAAGCTTTAGCCGAGTGAGTATGAACGTTAAAGTTATTTTAAACAGAAACTTGTGATAAATAAATAACACATACACAGGTGAGAAGACGTCACACCTAGGCTTGCCAACCGTCTCGCGTGAGCCGGAACGTCTCGTTTCTGGAGCGAAAGACGTGCCGACGGCCAATTGTGCAAAACTTTCGGCCAGAACTATCTACAAGTGTACGCACTTTTGATTTCACGTATTCGAACGAAGGTCAAAAAATAAACTTGAATATGTTTTACTTTGGCATAAAAAATACTTATCACTTATTAACACCGATTTCAGAAGCTATTATGCGGAAATGATTTTATTTATTTTAGTTTTTGAGGTCTATTTTTATATATTTTTTAAAGTTTAATTATTCCCATTTTGAGTAGACTAAGTACCAGAAATTGAAAGCAAGGTAAAAAATAACTAAAATGTTGTCTAAGTAGTTAAAAGAATCATTTAAATGGTTTAGGTTTAGACAATAGCGCGAACAACATAACAACGCGAACACTGCGCATTTAAATGAAAGTAACTTTTGCAAATTTTATCGCGTATAGTAACTTATTTTAAATTACCGACGTTTCAAGTTCTTTATAGCACCCATGGTCACGGTGGGGACTGAGGTGCTCGACATCCCAATGTCATAGCTACCTTCAGTTTAAAATTACTAATTTTTGGTCTGATCTATGTAGAATGAGCTTATAGTATCTGGAAGTCTTGCAGTTGTATGTTTGGGTCATGATTTAATTTTATTAATTATATGATCCCAAGCAGATGATAGCGCCCAGCCATCTTCTCCATGGAAATTAGGATAGTTTTTGATGTCAATATCTTCGCGAATCATCCTTTGAAGAAGTCGGTGTTCTTTAGCGAGAATTTGTTTCCATCCTTCCGCTCCAATAAGTGACGGGAGCGATCATGATCGTATTCACAGACGGCAGACTTTCCGGAGCGTCGATTCTGCACATCAGCTATGTTTTCTTTAACGGGGGTTTTTTATAGATATTTTAGTTGGTCTATGTAAAAGAGACCACATTTACAATCGAACTTGTACACTCCTGCATCACGCAAGCTTAGTCATGCGACTATCTCTGCCTATCCACTTCTCCACTTACTACGACAAGCCTTAAAAAGTTAGGATTTTACTTTTACTTTTTTGACGTACCTAGTCCAAAGTATAAGTAAGCTGAAGTGGTAATGGGCTGACTATGCAGCTTTAAGCACCGATAATTTATCAAATAGAAAGGATCTTAAGTATCATCACCTAGAGGCCATAGAGGCAGATAAAAAAAATATAAATATCCATAAGAAATCTAAAAAAAAATAACAACAAACTTAAAAAACCATTTTATTTATATTTCAGTGACCGCTTGCAACTCATTGGCAGCGATAACTGCACATTCCATGAAAAACACAAGGCTCTAGGCAAGAACGACTTCTCAAGGATACCAAACGGTGTGAACGGAGTTGAAGACCGCATGGCGATATTATGGCAGAAGGGTGTCAATACAGGTAATCTATATAATTTACATAAATTGCGCAGAACAGTTATAGTATCCCAAAATAGTTTTGTATGGGTATTACAATCTAACTTATTAGGCTATTAAGTAGTTTTATTTTAACCCGCATCGTCCTCTTGGTGTCGTAAAAGGTAACAGAGGGAAATAAACCAGGATTAGATTTATCTGGGAAGATTTTTAAGATTAAGAGTTATCTGTGTTTAAATTTTATATAGATTTATATTAGTAAGGATTAAAAAGTAGGAAATCAAATCAAAACTATTGTACTACGATAGATTGCTGTGTATATATTTAAACAGGAAACAGAAATGGTCCAAGAATAGAACCCTGTGGTGCACCCATGTGTAAAATAGAACTTCGCTATTACGACATTTTCGTTTATCAGTTATTGATAATCGAATTATTTCTATCCATAAATAATCAAATTCGGATTATAGTAACTGCCACTGATGTAATTAATTCATGAACTATCTTATCTTTAGGGGAAAAGTAGGTAGGTAGAGCTAATCCTGGTTGACTAAATCAAACTAGATTTTTCTTATTAGTCGGTCAGGATTTTCTGTGTCATTTTTTTTGTCATACGTGTAGCGGGTGTAAGCTTTTATTTATTTATTTAACAATTTATGTACACATAAATAACGGAGAGAATACATTATGATGAAGAGTTTACTTATTTCATAAGGGGCCGTCCATTAATCACGTGATGTTTTTTTAGCATTTTAACCCCCACCCACCATCCAAAATTACGTGTATTTTTAGTAGGTACCTATAAAGTAATCTGGGGGCACGGAGGCCGTGGTAGGATTTGACCCTTTTGTGGTCAAGGTGATATTTATTGATTGATTGACTGATGATTATATAGATTATTATATTTAACATAAAGACTTTTAACATTGATATGGTCCTATAAAATGTTGGTAGAGGATAGAGACTTTTGTTCGTAGAAGAACTGAGTTAGACTTGGTTTTTTTACAGGTTATGTTTTTAATGGATCTAGTTTTATTTTGAAATTAAGGAACAAGATAAAAATGTCTAGACAGAAAGATTGCAAGGTTGTTTTTGACTGGCATAAAAATAATATTAAAAGAATGTTGTAAAACATATATTGTACTAGTACATGAACATATTTAATGTACATTGTCCTCGGACCACGGATTAGCAAGTTTCTTCAACACTAACAACATGGATAAGCAACTTGCAGGTCAGTTGCTAGCACTGTGCTTTATCAGCGACGATTTCATCAAGCTACTCGGCGTCATCATTTTCTCGCACTACACAGAGAATCTCTCTCGATCTACTGATCGATCGTCGCGTGAGGGTGCGTGAAGGACGAACATTGTGCATCCCTAGACTATTATTGCTCGGATTAGGTTCATGCTTGTGACATGTACAGGCGAGTCAAGGTCACATTAAACGCCGCTTTTTGGTTTAGAAATCGCGCGTTTGACTATACGGCTCACTAACTTAGGTGAGTATAAAAATTGTGGTTGCTTTAACGCACGAATCTATGCAACCCTATTCATAACGCGACTAACGAAATATAGTAAAAAGTATTATAAATATCATAGGTATGAAACTTACATAGAAGATATAGACAAATAATGTTCTTTTACACGTTTTTTGAACAATGTCACTGATTTGATTTGTCGAATGGGGGGAAAAAGTGAATTCCAGAGTGTTATTGCATGTCCATTGTACAGGGAATGAACGGGAGTATGAATTAAAGGATGGGAATTTTAAGAGGATTTTTAAGGCGTAGGTTTTGAGGTTAGTTGAACGTGGTGACAGGTGCGATGGACCCGTGCCGGTTCGTGGCGGTGACGAGCGCGACAGCTGCTCGCGTGTTCGGGCTGTGGCCGCGCAAGGGGCTGGTGGCGGCGGGCAGCGACGCCGACCTGCTGGTGTGGGACCCGCGCCTGCAGCGCACCATCTCCGCCGCCAATCATGCGCACGCAGTCGACTTCAACATCTTCGAGGTACGCACCCTTTGTATTGTTACGACACCCAGTTGCGAATTGCATCACATTGTTCGAGAATGTTCCACTATCTCCGCACGCACGCACACGCACGCTGTCTACTTCTATATTTTTGATGTGCGTGCGCCGTACTTAACCTTACCTGTCTTGACTGCCTCTTTGGTCTAGTGGTTGTAGTAGTGCGACTGCTGATCATTATCCTGGTTTCGAATCCCGGGGCGGGCAAGAAAAATCAATTATTGTGTTTTTCCGTCAAGAAATTCTCAGTAGCCGCCCGGAGTCAGGACGTTGGCGGTGTCTCACGCCCGTACCTCGGACAGCACGTAATGTCGTTGGTTCTGCGCCTGATCTCTCTCCGGTCGTGTCTATGGTTTACCGTCCCATCGGAATATGAGAGTCAGGGAATAGAGAGTGCACCTGTCCTGCGCCGATGGCTAGTCTCCGTTGAGGCTGGCCGCCGTGACCGAAATTCGGTCTGGAGGACATTATACATTACTCCCTCGTTATGCTTCCTATCCCTCATCAGCACTTTGGAAGCATTGTAGTATTATACGTGATAGAGCTACACTGCAACTATTTTATAATTGTAGCACGAATGGGTCGGCTCCGACCGGGGAAAGATGGGCTTAAAAAGGTGAAAGAGCGTGTCTTACAGAATACAATCATCAAATAGAAACTGCTAAGCTAATGCTGTTGTTTCGTATTGTAACTAGAGAACCGGAGACCCTTTTCACTTTTCACCTTTGGGGTGACAACGTATCTGCATTTTGATTCTTGATCGAGGATAAATGTAGTGATGTCTGTGGACCACAACACCCACTTATCATCAAGTTCACTGCATGCATGTTTGTCACCATAATTCTATAAAAAAAATATCGTAATTCTCTTATCTTAGTTGCACATTTGCACAGTTGTGTTTTGATTTAATTCCAATAGGGTAGTTGAGTTATGTTAAAACGAATAAATATTTAATATCACTTCAAAGAAGGCTTAAAAATAATACGATAGCTGAAAAATCTAATACCGATATTGAAATTATATTACAAAATTTTCTTTACCGTCTTCTGGCAAAATGAATAAATCGAGGCAATATTGACTTACTTCGACGTTAACCTTAATGACGTAATTTTGTGTGTATGCCATCTTTGTTTATGCAACTTGAAAGCTTCCACTTACATTTCAACATGTATTCAAATAAAAAATATAGTATTAAGTAGGTTATTTTACTCAAAGATACGTTATAAACTGCTTATGTTGTATTCGACAGTTGAGACCCCCAACGAAAAATGTTTGTGTATCTGTATGTTCCCAAACGGATAAACTGATTTAGGTTTAGTTTTTTTTTTGTTTGAAATGTGACTTGATCGAGTGTTCTTAACTATGACATAAGAAAATATATTCAGCCGTTTGAAGAACATCCGCTTTTTTTTTAACTGCTTACTGCAGGGAAAGTGTTATATTACGTTTGTTGTGTGTATCTGTGTGCACACTAGGGTTTGGGTCCCGGGACGTCTCGTGTCTCGAAGTCCCGGGACTTTTCGTAATTTTAGTTGTCTCGAGTCTCGAGACTTTTAGGTCGAGACTTGAGACGAGACAAGATTGTCTAAATTGTTATGTAATCATTTTTATTTTCAAATAATTGAAGGAGCCTGGCACCATCTGTTGGTTTAATGAGTAATTACTCGGTCTTCTATATAACTACTGAGTACACAACGCAATAAATGTGTAGTTGTTGTTGTTTGACGTTATTAAAATTTGTATGATTTTTTTTTAATTAAGTTCGTTTTATAACTACAAGATTTATCTGTTTAAAAGTTGTTGTTTGACGTTATTAAAATTGGTATAATTTTTAATTAATTTCGTTTTATAACTACAAGATTTATCTGTTTAAAAGTGGCGGTTTTAGGGAAAAAGAGAGTTCTCTATGCTGCCAGTTGCTCCACTCAGTTATAGGTTTCCTCCCAATGGTTTTGATTAGCGCCGAGCACTTAGTAAATAAGAACAACTTTACGTATGTGGAGATTGAATTTGTGTGTGATTATAAGAAATAAACAAAGCAATTATTAAGACTGAAATTAACTTTAAACTTATTAAGATTTAATTTTCTGTTTAATAAATGTTGATTTTTTACAAAAACAATGCCTTTTTAATATGTTTCATAAGGAAATAAATTAAAATTCTTCAAAAAAGGCTTAGCTCTCTTGAAAATTTTTTTTCTTAAGTCTCGAAGTCCCGGGAATTCCCGGGACTTCGATTGTTAGCTATCTCATGTCCCGGGACTTTGAAATTGTCGGGAATTCCCAAACCCTAGTGCACACTCTGTGGCATCAGAACTCCTGAACCGAATCAAGTTTTTTTCACGTTTGAAAGGTGTCTTTAATCGAGTTTCTTAGCTATGTTCCAAGAATATCTGTTCAACCGTTCAAAAATCTTCAACTCAGTTTTTTATTTTTTTTATTCAAGTTATTTGATTTCTGAACACCAATTTTCTGATTTAAGTTATTTAATATGTTTACACGTAGAATAAAAAAAACTGTTATTTTTTATTACTTTCCTTTTTGGTAACCCTAGCAATTTTATTCGTCACGACAAAAGTCTAGCTTAGGACATCGTTTTAATCATCGTCTGTCGGCTTTTCCGACAACATCAAACACGATGATGATGATTGTATAATAGCGTCATAATGTTTCATTGCAGGGCCAAAACGTCGTGGGTGGTCCGCAGTACGTGATCGTCAACGGGCGCGTTTGCCTCGACGACGGGGATCTTCGAGTTGTTGAAGGTAAACATTTTATTTATTTACCTATTTTTGCATCGGATCTTCATATTGTTAGGTAGCGCAGTTGGAAAGCTGTTCATTTTATTTGAGTTATGGACACTTTAGGTTTGGCACTCGATAAGAAAAATAGATACGTGTCTAATATATACGTGGTAAAGCCACGCTGCAGCTATATTATGGTTGTAGCATGAATAGGTTGGCTCGACTGGGGAAAGACCACGCTCTCACTGAATACCAGCGTAAAATAGCAGCTTAATACTGCTGTGTTTCGTATGGTGAGTGCAGAGATCCGGAAACCTTTTTTACTGGAAACGAGGCATTCCATTTTAGTCCTCAAGGGTGGATAACGCACCTGCGTTTTGATTCTTAATCGAGGATTAGTGTATATGTCTATGGGTCACAACATCCACTTACCATCGGATGGACTGTGTGCTCGTTTGTCACGCTTATTCTATAAAAAAGTATATAGGCAACATACAGGCACAATCTTAATTAGCACTTTATTTTCAGAATAAAAATGCTTTATTTCCGTAGGCGGTAGGACTTTTGTAAATTTGGTAGGTTCCACCCTCTTGTCCATTTCTGGCGCCTGGTAATGCACTGCTGGTTCCGGTCTGAAGGGTATAGAAATCCATCAGAATTGAAAATACAAATGTAGCTTTGTATAAAGTTTGCTGCACGTGTCCGTGACCGAATCAGCGTGTCCTTGCGTTGCCTAAGGAACGCCGACCAAATGTCCTAGAAGGCTCGACGCAGGAAATCTGCGAGTTCTTCGTTTGAAAACGATCACGCCATCTTGCCTTTGCTAACATAGTTAGCACAGATGTGTACCAAACTACCCCACCTTTCGGGTGTGTGCCTAACTAAACACCTATACACCTAGTGTGTTAGTACGCTAGGGTGTGAACCTAGCTGTGGCCTAATGCAACAAGCAACGCAGAAATTAAAATTAAAATAGATGTCTGCCTCTGAAACAGCGGGTGTGTCACTCTACTTACGGTTTGCTGAAAACCAGGAAGACAGGAAGGAGAGTTTGTAGTGTTATGCTATTTACATATCATTTAACACTATTTTAAATTTATTTTTCCATTCTGTTTTTGATTTTCTGCATTCACCTCAAAACTGGATATTTTGCATCACCTTTATTTCATAGGATTCTGTAACGTTTTTAAACCATAAGAACACAATAACAAATCATTTTCACTTCGTATTTTCACGCTATCAGCACTTTTTAAATCGGTGTCGATGGAGTTTACTCGATCTTATATTTAGTTCTCCGTAACTCTGCAATTTCGGGCTTCGTGCGCGCTGTTGCGCTACTTTTTTTCTATATCAATAATATCTCATTTTTCACTTAAATCTTGCCGTTTCTCTGTTACGAGCCTGAAACCAAAATTTGACATGTTTTGACATCGTTGTTTATTTGGTTGTCATGGCAATTTTTATTCAAATTCGTTGCCGGTCTGATGTTTTTACTTCAAGTTACACACAAAACACTCTTTGCGCCACAACAAGCGTCCGATAAACTTCACTGTGAGACTGTCCTGACTCTCCCTGTTTACCTACAGTAACCTCCTACTATCAGGTGGACTGTAAGTTAGTTTTTCAATTCTGTTTTATCATAAAAAAATCATAAAGCTTTATATATACCGGGGTTCAATCACGTTATAAGACGTTATTATTTTTCCAGTGACATTGTGTTTGGCTAACAATAGTACATAGCATGCAATTTTTTTTATGAGAGTGAACAAACGACCTGATACTCGTAGTAAGTGACTACCGCCGCCTTTGAACTACTGCAACACCAGGGGAATCGCAGATGCCTTGCCGGCTTTTTTAAAAACGAGTAGGTTCTTTTCGTCCCTAAGTCGTATCAGTCCGGAAAATCGCTGGTGGTAGTCTATTATATATATTATATACAAGGAAGTTTTGGAATTATATGCTATGTAAATTATTATTTTAGAATATTTTTATGACAATATATTAATTACAATAAAGAACCAAAAGGTTCTTCACAAAAAAATATTATGACGCTTTTGTGTGCTTTTCTGACACAGAAGTGTTATAAAAGATTTTTGCTTTTAACCAAATATATGAATGTTTCTTCTATAATCTTCCATTTAATAATAATAATTATAATTTCATTTAATTCTTTACGTATATTTATATATGACATTATTATTCTGTTGTATGTGTGTTTGTAAGTAAACTCCACTTAAACGGTTGGACCGATGTTGATGAAATGTTGTGTGTGTTTGTGTAGTGTAGTAGTAGGTGGTACTGTTGTCGAGATTCAGAAATCACCCTTGTAAAGCAGGGGCGGATCGCTAGATATATTTTCACGCGCATATCTATTTCGATAATTTTTACTATATTTAACAAACTTAGAAATGACATCTAGGAAAAGGTTGTACCTGTGTCACGTCGGTTTAGGGAATATAATAAATCAGTAGCTTTAATAAACAGTGATATATTTTTAAAACAAACATGCCGATTTTATAAACTATAGGGCTGGGAGGAGTAATATAATAATAATAATAATAAACATTTATTGATAATAAACATTTATTTCTCCCACTTTCTATATAGTTACATTTGTTTCATAAATAGTTGAAGAGTTTTGAGTAGTATACAGGAGCCCAAACTAGGTTACCCTGTGCTATGGGTCTCCTGGCTTTATTACATACTTTTCGATGATAATGTACTTAGACATGAAGTGAGCGTTGCATGTGGAGATCGAATATGAGATTTCCAAAGTGTAATTTACAATAAAAGTCACATAGAATAAATATAACATGCAATATGTTTTAAATAATAATAATAAAAATATATAAAGGAAATTAATTAATAATAAATAAAAATAAAAGAAAAAATTAACAGCTTGCCGTATGAAATTAGATAACGAAGAAACAGAGAATTTACTGTGAAAGCGGAATAGTGAGATAGAACACACACACACATACACAATATATATATATATATAAATATATATATATATATATATATATATATATATATATATATATATATATATATATATATATATATATATATTACCTGGATGACCGAGCTTTGCTCGGTTTTTTTAAGTTACATTTATATACAAATTACATGAATAATAGTTTTTGATTTTATTGACATAATAGAAAAAACTGAACTGGTTATTTGAAAAATCATGAGTGCAATTAGTTTAATTAAAATTTTTGTATTTTTAAAAAATACTTAAAAAAGGGCTCGAAATAATAGATTTTCTCACAAAAGAAGCGAACTTGAAAAAAAAAAGGAAAAAAAAGTTGGACCCAAAACGGGGACCCACGGAACTCCGATATCACGCCCGAACAACATCCCATCTAAGCTATTACAATCGTTGGTAACCTGTCAAAATTTACCTTCTTATATTGTAGCAGTTTTTTATTACCTTAAAACACGGACAAAAGGACATTTTCTAAAAATAAATCCTAGCTAGATCGATTTATTGCCCCCGAAACTCCCTGGACACTAAATTTTATGAAAATCGTTGGAGCCGTTTCCGAGATCCCGATATATATACAAGAATTGCTCGTTTAAAGGTATAGGATATATATATATATATATATATATATATATATTTTTTTTTTTTTTTTTTTTTATTGTGTATGTGTGTGTGTGTTTTATCTCACTATTCCACTTTTACAGTAAATTCTCTGTTTCTTCGTTATCTAATTTCATAAGGCAAGCTGTTAATTTTTTCAAACATATAAAAATATAACGAATTTCTATTATGATTTTTCAGGTTTCGGTAAATTCCTGAAGACGCCAGCCTTCTGCCCGTACGTGTTCAGCAGCGAGCCGAAACACCACACCTCACACCACGAGGCGCCGCAGCACGCGCCCGAGTCCCCGCGCTCGTACTCGCCGACCAGAGTCACCAACGGCACTCCTACTAACGGTACGTGTAAACTCATTTTTATATTAAGTACTTATAATTCAAAATGGCGACCATTATTTCATCACGTTCTCAGGTCAGGCAAAACAGCGGTAGAGCTGTTGCCAGGCTCGAACCGGGGTGATATCAGGACCTCTCAGAACCAGCCTGAAGTAGAAGTTTTCGAGTTCCGTAGAGTGCAGATGGGCAGAAGTCCAATTCTCCCCCCCCTGTTAAAATGTAGCAGCTTAAGTAGCAGAGTTAGCACTCCATCCGTGAATTTCTTCAACATCAGGGGACTTCATTCAAACTTTAGCGATATCCACTGTCATCTGAAGACGGCAAAGCCGGTCTTGCTCTTTCTAACCGAGACATCCGGCTCCACAACACTCCTTTGTGTCCCGGGCTGGAGTTTACGTATACGTCAAAGAAGACATTTCTTTAAGACATCTCGGCGGTCTTAAAGGTAACGGACCTGTCCGTCCTATGGCTGCGCGTACCTACCCTCTGCATCTCTACCATCTCTGCACATAGAGGACGACTCACTGGCTCATGCCGCAAAGGAGAAAGCCGATCTGCCAGTCTCTCTCTTTGCGTTGAACTCGACTATCGATGACGGGGAAAACACACCGCTGAACATCTCGCGGTGTAAGTGCTCCATACAGGATGTGCTGTTTAATCAGCGCTCAGTGCGCAGAGCACTTCTCTCCCTAGACGTCGAGTGTAGGCCTATTGGAGTGTGTGCTAAAAACGAGTGCTCCGAAGTTGGCACCATTTTAACGCGTATTTCCGGTACTCCTACTCCCTAGGCGTAGTCCCGAACTCATGGAGGACAGCTTTGGTGCACCCGATCCCTAAAGAAGGCGACCGCTCGGATCCATCCAGCTACAGGCCTATCACTATCAAGTCTTTGTTCTCCAAAATAATATAAACAATTATTAACTGCCAGCTCTGCTGAGGTACCTTGAGAATCACCAGTTGATTAGTGACCGCCAGTACGATTTCCGTCGCGGTCGCCCAGCTGGTGATCTTCTGGGTTACCTAACTCACAGATGGACGGAGACAGTAGAGTCTATGGGGCAGGGGTTGGCTGTATAGTATGTTATATACATATATTATACAGCCAACACCTATTGGCTGTATAGTATGTTGGCTGCATAGTTTGGACATAGCGATGGCCTTCCAGAAGCCAGAAGGCGCTTCTTTCGAAGCATCCTTCCTATGTGGACGACAGCACAGGTGATGATTTTTTACACCGGCCGTGGCAATATTTTTCGGGAATTGGAACAAACTTGTCTGAAGTTGAGACTTTGTTCAACAAAGTATCGGAATTGTGGCGACTATATCTAGTACAGTTCAATCCCCAGAAGACAAGTTTGCGCGTTTACCGCTAAAAAGAACTCCTTTGTCGTATATCCTCTTTCAAGGCACTCCCCTTATTGCCTTAACCAGTATCGGAATCCTCGGCGTCGACATAGCGAATGAATGACGTGCAGTTTCGTGGTCACTTGGAAAAGAAGTCCAAATTGGCTTCTAAAAAGTATGTCGTGCTCAGCAGGGTGGGGCAGTATTTCATGCTGGCACACCGCTACAACTTTACAAGGCACATATTCGGCCTCAAATGGGTCTCATTACCCATGACTGGGCTGGGGCTCCCCAGTGCCGGCTCCTTCCATTTGATCGTATCTAGCGCATAGCGGTTCGAATCGTCGGCGACCGAGCTCTTTCCGATCGGCTTGACTCAATGGCACTACGAATAGATGGTGAATCTCTTTGCGTATTTTATCACATCTACTACTCTGAGAAATCGTTCGGGCTAATTTAAGCTGCTCAATTTCATCGCACATCCATACCATCTGGATGATTGGCGGTCCATCAGTTTTCTTCCTTGTACATCTTCTTTATGGAATCGACTACCACCAGAGATGTTTCAAGAAAAGAGCCTACTCTTTTTAATGGGCCGGCAACTCATCTGCAATTCCGCTGGTGTTGCAGTTTTTGATGGGCGGCTGTAGTCATCTCTCATCAGGTGTGCCGCATGCTCGTTTGCCCCTCTCTCTTAGTATTTCCTACTAGCGATATTGGGGAACTGCAACAGGGGGTGGGCAGCACCATATTCCTAATTTATAGCTCAAGGTAATATAAAACTACAGTTGCCAACATGTATCCAATCGTAACAACTATAACGACAAATATGAGGTAATCCTCCTATGGTTATGTAGGCTCGTATGGCTCGTATGGGCTTATGACTTGAGATGCGCTGTAATGAAAAGTAAATGAAAGACGGATATTTTTTTTTTTTTTTTTTTTTTTTATATATATATAAAGCGTACAATTTTCCTCATCCAGAACTGAACATAGTGAGCAAGCAGATGGCGGGCACGACGCTTTCTTCCGGCTGCAGTACGCCGACTGGTAGGAAAATGCGCGAACCTGGACAGAGAGATCTACAAAACTCCACTTTCTCCCTTAGCAGTAAGTATTGACTTAGTTGAATTCGCTAGTTGTAGTCGATATGGCGCAAATACCTGTGTGTCTAACTAGCTAGCTGTTCGTAACGTATGAAACAATATTTTTTTTTTACTAAAAATTTGAAGTGACAAAAGTGCTACAGTCCACTTAATTGTAAGTAAGTGGCTTCTGCAGTTCATGGAAACCTGAAGCGAACTTTAAACAAAGAAGACTACGGACGCATCGTCACATCTGAGCACTAAGTGGAAATAGTACAGCCTGCAGATTTTAACACTGCACACTGCAGTACAAATACTGCACACTGCAGTACAAGCACTGCTATATGGCAGCAGAAATAGGTATAACCCACCCACCCAGATGGACTCCTAGGCAGAAAAACAGACCTACCGCCTATGTGCCCAATAGGAAGTTTACGATATGGTTCCAAAGGATAAAATTATTAATAAGTAATCATTATTATTTTAAAACTGAATGCCGTGGTAGGTCAGATGGTTAGCGCTCGCTGTAAATTTCATAGTACGCGAGAAAACCCGGTTCGATCCCTGCCGGCACCTATGAAATTGTTAATTGCAATTTTAAGTGCTGATTTACCACGTGCTCGGCGGTGAAGGAAAACATCGTGAGGAAACCTGCATGTCTCAGAAATAAAAAAAATATTTCGAAGACGTGAAGTTCGCCAACACGCATTAGGGCAGCGCGGCGGACACTTCCTTGCCCTAAAACCCTCTTGGAAAAGAGCGGAGGCCTGTGCCCAGGAGTAGGACGTTATATACGTCCTACTCCTGGGCACCTGAGTAGGACGTATATAGGCTGTAACTTTAATCATTATTATTTTACAACTAGCTGTACAGGTCTAGCCATTACAAGTCGCGGGGAATTCGTCTGCGTGGAATTTATTACGATGGGATTTCAAGAGCTTTAATTTTTTTGCGCGGAACCTTGATTCTTTTTCTAAAATAAAAGTTTGTTACTCCTTATAACATTCGCTATCTGCCTGTGAAAGTCCCGTCAAAATAGGTTCAATCATTTCGGAGATTATCTGAAACAAACAGTTAGATAGATAGACATTACAAAATTTTAAATTTTTTTTTGTTTCAAATACCGTATATACCTACTTTCATAATATGTATTTGGGAAAAAGCTGTTGTTTCGACATTACAAATAGACACTTCAATTTTATTTATTTTTTAAAAGCGGCGTGTATTTGGTTTTTGAAGCATATTTTACGTTTATTACAGAGGAGTTAGATGCACCGGAAAACAAACCATCAGTGCGTGTGAGGAACCCACCTGGCGGGAAATCATCCGGCCTTTGGTAAAAACCGGGTCAAACCGGTTACGTCTGGACGAAAGCGGTTTAAGAACGTTGAAGCTTTACGGCAGCGCTGGGATTGCTATTGCTTGTGAAAAAATGTATTAGAGAGTTAATTGTATTTAAGTTTATGTTATATGCCTAAAAACTAATGAAGTTAACATTTTGACAGCTGTAATACCCGGTGACAAAAGGCTAGTATTTCAAGCTAGGCTAGTAAGATAGCCTCAATGAGCTAGCATTATAGTATAAGCTAGTATAGCTTCGTGTAGACTAGTTAACTACTAACTAACTTTTACATTTTTACTAGCTTGCTAGCTCACTGGCGTAATCCTACTATCCTTGCTCTAAATACTATCAGTTTCATGACATTCGATTATGTGTTCTACACTTGAGGAATTAAGGTTTAATATTATATTTATGTGATATTTTGTTCTGAACGAAACTCAGACCAACAAAGAAAGACAGACGGAGTGCACTATACATTTCAACTGATGCACTCACACATCGTACTACTTTTTTCTTTTACAGCCCGTAAAATTTGACCGTTCGACGCATGCAGATGCATCAAAAACCATGTGATTGGTTGTATTATTTTAGATACATGTGTTTTGAGTTGATTCCGGCGTCATTCAAAACGCCGCGTCTATCTTTCTTTGTAGGTCTGAATTGACGCAGGTTTAATACTCCACTTTTTTATATTTATTACAAATATAATATATAACATACACATTGACTATTCTGTGTATATTTCATTTGTATTGTTTAATGTTATATTTAAGTCATGTAACATTTTTTCACAAAGCAGATAATAGTTTAAGCTTATAAAGCGTCGCAAAACAACTTTTAGACTATTTACTCTGTTATTTACAGTAGCCAACGCAAACCCTTATAAAGTCTGTCAAAGTGTTCGAACAAATTTCACACTATAAGTTGCGACACAGTATTTTAGTTCTCACTTTGGATAGATTCGATTAGGTTTTGAGTTATCGTTTGTAGTATATTGTTAGACTGCTTTATGTTCAATGCATGACATTTAACTGTTTGATGGTTGTATGACAATATTTGTTCGGTTTCATTGACTGATTTTGTAGAAATCATTGTAATTGATTTTATATATCGCAGACTAGAATTATTATAATGTTTACCTATAATCAATATAATACAATGTGATGACGGCATGGAACCAATGTTTATAGGGTTTTAAAAATAGTAGGTACTTGAAGCCTCGTGGGTAGGACTAGGCGGGCAAGAATTTTTCGACATCTCTTATTAATTATTTGCAACAATTATTTAAAGAATTTTGTCTTTTTTAGTTTTAGTGGTCGAACTTTGTTACAGTGGTACACTTTCTCTATTCATTGTTATTGACAGCGTAATATGTAGATTCATTAATGTTAAAACAAATAGGTGTGTATTTCTTATAATTCTATATCTACAGTCAAGCAACAGGCAATTGCTTTGACCATAAAATAAACTGATATTTATGTTAGGAATTAAATTTAGAATTTAGTATATGACTGTAGTTTATCTACTTTTTGTAATTTTCTATTCAATATTTCCGGGACTTGGCCAAACACGTAGTATTCGTCAAAAAAGCAAAGTTATAACATTTTAAAAATCGAATATTTCGTGACAAGGCATGGGAGTGTTTTGTATTTATTGTGGCAATCGATACAGGCTTTTCAGCCAGAACAGACTAAAAAAACTTTTACATTAAAAAAGCATTTGTGTGTGTTTACAACATTTATTAACATTTAATATTTAAGAAATAGTAAATCACTGCTTTTACAACCGACACTTTTGTAAGAAAGTATAAACTTTATTAACTTCATACTTTGATATCTAGGTTTAAAGTTATTTGAGCATCTTTCTTTTACTGTTTTAAGCATTTTGTAGAATGAATAATAGATTCTTAATGTTAGAGATTTAAACTGTATTTATTCAATTTTTTATACTTTATCCTGTTTTCATCATTTTAATGTGTAGGTCTCATTAATTTCAAAATAAAATATTTTCATTTACTTATTCCTCACATTATATTTTCCATCTAAACCTCTTGCAGGACACTAAACAGGCTACCATCACTGTATTTTTGGTAATAGGATGACAAAAGTTTTTACGGACAAAAATGTGTGTTTTTTTGCCGAAATTGTAATAAATTTAAAATAAATATTATAATTCAGTTATTACTTATGTTTAAAAACAACCAAAATCTTAGGCGAAGTTATATAACTAAAACATAGATTTCCTATGTTAAAGATATCTTATTTTATGCGTTCAGTTAATTTACTTTACGCAAACTTCTCGTAGAATTTCCATGTATAAAAATATGGAAACCCAGTACAAATCTCGTATTATTCACTTAATGTACCCTTACTAGTCTAGTCTCGGAATGGCATCACAATTTTACAATGTTTTACATTTTTCCTAAATGTCTGTTCTTTATTATGCATTGTCACAAAATAAACAATGTAATCTAACATGAATTTCATTTAATTCTAATTATTTGTATACACAGTGATACGGATTGCGATGTGGCGGCGTCGTCGTGAGTGAACTCTCTATTCGGAGGAGACAGGAGACTATAAAGTACAGGAAGAATCTTATCGATTCCGATAGATCGCTGTATAAAAAATTAGCTTGCGTCATTGAGCATAACTTTCTGCCACCAGGGCGTCGCCACTAAGGAGTGAGGTCAAATATTTGATCGATTATCTCAAATAGATTAGAAATGAATAAACCCAACTACTAGAAAAATTTAAAAGACCTATTAAATGAGCAAAAAATTAAAGAGCAAGCCACTGAGGCATTGTTTTTGATGTCAACATACTCTTAACAACCGATAAAATTCAATATAAAACGCAAATTCTCAATGTCAATGACATTGTGTAACAAATAACTTCATTCAGTGCCAACAGATAGATGCGCCACTCACATTTTAGTTTTCGAAATAGTGTACCCTGTACGCTAGATGATGCTGTAGTCTTTAGTAAAACGCGGACTGCGGTAGGTATCGCTAGATGGCGTGCAATGACTATCCTGATTATTTACGAAATTACAATTTTATAATCAATGTTTATGTTATCTACTAGATAATTAGGGTGTTTCGCGTATTCCGTGCAAATTCACACATTTGTGAATCTCATATTTATTGCCGAATAACTTCGTTTTTTCCCCAATATCTTTAATATCCATGAAATCCTTCAACTTTTTGTGGTTTCTACCTTCCTTGTATAGATAACAATAAAACTACTATCATATCAAAAATCGTAATAAAACGGTAATGAGAATGTCAAGGAGAGGAATGATATTGAGTAGTTAAGTTAAAGGATAGGGATGATGAGAGATTTTTATCGTAGACGTTGCAACATAAGCTTTCTAAAACACCCATCCAGTTAGATTGTTTTAGTATTTTATTTGTATTAAGACATTTTATCAACAAATCGACATTAATATGAACTTTGCAAGCACACGTATTTCTACTGGACTCCTTTGGGTATAAAACCCAAAATGGACGATATTTACAAAATCTTTGATACGTTACTTTGGCATTCGACTTATGCGTAATTTTTTTTACAAATTAGTCAATGTGTACGTTAAGTATCTTTTCTGCTTCCTTATTTGGTTTTTAGTTATATATTCTTTTTTATCAGCTGCAATTCTAGTCATCTCCTCATCGTCAGAAAACTCCAAAATTAGTTGCTCTTTCAAGTTTTAATTTTTAGCTGTCTTATTTTTTTTATCTCTTACTGTAAACATTTTTGTTTGTGTCAAGAGTTTATATTTTTTAAACTTTTCTTTTTCCATCATAACCACATTAGAGAATTCTTTCTTATCCTTTTTCCTCAAGCACTTGTACCCTTTTCCAACACTTCTTGAAAGTATTTCACCAAACATTAATTGCTCTTTAATTTCTTCACGCTTTTGTGTATTAACATTTTCTACTAATTGTTCTACTTTTTCTTCAGTCGATATATTTTCATTTTTCTTCTTATTTTTCATTATTCTATACAACATTTTTCTAATGCCATCTTTCTGTTTCTTCGTTTTTTCTATTTCTTGTTTCAAAATGCCTATTTCTTTTTTATGTAGGTAGCGATAAATTGACGTAAAATTAAATCTAACTGTCATCGTTTTGACCTCATCACTATCGCTAAATAAAACGAAGGTAGTGAGGACGTAGGTAATGAGGTTTTTATTCTTATCCAATTGTTTCGTAAAAAATATCAAAATTACGAATCTCGTGCTTATTTTAAATTACGGCGGTAATCACTAGAATTGATAATTAACTACATATTAAACAAAATCATTAATACTCACTTAATAATATGGACGACAGGAAAGAGGACGATTCCAGAATAATCACCTCCCGCGAAACTTTACACGTAAATATTTTTTTCCACGAACAGGCGTGAACCTTCTACGATGTTTGTTGGCTGGCTGAGACTTGTGCGGGGCGCGGCATGGTGGTATAGTGACATTCACGCCAATACGCGGACAAAATTTTTTGATAAACATTTATGAAATAAAATTTCTTTATATTGTGGGGTTATCGTTATTTATTTTAAGCGTAAACGTTGTGATTTTTAATAAAGTTTCATAATATAGTTATATTTTATATTTATATTTTTGGTTAAAAATACAATTTTTTTTTTAGGAGAGTAGTAAGTGGACACCGAAGATAATGAGATTTATTGAAGTTTTTTATTTATCATTAAGTTATTACGTTATTTTTATCCGTAAATATTACATGCATGTAAGCATAAGCTTTTTACATTTGATTTCCTTTATAAAAAATGTAGATATTTAATAAAAAATGAAGACTTTTCTCCTGGACGTGTAATGTGCACGAAAAATGAGAAACACCCATTATTGGATATACAAGTAAGGTTACAAAAAAAGCACCGCACCGCCGAGCACGTGGTAAATCACCAGATAAACTTCCAATTCTAACAATTTCAGTGATGCCAGCGGGGATCGAACCAGGGTTATTCACGCACTGAGAATACTACAGTCCACACTATCCAATTGAGCTACCTCCGATCTTTCAATGTGATTAAAATGTCTAAATAATGGATATCTCTAATAATAATCCCAAATCTCCAAATGAAAATTTTGTAGATAACATTAACTCTAATAAAAGTTGGCCGCCTATTTCACATGAGATTTTTTTTATATTAATATCAAAGACGAAGAAATTCGATAAATAATCATAAAACATCTTATTAGGATTTTCACAGGAGAGGAATGAAGTTATTGTATTTTTAATATTCTTTATTTGTGTTTGAAGACACAATGAATTGAGTTTGAATTATTAAACAATCTTCATCTATGAATGAACACAACACCGATGGATATTTAATGGACCTTTTTAATAGTCTCTTCTCTTTCTAAATTATAATTGAGTAGTTATGCATTTTACATATCACACATATCATTTCTTATATATTTTTATACACTTATGAACTAGATATTCAGCAACATAACTTTTAATTAAATTTGAAAGATCTGAACGAATTGTAAAATTGCTATGAAATGTCAATTGTCAATGTCTTAGATCATTAGGTAAGAACCCCAGTTTCATCTAATAATCGCCATCTTTACAACGCTTAACAAAACTATACTACGAGTACAAGTTTATGTACCCCGCTCACTGGAGGGCAGAACTTTCAATGCATACTTTATTCTCGTGAATTTGTATAGAAGTTTCATCCCCCTGGTGCCAACTAAGCAATGGAGAGCGCGTCGACACCTTTTTGTCACTGATGTATGGCGAAGGGAGAGGTAAGTTTCGCTGGGGCATCCACGACTTTTTCTGCCACCGGGGCGGCGCTACTTAAAATGAGGTGTAACATTTGACAGATTTCATAACTGGGAATATGGAGTATAGAAGTAAGGACTGCCAATATACAAAATTACGGAGTGTAGAAGTAAGGAGTACAGACTGTGTATTTAAAAGTGTTCATATAAAACCGTTAAATAAGGGTGGCGCCACTATAGCTACGGGGTAAATTTTAAAGAACGCACCGAAAAATATTAGTGGGATAGACGACTTTTTCGAGGTTATATTTACTAAATAAAATTATTTTAGATTTTAGAGCTACTGATCAGTTTAGCAGCACACCGGCGACAACTGCTAAGTTCATTTCATTTCATCCCAGTAGCTACTCCAGCGCTGTTGTGGAGAGTTTTTGAGGTGTTATTTACAGCTTACAGATGACCACTTTTTCAACTATTCTACTATGGGAGTTGGTACTCCTTACTTCTACACTCCATAGCTGGGAAGTTAATTCGTTCAAAGATTGTAAAGGCTAATGTTTCTTTCTGTACCATTAGTTATATTTCGTATTTATTAAATTAAAAATAAATAAACCAAACCACAGATATCTGTTTTTAATCATAAAAATAGAAAAATAAAAAAATGTTAAAAATGTGCATACAATTAAAGAACATGAACAAACCACAGAGGCACTGTTTTGTGTATTAATATAATACTCTAGAAACTATTAAACTTTTATTAAAAACTAAATTATTATTTTAAAAACCCTCGAGATAAAACTCAAATAAGATATTTAGCACGACAAGTGTCACCAGATAACCCAAAATTTATTGAAGATGCCTACAGGGATGCAACTCTAGAGGCGCATGGATATTTAATGGTAGATTTAAAACAAAATACCAATGATTTTTGTCGTATCAAGACAAATGTCTTCCCATTTAATGGTTTCTGCACAGTCTACGTCCCCACAAAAGAGTTTAAATACACCAAGAATCAAACATTTCAAATCATTGCTAAATGATGCATCGTCGACTCACAACGCATAAACATTTGCTAAACGCTTTGCATACGCTTAAACCAAAATATCAAAGAGCATTACTTAAAACGTGTGATGAAGAAGAAATTAACTGTATTTGTGAGTGTATTCATAACGTTTTACAAGGAAAAGTACCTCTTAAAGATCAAGATAAACAAAAATTGAATAAACACAAAAATATACTCCGTCAACTAGTGCAAAAACATAATTATACAAAAAAGGAGGGGCTTTCTTACCAATAATATTAGGTGCAATATTGAGTGGATTAGTGAGTGGACTAGCCAGTTAACATGGAAAATGCAAAGAAAATGATACTTATCGAACCTGGATTAATTGAAAAATTAAAACAAGAAAATAAGGTTAATACGAGTAGTAGTTTATCTCGATTAGATATTGAAATGCAAAATATTATGAATAGTAAGATGGAAGACCGAAAGAAATGGATGTTATATTTACAAACACTGCAAAGATACCTTCATTTTACCGAAGAGGATCTTCAACCACTCAGATTACCAATTTATTCTGATACATCTAATGAAGATTCAAACGAGTCTAAAATTGGTTTTAAAAATAAAGATAGAGATCTAAAAACTTCAGTTGATGCTGAATCTTTGTTGGAGGAGAATCGATCCATCAAAAGTAAAGAAAATGTTGAAAATCCACTTTACACACCAGCTCAAATACTCAGTTTAATACCAAAAACTTATAATAAAAAAGGACAGTTATTATTAAACTTAGTTGAAACAAGTAAAGGTAAAATACATTGGGATAATGAAGGTACAGTCATAATTGATAATGAAAAAATTCCTGGAAGTAATATTGTTGATTTAATAAATGATTCACTAAGACCCTTAAAAAGAAGTGATCCAGTAGGGTGGGATAGATTTGCTGAAGCATTAAAAGATATTAAAGTACCACTTACTTATATTGGAAATCCAAAGAGATGTGAGTTTATTAACCAACTTCAAGCAAAAGATCTGAACAAACCCTCTGAGATTGAATTTCAAGAGTTTTCTACACCGAGCAGTAGAGATAAAAAAGTCTACAACTAAAATACGTAAAAGGCTTGAGTGGGAAAAATGGACCCCGTACTAGAAGAAATTAACAGGATTTATTATGATCCATCCAATCCCGCTGGTTTTGGTAGTATTGATAAATTGTCAAAAGCCATGAAGGGTAAAATGAATAAAAAGCAAGTAAAGGAATGGTTAAAATCACAAGAAACATACACATTACATAAACCCATTCGAAAAAAATTCCCGCGTAATAGGTACATTCTATCAAATATTAATGAACTGTGGCAAGCTGATTTAAGTGATATGCGAACTTATTCTCAATATAATGATGGTTTCAAGTATATACTTTGTGTTATTGATGTATTTAGTAAATATGCTTTTGCAAGACCAATGAAAAAGAAAAACTCAGAAACAACTAAAGAATGTTTTGAAAGTATATTTACTGAAAGTAATTTAACACCTACTCACATACAATCTGATAAAGGTACAGAATTTGTTTCAAAAGATGTACAAAAATACTTTAAATCCAAAAATATTAATTACTATACCACTAACAATCCTGACATTAAGGCCAGTATTGTTGAACGATTTCAAAGAACACTAAAAATGAAAATGTGGCGTTATTTCACTCATAATAATACTTATAGATATATAGATGTTTTACAAGATTTAATATACTCTTACAATCACAGCTTTCACTCTAGTATTAAGATGTGCCCATGTGATGTAAATTCCAACAATATTATGACAGTTTGGACTAATCTTTATGAAAGACGGTCAAACAAACTTTCTTTAGAAAATCCTAAACCAAATTTCAATGTGGGTGATTATGTTCGAATAACTAAATATAAACATGCTTTCCAAAAAGGATATGAATCAAATTGGAGTGATGAAATATTTATTATATCTTCAATAATTGATAGATCTCCATGGGTTGTTTATACAATAACAGATTTACAAAATGAACCAATAGTTGGTACTTTTTATGAAAGAGAATTACAGAAAATCACTTACAACCCCACCTCACAATATAAAATAGATAAAATAATTGACACTCGTTACTCAGGTAACAGAAAAGAAGTATTAGTGAAGTGGAAAGGTTATCCAGATAAATTTAACAGTTGGATTTTAGCTTCTAGTTTAAAAGAAATATGAATAAAGAAAGTTTTTATTTAACTTTGCTCAGCAATAGTTCAATGTAATACTTTCCTGATAACAAGACCACAAATTTTTCAACGAAATTACCGAAAGCTATTAAATTAGAAGGTGAATGGTCGGTTGGAGTTGTCGAGTTTCAATATCCATGTACCATGTTTACTGTTCAAGATCATGAAAATGTTATATACATTACAAAATCTATGTTAATGCCTAATGAAGATAAACCATCCACAGTGTACTACAAAAAACATATTCCAGCTACCAACTATGATAACGTTGAGCATATTTTAAGAGTGTTAAATGGTATCGGAGAGAACTTGAAATTTCGCTATGATGAAATAACAAAATTTGTGTCTATTTCTGCTTTGGATAAAAATATAACTTCCGTAACATTATCACCCAAATTAAGTTTACAACTAGGTTATGAACCAAATAAAAATCTCCTAGAGAGAAGTTTTGGAAAGTGTCCTGCTAATTTACACTTAGGGTTACCATCTCAACTCTTTATATATTGCGACATTATCGATCCTCAGATTGTGGGTGATGTTATGACTCCTTTACTAAGAGTCATTTCATTAGATCCTACAAAATACATTTATGGCGCAAATAAAATGCACGTTTTCTCTCAACCTCACTACTTACCTGTTATGCGAAGAGAGTTCGATACGCTGGAAATAGTTATAAGATCGAGCACAGGACAAAAAATACCATTCCAGTTTGGAACCGTGTGTATTAAACTACATTTCCGAAAATTATAATAATGAATTCTCTTCGTGATCATCATAAATGTCCATATGAAAATTATTATACACATCAAGCTGGGTCAGGAGTTGGAGTAATTTATAAGGGTGCACCATACCAACGCGGTCATGGTATTGGGAGCTTCTTAGGGGGGGTTATTTAGATCAGTTTTACCTTTACTTTCAAGTGGTGCTCGAGTGATTGGTAAGGAGGCATTAAGCGCTGGAGTAGGACTTTTATCGGATATAGTTCAAGCGCGTCCTATGGAAGCCTCAATAAAAGATCGTCTAAAGCAAGTTAGTACGAATTTAAAACGAAAGGCTGATGAGAAAATTGATCAATTTAACATGACGGGATCTGGGTATAAAACTAAAAGAAAACGATTGACCTCGTTCATTCCACCATTAACTGCTAAAGTGAAAGCTGCGAAAAAACTTGGTCTAAAGCCAAAAAATAACAAAGATATATTTTCAAATTAAATATGTCTTTCCTTCATAATCATTCTTGCGAGTGCGTTAAGTCAGAATTGGATTTGTTTGCACTACCGTCTACACAAACTAGCATTGAAAATGAATTGTGGATTCATTATAAGCCAATTTCATCTCTTGGTGATGATGGACCTATCGAGTTTCAAGTTCCTGGGACAGGCGATGACTACATAGATTTGTCTCATACATTACTCCACATAAAGGCAAAAGTATTAAACCAAGATTCAACTAACTTGATATCTACTACAATAGTAGCACCTGTAAATAATTGGCTGCATTCACTTTTTAGTCAACTTGATGTTTATTTAAACCAAAAACTTGTATCACCACCTAATAATACCTATGCATATCGAGCATACATGGAAACCCTTTTAAACTATGCTCCTGCTGCTAAACAATCTCATCTTACTTGTAGTCTTTGGTATGATGATACAGCAGGAAAAATGGATTCTACGGATGGTAAAACATAGGATTTGTTAAAAGACAGGAATTGATTAGTGAAAGTAAGGAAATAGAAATGATTGGTCATCTTCACGGTGACATTTTCAACCAAGATAAATTTTTAATTAATGGTGTTGAAATGAGTGTTAAATTGATTCGATCGAGAGAGAGCTTTAATTTAATTGCTGGGTCAAATGATGTAAAGTTTAAAGTTTGCATTACGGACGCAACTCTTATTGTTCGACGAGCACGAATTAATCCAAGTGTATTACTCGCACATCAAAAAGTTTTAGCTTCTACCACTGCTAAATATCCTATTACTCGAGCTGAAGTAAAAGTTTTAACAATTCCATCGGGTGTTCAAGGAAAAACTCTTGATAATATATTTTTAGGGCAGGTACCCAAAAGATGTATAATTGGATTTGTGAACAATTCTGCATTTAATGGTTCCCTTACTAAAAATCCATTTAACTTTGAAAACTATGGTATTAATTCTTTCAGCTTATATATTGATGGTCAACAAATACCTTCAAAAGCTTTGCAACCATCTTTTAATAATAGTATATTTACATCAGCATATCATACTCTATTCTCGGGAACTGGTATTCACTTTCTTAATGAAGGAAATGGAATCTCTTGTGAACAGTATGCCAAAGGTTACTGTCTATTAGCATTTGACTTAACTCCTGATTTATCAGCCAACTCATCAGCTCATTGGAATCTCATAAAGCATGGTAGTGTAAGATTAGAAGTACGATTTGAATCCTCACTAATACAAACAATTAACTGTATAGTTTATGCTGAGTTTGATAATATTATTGAGATAGATAAAAACAGAAATGTTACTGTAGACTATAGTAGTTAAGGTTATAATATGTGTTGTGTGTTAGATTTTATGAGTTATGTGTAATGCATTTTGTGTGTATGTAACTATGTGAAACATTATAAAATTAAATAAAACAAATTGTATGCAATATATTATTTTTTATTTCTTTATAAATATTCTATTTAATCTAATACAAAACTCTGTTCGAGTTTAAATTTTACATAAGCACACTGACTAAACCACTGAACATGCTGCTGCCAAGGATCATCATCATCTTCCCAATCTTTTAAGCCACCACCACAATGGAAACACTTGGTCCTGTCTGCATGGCCAGTATAAAAGAAACCGGCTTCTGCAAGATCTTCAGGTTTCTGTCGCATAACGAGAGGCCAGTTTTCGAAACTGAGCAACCGGCTAGATTTTGAACTGAAGAATGGATATTCAGCTCTTGAGTACTGCATATTCTCGTTTTCATCTCCACTTAGTGTTGTAGTTTTGTTCTTCAATGATGTGTTCTGTACACGTATGCCACACTCATCTCTTTCTTCTGCTCTTGTCTTCCTGTAATTTAAGTAAACAGAATCACATTCACTAATGATCAGCTAATGACTGTCATTGTTAAAAAAGTATTTTTTAACTTTTTCACTTTCTGCTATTGTCTTTGTAATATTGTATACGAGGGCGTTTGTGTTGTCGTAGATGCTATCCTTATTAGTCTTTACGTAATATTTAATCCTCGTGGAAGCATGTTTCCAATGATCAGTAGTTGGAATCTTGGATAGCTTCTTCATATCGTACATTTCAATTTTGATGAGATGCGTCGCTTGGTCTCCGTCGTCAGAATTAGTAGAAATGTATGATACACCATCTCTAGCGGCTCGTGCTACGGTTGATGATAACAGCTTCCTCTTTTTTATTTTTGATTCAGCTTCAAAAAAATGATCAATCGATTGCGATTTTCTTTTTCCACCATCGCATGTGTTATTATTAATGACGATGTCATCACTCTCTTCTTGAGGGGAGAGTGGCGAGTAGTAATACTGTTTATAGGTATTTTCATCGAAGCTCAATGATTTCTGCAACAACACAGTTATCATGTTAATATCAATTTGTTAACACTTAATCATAAAAGTTAAAAAAGCTAAAGTTACAACCTATTAAAGTCCACTGCTGAACATAGGCCTCCTCTCATTTCTGAGAGGGTTTTAGGGCTAGGAAATGTTCGCTGCGATACCTCAATGCGTGTTGGCAAACTTCACATGCCTTCGAAATTTTCTCAGACATGCATTCCTCACGATGTTTTCCTTCACCGCTGAGCACGTGGTAAATCAGCACTTAAAATTGTAATTAATAATTTAATTGGTGCCGGCGGGGATCGAACCCGGGACGTGTACTATGAAGTTTACATTTTGCGCTAACCATCTGAGTTATCACGGCTTAACCATATACACACACATAATATTTAAATATAATTTGTTAACACTAAATCATACACACGTAAGAAAATAACAGAAAGAAAAGTAAGTTTGTCAATAGAATAAACACTTACATCCATGGCCTTTGATGCGTTGAAGTAACACAAACGTAGTATTGATAGATCCACTGCGGTCAAACGACCATACACTAACTCCATGACTGCAGTTGCTTGGTCTTATATAGTACCAGTGAGTAATAATTCTAATCTAAAGAATTTCTGCAGTAGAATTGATAGTATCTTTATGCGTCAACAAGCTTACCTTACATTCTGTTGGTTATCTCTACATTACTACGTCCTTCCTGTCATGTCTTGTTCAGTGTATTGGTGACTCAAATACGTTTTGTATAACACAAAGAAAGCAATTTAATATTTAGATATCACTATAATTGATCATTCCTATATTAGTCATTGAGTAGATTGGTACTGTAATAATCTACTAATAGCAGTAATATTATGGATACACTAGATGTACAACAACATCTGAAAAAGATTCAGTCTAGAAAATAATGTTTATGCTGCCAATAAACTACCCATGTACACCCACGTACCAACGTATATAATATGCAATTTGGATACAGATGATAAACCAGGGTCACATTGGGTATCTTTATATATCGATACGAATGACGTCGGTCAATATTTTGATTCATTCGGACGGGCACCTGTACGATATCATCTAGAGTTTTTTAAAAGAAATTGTAAAAGATGGAACTGGAATGTTGATAGGATTCAGAATGAGTGGACTTCAGTTTGTGGCGAATATTGCTTAATGTATTTGCTATATAAGTTTCAGGGATGTTCAATGCATAGTTTTACGAGTATATTTACAGAGAACACATTGTACAACGATATTTTAGTGGATGAGATGTTTCGCTCCTATTTTATAGATAATAAGTAATAAGATTTTGTATTTCATAAATAAAAATTTTAACAAAATTAGGTAATGTGTTTTATTGATGATTCAGATTAGTGTTGTAGATAGGAACAAAGGAGTATAATACAATAGCATAAGCCGACCCACACGCTGGACGAATAATAGATAATGACGGTAGTCAATCAACAATAGATAAGTAGATAAGGACAATGGAGCGCTAATGACGGTTGAGGCTCGTAGCGGATATCAATTAGATAAGAGTTAATTGATCTGCACATCTCCGGAACCGTGCATCCTACGCAAAAATGGACCGCAGATTCGTGATCAGAGCATGCCAAAACCTTTTTTTTTTTTTTTTTTTTTTAGGATTGTGAGTCAACGAACGTCGTGCGCCAGAACTGGTACAACCTTTCTACAAGTGCGCCAGAACTGGTACAACGTAACTACTTGTAGTGGCATTCATTTCCTCGTGGTAGTCATTTGTGGTTTTTGATTGAAATGCCAATAACGCGTTCTCCACAAAGCCGTATTTTGCAGAACCTGCGTGGCATATTATCAGACGGGCCCCCTTACCCATTGGTACTTTCGACGTCGACGCTTGTGTATCATCCGTTCAAGAACGGGATACCGTGTGATTGGCGTTTAGCCATGTCTCGTCAATGAACACGAATTATCAAAGTTATCAATATTTTTTTCTTTCTCACTTTCCGTTTTAAAATTATGTCGTATCGTTCTAATAAAATTTTTCTTTTGTCTGTTTTTTTATACGAAAAACCAATATCTTTTAAGATTTTGGTTAAAGCAGTTTTACCCCCGCTAAGCAGTCCAGCTTCTCTTAACGATGCCAAAAGCTTCTTCCTGTTGATATATTAATTTCTGGAATAGTAACCATATATATGATTTCTGATTGCATCGGCGTCAAAGGTGTCAATATCTGTCACGGGTTTAGTTCTACGTTTCTTCTTCGGAGTACGCAAAATATTATCTTCCGTGCCAGTAGAGCCGAACTTTTCTTTATTAATATTTGTTATCGTTCGTTTGCTAACTCCAAGCGCCTGAGACACGCGTTCTTGTACTTGTTCGACAGGTAACAGGGGTCCGCCATTATGCCGCTCCCGCTGAAAGTAATCTTGCAGCTTGATGATTAACTCACGGGCTCCACTTTTCAATGTTTGTCTACGTTTAGGCATTATTATACACCAAAAGTAAAAAGAACGCAATACAAAACACAATCGAAGTCCGATTTAGCGCCGATGTCAGTTTGAAAAGCAGAAACAGTCCATTAAACGAAAGCCGGGTAATCAAATAAAAACAGATCGAAAACACTTAAAGAACGTGGTCTATGCGCACGAAACGACAACAGACGACTCTTTTAGTGTCACAAAATGGCGGCCCATAACGCCATTTGGGGTTACCATTTTCAACCTAAATATAAAAATGATACTTTCTTTCGCGCGTTCGGTTTGGTCGTAGTTTTATTTTTATATTTAATAAAAGTTATCTTATAATCCATTATTTTCAAATTTTTAAAAAGAAAATCAAAACGTATTATTTTATAAAGTATAACTGTATAAGAACAGATTACGATACTGTTATTGCCTGTTATTGTTAGCACAGCACTACAAATATAAAGCGCTGACATAACCTTGTAATAGCGCAGTATAGATTTAGAAAAATATTGTTTACCAAGTTATTTGACACCCAGTCTGGCACAAAATTATAACATTCATTGATTATTGATATAATAATGTTGTTTTAATGCTCATCAATTGTTAAAACGGTAAACAACCAGCAAAAATATTTTTATCGTAACTGCAACGCCATTACAAAGTTACGTCGTCAGTTCAATCGCGACGTGTCAGGAACGCATTCTCTGAACGGCCGAACTATAGTAAGCATTTCTTGGTAAATATAAAAATACTTTGGAAACTCGACTTTTTGGATTATTTTCGTATTGTTTATTTAACTCATTGTATGATATTTGTTTTTATTTATTTGTATCTGTGTCTCTCTTTATAGACCAGCAATATTTACCTAACATAGTTTCGTCCCAGTATTATCTATAAATAGGATCTTAATCCTGGTGAAAACGCTCCCCGTATTCGTTGCTGACGTGTCCAAGGTTTTTAGGGAAGAAATCGAGGTGCGAGTGAAGAGTGATCCAATTGCACAATTTCTCGGGCAGCCCATACATAGGAAGGGAGCTTCGATAGAAGCGCTTTGTGCCAAACCCGATCGAAGGCCTTCGCTATGTCTAAACTAACTCTAAGTCAGGTAGACCAGAAGATCACCAGCTAATTCACCACGACGGAAACGATATTGGCGGTCACTAATCAGCTTGTGATCCTCAAGGTATCTCATGAGCTAGCAGTATACAACGGAAACCATTATGTTGGAGAACAAGGAGGTGATGGCGATAGGCCTGTTATAGGGATCGGGAATTCGGGACTACGCCTAGGGAGTATGAGTACCGGAAAAGACGCGTTAAAACCGGTGCCAACAAAGGAGCACACGTCTTCAGCACAATGGGAGGGACTCTATCAAGCCCACTCTACTTGCTGACGTCTAGGGAGAGGAGTGCTTTTCGAACCGAGCGCTGTATAAACCACACATGCAGCATGAAGCACTCACACCGCGGGATGGTCGGCGGTGTGTTCGCACCGTCATCGAGAGACGAGTTGGAAGCAAAGAGAGAGCCTAACAGATCGGCTTTCTCCTTTGCGGCATGGGCCAGTGAGTCGTCTTCTCTGTGCAGAGATGAAAGAGATGACTGACACAAGTTTCCTTAGACAGCCTTGGCTGGTGACCAAAATGCACGGGTTATCGCAGGAAGGCGAACTAGCTTCTGGCCAATTCTGCCGATGTTCTCAGACCTTGCCTTAGCAATGACTCTTTTGAAGGACCTGGAGGCGGAATTATACCTATATTTAAGAGCGCTGGTGCTTACATCCCGAGCCGTGGATGCATCAGCCTAGGCTCGGTAACACTCCTGCTTATAGCGTGATGCTATTTTACAAGGGCGACCAAACCATGGGTGGGATCTGCTTCCGATAGGCAGCAATCAGCAACAACGTTGGGATCGTCCGGCGAGAAGCAAATCCACCCCCAAGGGTAGGATGTAAAGAAAGATCGCATCCTATCCCAATCGGCTGACCTATAGAACCAAACATGGCGGCAGCCTGCTGAACGTAACTGTGACTTTAATGTGACTGGCACCAACTCCTACAAGAGAATAGTCCGACGAGCCTGGAGGGGCGTCGACGGAAACCTGGTATCCGTCCAGGCGAGAGGTCAGCAAAAGGTCCTACAGGGAAGGTGTATAATTTTCCACATCTGAAATCCGCGTAGGCGACGTAACCAGTTGTGTCAGACCATATGCCAAAGCAAAGTCATAAACAGATCTCCCCTCAAGATTGATTAAACGTGAACCAAGCCATTCGGCGTGGTGGGTGTTAAAATCGCCAAGGATCACGATCTCTGCGGATGGGATCTACTGTAGTACGGAATCTGTAGCCATTTAGAGGTGGTGGATGAGTCAGTCTGTTTCGGTATTCCGCTATGAGACCTATAGAGGCACCCGTAGACGCGGGGATGGTCATCGCTGTCTACGCGCAGCCATAGGATGGACAGGTCCGTACCTTCAAGACCGCCGAGGCGTCGAAAGATGTCCTCTCTGACGTATACGTAAAACTCCAGGCCGGGGAACAAAGGAATGTTCTAATTTGTACCCTGGGTAGCAGAGATGTGAAGTATCAATTGGAGAGGACACCTGAGTCTCGGTTAAAAAGAGCAAGGCCGGCTTCGCCGTCTCCAGATGGTAGTTGACAGCGTTAAGGTTGGAATGAAGTCCCTTGATGTTGCAAAAATTCACGAATAGCGTGGCAGGGGTCGCCTTGGTGTTGATGCTTCGCTTCGCTTGCCCCGAGCAGTTTTAGTCGCGAGTGGAATTGCGCCCCCCCCCCCAAGGCAGCCTAAGCACCCACACTCAGGAAGTGTAGCATAACTTGGTCGTGGATGCTCAGCAAGGGGTTCTCCGTCACCAGGGGTGCTAATACAGGAGTCCAGAGGTAGTTTTTCACTTGAAGGTGGGGGGGGACGGAATTGGGCCTCCAGTCACCTGCACTCACCAAGCGAAAAGCAGATATAAATCTCTACTTCACGCTAGTATTCTGTGAGGTCGTGGTACCACCCCGGTTTAAGCCGGCTCATCCGTGCGACAACAAAAGCTATGTCTATATTATATTTTTATTACTTGTTACCAAATTCTACGCGATTTAAAAGTTTTGTTCATTAATTACAACCAACCATTATGGACATGTATCATAATGTACAAACCTGTGTCAGAAGTCCAGCCGGCCTGTCGGAGTCGGAGAGCTTTGATATCGAATTAGGAGTTCATCAAGGAAGCGCACTAAGTCCCCTTACTATTTAATATCACCATGAACAACCTAACCCAGAAAATCCAGAAACCCACACCATGGAACCTTTTATATGCGGATGATTATGCGCTCATCTCAGGACGTGTAATCGAGATACAAAAAAACTTGGAGCAATATAGGAAATCTCTAGAGTTAAATGGATTACGCATAAGTCAGAGTGCATGGTATGCAACTTTAACCCCGACGAAACTATACCATCAAGCGCGGAAGTTAAATTGAATGGCGTAGCCTTACCTAGGGTAAATAAATTTAAATACCTCGGATCAATAATCGCGGAAGATGGATCGATAACAGCCGACATAACGCACAGAACGATGTCTGGGTGGAATAAGTGGCGTACATTAACAGGAGTCCTCTGCGATCCAAAAATGCCGATAAGAACCAAAGGCAAGCTCTATAAAACAGCTGTGACGCCTGTTTTACTCTATGGTAGCGAAACGTGGGCTTCGACGAAAATCCATGAGCGAAAACTTCATGCCACTGAAATGCGCATGTTATATTGGGCGGGTTGAGTCACTCTCAAAGACAAAATGCGTAACGAACACGTAAGGGGGAGTTTCAAAGTAACGCCTATCACTGATAAGATTACAGATTCCAGGCTAAGGTGGTACGGACATGTTATGCGTAGACCTGATGACCATGTCGTGAAAAAGTGCCTTTCCATGGCTACAAAAAGGAGAGGGAGAGGTAGACCGCAAGCTACCTGGTTGACAATTGTCCGAAAGAACATGCTAAAGCTCGGCCTTACAGAAGATGATGCTTACCAGCGAATTGAATGGCGCCGAAGGATTAAGAAAGCCGATCCCGCGTAACGGGAAGAGGCGAGGGCAAAGAAGAAGAGTTCATTATTTACAAGCAATTAAAGGCAGTACATTAGGACCGACTCTCTTCTTGGCGTATATTAATAGTCTTCCAAACGCATTAACATCTAATACGGATGTGCTGATAGTTGCTGATGACACAGTCTTACTATTTCATGGGCAGAGTTTGAAACAAGTACAAACTTTTGCAGAAACCTGTTTTAAGAATGTCTCAGCCTGGTTAAAGAATAACTTACATTAAATATTTCAAAGACCAAATACCTCTGCTTCTCGAGGTCCGCAACTTCAGGTCCAGATCAAGACTTTACAATCACACTACATTATTTACCTTGTATTGGAAAGCTTACCAGCCAATCCAATTGCAGCACATTAATCAAAGTCGTATGTGTCAGATATCCAGGTATTCAAGTAGATGATACTTTGAGCTGGAAAGAACAAATCATTAGTGTCTGTTCTCGGGTTATAAATTCAGACAATTAAGAACAGTCGCTAGTAAAAAAATTCTTATTCAAACTTAGAAAGCGCTCTGCCAAAGTATCATTAATTATTGTGTGACGACGTGGGGTAGCGTACCAAAAACAACAATGATTCAACTTGAACGTGCGCAAAGAGCAATTTTAAAAGTACTAATACATCTCACCTACCATACCGACATCCTACTAATAAAGTCTAGATAGTATATTACAGAGAGAGTCTAGAGAATATTGTTAACCTTATAACTCTAAGCACCAATAGATTTAAAAAATATGTACTGAAATGGCTGCAAAATCTTGACTATGTCCAAACTGAAAATCTTACAATATCTATATAAACTACAATCATTAAAACACGCACAGACACACAGACACACTCACATTCACACACACACACACACATATACAAGCACACACACACACACACGCACGCACGGGAGAGCACGCACGCACGCACGCACGAGCAGACGCACGCACGCACGCACGCACGCACGCACGCACGCACGCACGCACGCACGCACGCACCACATATCCGCACATACACGCAACAAAAACAATCACCACACATTAAACAATACGTAACAGTAACCGCACTAATGTTGTTAGGAATAATGAATCATCTTATGCAGTTGCCGAATATAGACCTAGACCTGGCACTAACAATTAGGGCACGCACGTTCGGATACAGGTAGGATTACGAACTTTCGAAATGACCAACCGGGGGATTAATGTATCGAGTACGAGGGGTGGGGAGGGGGGGTTGGAAGAAACTCTCAATTTTTATTAATTTTTAAATTTATATTTACTTTGCTTTCGAGCAACATCTAATATTTGTCGATTTCGCAAAGACAGTGCGCGCGACGGATGCATATAATTTTTAGAAAAACCGGAGAAATTATTGCACCCCGGGAGGTCGGGAGATTAACCATTATTACCGGAGTCTCCCGGGCAATCCGGGAGGGTCGGGAACCTTAGATACAGAGCTCCTTTGTATTTAGACATATTTGGTTGCTAATAAACGTTATATATTATTATTTATTTTAATCAAGGAAACACGGGTCTTATGCATGATCTCAGATATCATGCGTCCACTATACACTTTTAATAAAAAATAGAGAAGACTGGCTAAATGGATAGGCTATGTGTGAGGTCGGTAACCTTATATGGTAGATACACCGATGGCGCAAAAATGGGCCTCGACGTAGGCTTTGGAATTGCCCAGGGAATGCCCCAAATTCAAATTTAGTATTAATTAGGGTAGATTCACCTCTATCTTCCAGGCCGAAATTTTCGTCATACATCAGTGTATGGAAATCAATCCGCAAAAACACTACATTAATCATATAATTTATGAAAACTCTGACATTCAAGCAGCACTGCTAGCGCTGAGATCGAAGTCGAAGTTAGTTGGAGACTGCGTGAACCGTCTGAACACCGATGTAACAATAGGGTCCTTTTAAGATGGATTTCGTGTCATGGATTGTAGGCAATGAACTTGCCGATGAGCTCGCAGGGAAGGGCATAAAGAGCACACAATTTGGAACCGAGCCATTTTGTGGAATCTCAAAAACCGTAGCCCGATTGACGCTAGAAACTCTTTATCACAATAAATCACGTAAGATCTGGTCTGATATACCAGGCTTAAAACATCTTAAAACCTCCGGGCTTTTGATCGTAAATTCGCTTCAGAAGCTCTGGCAAAACTGCGTGTAGCGCGACGACAGCGCCGCTACATCACCCCCATCAGGTCACCACTGTGGCCGTGGTATTCTATGACGTAGATGAAGGTTGTTGGTTGCGTGTTAAGATCACGTCGGGGTCACCACTGTGGCCGAAGTAGGAAAAGGGGAGATCTCCCGCCGGGCAAGGTGTTCTGCCCGGGGAGCGGTCAACACTCCGAGTGATAGTTCGGAGAAGTTCTATATATACTGTCTACGATTCGGACTGTTAATAGCGCGATTTAGGCTTCGGTGTGTTTCGGTGTGTGGCGCGACGACAGCGCCGCTACATCACCCCCTGCTCAGACCGGAGGTCGATAGTGTAGCCTCGTTGCCGACGAATGTGCAAGTGCCAGGAGATTGCCTTGTCTGCGGTGAGTCGAGAAGAAGGCAAGTAATCTGCGAGAGTGCCGTGAAGCAGAGGCGAGCAGTAAGGCTCAGAGCCGTGCCGAACACTGTAGCGCAGAGAGTAGCTTGAAGGAACAGGAAGCATTATTATTCCAGTGCTGCGATGAACCTTGTGAAGCTAGCTGGCTTGCAGGATATGAAGACTGCAGACGATATCTGCTCGAGAGCGAATGGGTGGAGTATTTTATGACGATGATGAAGCTTGAAGTTTCCGAAGGTTGTTGGTTACGTGTTCATATCACGTCGGGTGGTCACCACCGTGGCCGAAGTAGGAAAAGGGGAGATCTCCCGCCGGGCAAGGTGTTCTGCCCGGGGAGCGGCTCACACTCCATGTGATAGTTCGGAGATGTTCTATATATACTGTTTATGATTCAGAATTTTGATAGCGTGATTTAGGTTTCGGTATGTTTCGCTTGTAGCGCGACGACAGCGCCGCTACATCACCCCCCTGCTCAGACCGGAGGTCGATAGTGTAGCCTCGTTGCCGACGAATGTGCAAGTGCCAGGAGATTGCCTTGTCTGCGGTGAATCGTGAAGAAGGCAAGTAATCTGCGAGAGTGCCGTGAAGCAGAGGCGAGCAGTAAGGCTCAGAGCCGTGCCGAACACTGTAGCGCAGAGAGTAGCTTGAAGGAACAGGAAGCATTATTATTCCAGTGCTGCGATGAACCTTGTGAAGCTAGCTGGCTTGCAGGATATGAAGACTGCAGACGATATCTGCTCGAGAGCGAATGGGTGGAGTATTTTATGACGATGATGAAGCTTGAAGTTTCCGAAGGTTGTTGGTTACGTGTTCATATCACGTCGGGTGGTCACCACCGTGGCCGTAGAAGGAAAAGGGGAGATCTCCCACCGGGCAAGGTGTTCTGCCCGGGGAGCGGCCAACACTCCATGTGTTACTTCGGAGATGTTCTATATATACTGTTTATGATTCGGAATTTTGATAGCGTGATTTAGGCTTCGGTGTGTTTCGCTTGTAGCGCGACGACAGCGCCGCTACATCACCCCTGCTCAGACCGGAGGTCGATAGTGTAGCCTCGTTGCCGACGAATGTGCAAGTGCCAGGAGATTGCCTTGTCTGCGGTGAATCGTGAAGAAGACAAGTAATCTGCGAGAGTGCCGTAAAGCAGAGGCGAGCAGTAAGGCTCAGAGCCGTGACGAACACTGTAGCGCAGAGAGTAGCTTGAAGGAACAGGAAGCATTATTATTCCAGTGCTGCGATGAACCTTGTGTATGGGGTGTTGATAGCGTGATTTAGGCTTCGGTGTGTTTCGCTTGTAGCGCGACGACAGAGCCGCTACACTGCGCATTCTGGCAAGACTGGACATGTTGTCTTAAAAAGCACATGGCTATCCTGGGACTAAGCAACTCAAGGATTTGCCGGTTTTGTTCCTTAACGGAAGAAACGCCTCTGCACACCCTGACTGATTGTGGACCCTTAATGCGCAAACGTAACCCATCTGGGAAACGAAGCGACAGTAGCCTAGTGGCAAGGCGCGGACCGCGAACTCAAAATGTCGCGGGTTCGAATCCACCATTCGACTACTGTCGTGAACCACTCCTAACACAAGCATTTTCAGCTTACCAGGAGTGGTTAAAGGGAATATTAGTAATGTTAGTTAATAGGATTACTAATATTAAAAAAAAACTATCTACTTCGCCCAGAAGAAGTGAAATTGCTCACAGCTAAGCAACTCGTATTCATTGAAGACATAGGACTTAGCCGTGAACTATAACCATAGCAGCGATAACAATAGATCTTTTAGGTCGCAATGATACTGGTCTTACTAGACTTACATAGCTCCTCGCACAAAAATAGCTATGCGATCTGAATCTTGCACAAAAAGCTATGGGGTCTGAATCTATGGGTTTACCAAAGTTGTCGTATTGTTTGAAAAATTTTTTCAGAATTTTGAAACAGTACCGAGCCTTTTCATTTGTTCTAATAACAGATAGATCCAATTTTTAAGCTAGACGATCCCGAAAATATTATTTGTGTACGAAGCCACAGGTGAGACGCCAACTGATACTAAAGAATTGTTTAAAATGAACGTTTTTTACACCGTGATTGATACAATTAAAAGTGCATTAGTTACTTGACTTCTATCAAAATTCTATAATACGTGTTCATTTCTATACAAAATGAAAATTCCTGAAAGGTCAATATCCTGTGTTGATTTGCAAATCAGTTGAACAGATGGTCAAAATGAGATTTGTCTAGTTGTAAATTGGTTCAGGAACTTATGCTTGAACCGTGAACCCATTATTTAAAGATCTTCAATCAGCAGAGCCACATAAAGTTCTCAGAATTATTAAAAATAATGATTGGCAGTATATGTTCCCCAAGTGTATAAAAAGCACTTCGTATTTTACTTACTACGCCTGTAATATAACTGTCGCCAAACGGAAACGCAGTTTTAGTAAATTAAAGCATTTAAAATTTTACCTACGTTTCTACTATGTGTTAGGAAAAAAATCTTGGTATCTTTTCCATAGAAAATTCTATTGCTCAAAATTTAAATTGTTCCAAATTAATAAAAAAAAAACACAAGCGCATCTGAAAGCCAGAAAACTGGTCATCTAGACTTTTCATTAAGTTTGTTGTTGTAAGTTCTTTTATCTTTTTAACACCTTAGATACAGAGCTCCTTTGTATTTAGACATATTTGGTTGCTAATAAACGTTATATATTATTATTTATTTTAATCAAGGAAACACGGGTCTTATGCATGATCTCAGATATCATGCGTCCACTATACACTTTTAATAAAAAATAGAGAAGACTGGCTAAATGGATAGGCTATGTGTGAGGTCGGTAGCCTTATATGGTAGATACACTGATGGCGCAAAAATGGGCCTCGACGTAGGCTTTGGAATTGCCCAGGGAATGCCCCAAATTCAAATTTAGTATTAATTAGGGTAGATTCACCTCCATCTTCCAGGCCGAAATTTTCGTCATACATCAGTGTATGGAAATCAATCCGCAAAAACACTACATTAATCATATAATTTATGAAAACTCTGACATTCAAGCAGCACTGCTAGCGCTGAGATCGAAGTCGAAGTTAGTTGGAGACTGCGTGAACCGTCTGAACACCGATGTAACAATAGGGTCCTTTTAAGATGGATTTCGTGTCATGGATTGTAGGCAATGAACTTGCCGATGAGCTCGCACGGAAGGGCATAAAGAGCACACAATTTGGAACCGAGCCATTTTGTGGAATCTCAAAAAGCGTAGCCCGATTGACGCTAGAAACTCTTTATCACAATAAATCACGTAAGATCTGGTCTGATATACCAGGCTTAAAACATCTTAAAACCTCCGGGCTTTTGATCGTAAATTCGCTTCAGAAGCTCTGGCAAAACTGCGCATTCTGGCAAGACTGGACATGTTGTCTTAAAAAGCACATGGCCATCCTGGGACTAAGCAACTCAAGGATTTGCCGGTTTTGTTCCTCAACGGAAGAAACGCCTCTGCACACCCTGACTGATTGTGGACCCTTAATGCGCAAACGTAACCCATCTGGGAAACGAAGCGACAGTAGCCTAGTGGCAAGGCGCGGACCGCGAACTCAAAATGTCGCGGGTTCGAATCCACCATTCGACTACTGTCGTGAACCACTCCTAACACAAGCATTTTCAGCTTACCAGGAGTGGTTAAAGGGAATATTAGTAATGTTAGTTAATAGGATTACTAATATTAAAAAAAAAAACTATCTACTTCGCCCAGAAGAAGTGAAATTGCTCACAGCTAAGCAACTCGTATTCATTGAAGACATAGGACTTAGCCGTGAACTATAACCATAGAAGCGATAACAATAGATCTTTTAGGTCGCAATGATACTGGTCTTACTAGACTTACATAGCTCCTCGCACAAAAATAGCTATGCGATCTGAATCTTGCACAAAAAGCTATGGGGTCTGAATCTATGGGTTTACCAAAGTTGTCGTATTGTTTGAAAAATTTTTTCAGAATTTTGAAACAGTACCGAGCCTTTTCATTTGCTCTAATAACAGATAGATCCAATTTTTAAGCTAGACGATCCCGAAAATATTATTTGTGTACGAAGCCACAGGTGAGACGCCAACTGATCCTAAAGAATTGTTTAAAATGAACGTTTTTTACACCGTGATTGATACAATTAAAAGTGCATTAGTTACTTGACTTCTATCAAAATTCTATAATACGTGTTCATTTCTATACAAAATGAAAATTCCTGAAAGGTCAATATCCTGTGTTGATTTGCAAATGTTAAAGGTAAAAGTTTTTTTTGTAAATTGTTTTGGTTTTGTTTGAACCGTACCCATTATTTAAATCTTCATCAGCAGAGCCACATATTTTTTAAAAATAATGATTGGCTATATTTTCCCCAAGTGTATAAAAAGCACTTCGTATTTTGCTTACTACGCCTGTAATATAACTGTCGCCAAACGGAAACGCAGTTTTAGTAAATTAAAGCATTTAAAATTTTACCTACGTTTCTACTATGTGTTAGGAAAAAATCTTCTCAAAAAATCTTTTCCATAGAAAATTCTATTGCTCAAAAGTTAAATTATTCCAAATTAATAAAAAAAAAAATACAAGCGCATCTGAAAGCCAGAAAACTGGTCATCTAGACTTTTCATTAAGTTTGTTGTTGTAAGTTCTTTTATCTTTTTAACACTGTGTGCAGAACAAAAGTTTAAATAAATGTTGTCAAAGAAGATAATTCTCTTATTATGAGAAATAATGTTTGTGTCTCTCTTAATGTTATGTCGTCAAACAAAGTGCGTTGTCGAGCGAAACACAGTAGTGCGAGCCATGGAGGTTTGAGAGAAGGAGAGCGATCGCTACGTACTAAAGCATAGCCCGCCTGTCCTTGAAAATTTGTAGAATATATAGCGGCGCTGCCGTCAGTGAGTTGTGGCTGCGAAGTTAGCTGTTTATGAGTACAAGTAGATGAAGTTAGTTGAATAATGTACAAATTTTCTTCGCGGCATTGGTGAGATAATTTTCGTGCTCCGTATTTTTAAAATTTTTGACAAAAAGAAACATTAAAAAATGAAGAAATATTTTATTGTGTGTGGATGTGCAAGTGATTTACCATCTGATCGGAAAAACAGACTGAAAATGACTTTTATTGAGCTAACTTAGTGATCGCAGCACCTCACTTATTGTGTCCATATTTCTGGGACACTATTTTCTACAGCGATCGTTCTCATGTTCCCTAACCTCCATGGTGCGAGTGGAATGGACACGCGAATAAGCAGAACAACTGCTATGGCAAGAGCGACAGACACAACTGTGCTTGTCCAGCACATGGTCCCGCATATACACCTGTAGGTATTTGATAGGTCTATTATTTAAAATCACGAAAAAGCAACTGCATATTATAGGAACACTAAGGTTTTGTATTTAGAGGTGCGCCACTGAGATATCGCACCACCTAAAATTTTTATTAGTTATTATTTATTAGGGTAGTAAATATTCCCTATATTGCTATTTATTACAGCAGATATTCCAAACCACCTGAGCTACAAAATATAAAGAACTGAATTTAAATAAAGAATTTACTATTGAGCAAGATTAGTAAAAGTAAATAAGTTTTAGTAGCTATAAAAAAAGTTGCTGCTAAAGTGCTTATTCCATTAAAAAATGTAATTGGGTTTTTCTGTCGAGAAATTCTTAGTATCTGCGCAGAGTAACAAAGTAGGCGGCTTTTCGCCCCGTGCCCGCACATAAATTCGTTGGGAGTAAGCCTAACTTCCTCCGGTCGTGTGGCGAGGTCCCAGGTGTGCACTATATGTATATTTCAGGACTGACAAGTTACCAATATATTCCGAAATTGGATCTAATCTACTATTTCCGTAGCCTTTTTTGATAAACGAATTCAAACAATGAAAACAGTATGCTTTCTATTGTGGTTCATGTCCATTCTGTTTTAATAAAAATAAAGAAAACTAACGTCTAAAGAAAGTTATGTTAAAAGGTAAATACTGGCATAGGAATGGAAATAAAATAATGTTTATATAATTTTAAGTCGTTTATTAAAATAATATTCCTTCAACTGAACACAAGGCATGGGTCCAGACCTAATAATTGAGTTTTCTAATTTGACAAAGATTTTTCCTACAAAAAAACATAACCGGCTCGACGCAGAAGCCGCCTGTCTTTCCTCCTTAACAATAAAAACAACCTATAAAATCTATCAACATAAAAGACCTTTCAGAGGTATTAGGTATACCCACAGTTTTTACAGTTAAATTTGGCACTGACAATTATGTATAGTAAAATTGTTACTGTCCATCTGTTAATCCCCGACAATCTGCAATTAGTTCTAGATGGTTTTGGCACGCTTTTTAATATATATTTTATACCGTGAGAATAAAACAATTGAAAATTGAGACAAAAATAAAAACAACAATTCTTTTCTTCTTAAAAGAAAGCAAATAATTCCATATAATTTCCATAAATTCAGAAAAGTCCTTAATTTATTTTTACAATGTGAAAGTTTATATTCAGAAAATTATAAAATACCCATATCAATCAATATTGCACATATCATGCAAAATCATGCCAATAATAGAAGTCTTAAACTGATTTAACTGTATATGTTTCAGTCATTTTAGATATATGATTAATCTATAACTCTCGTCATTTATTTTGTTAAAATTTATTTATTAATCACCGAAAGCACAATTTGCATAAAGTCATGGGTTCGATATTGCATTTAACAACGTTAAAAATCTTAATAATAACAATAAAAAATAGTAATTAACAAAAAGAAGTGTTGGACAAAACAAACCATCCGAGAACATTCCAAGTGTGGTATTTTATTAGTTTTATTTAATAATAATTATAATAATAAATGCAATATTTTTATTACCAAAAGTGTTCTAAATATTCGTGAATTTATTTACAAGTTTTAGTCCCTGGTAAAAGGACCAACAATCAGCTTTACGGTATTCAAATAAGTGATGTAACTTTCAAAATTCTGCTTCTTTATGGGAGTCAGTATTCAACTAATATTTTCTTTAAACTTCTTTTTATATAGAAATAATGTATATATAGGTAAGTAGCATAGTACACTTATCATCTAATATGACACAGTTAGATTAAAACCTACTTTTTATACATTTACATCGCGTCTGTGTGTGTACTTACACATATTATACATAGGATGTTGCAACTATTGCCTTTTACAACTTAGAATAAGATTAAAAATGTAATAAACAAGAATGTTTAAATCCACTTTATACTAAAACATTTTGTGAATTTAATTTAAAGTAATTTCATTACCTTGTTCTAATTTGAAGAGTTCCTTAGTCTTGCTCATCACATATATAGCATCTTCATATTTAAAAATGTACATTTTAATGTCTTTAGAAAATATTAACTATATTAATGTCAAGACTGCATTCAATTAAGGTACCATTGAAAACAAAAACATCATTAAATAAAAATAAGTTTTAATCTCCTTTAAAAACATAATAGTCAAATTACAAAAGGCAACACTCACAACAATGTATTAAATATTTTTCACTCGTACAACGTGCCTAATCTAATCTACGACAGTCTAACAATTCCGCACAACGGAAAAAAACAGTTGTCCCTTAGGGTCGCCTTAATTCTTTAAGCTGTACACAAGTTTGAACCTAAGGGAGGTTCTTTTAAAAACTAAAATCATTAATGCTACATGGAACATTTTCTGGTGCAAGCTGTTTGAAAGTTTTAAACATTTTTTACTGAGAGAGCAATAGAGGCGGGTTTCGCCAAAACAGTTTTGATTATACGTTTATTTAATATTTTCTCATTAGAGGTACATGCGTCAGGAAAACTATAAAAATATTTATGTATGTGACATTTTATTTAAAATTTTAAGAATAACTTAAGGTTATCTGTATATTTCAGTTTCGAAGTTTCCGTGCAATGCAAGTATGTAGCGTCAAGAGAGTCAATCGTTCATTTCTTTGTTAAAAATACTATCATGGCTGTTGTTGTGAAATGCACAAAAAGGCAGTGCATAAAAATTATTGTAGAAAAAATTCAGTCCTAATTGAAATCTCAACAGCTCATCTTCACTTACATATAATCAAGATAAGGTTTTATTTTTACCTTTTGAAAGCAATAATAGTTATACTTCCATAAACATTATAGAAGATGTTTTAATTTAGACTATATGTTTAGTGCATTCGCATACATAACAAAGACAATAATTAACACTCTTGAGTATACTTATTAAAACAGTGTTTGAAAATTTCATTGGTAAAATTATTAAATTATCTATGATCATAGATCAAGTTCTAGATTTTAATTGTCCATAAAAATAATAACGTACATATACCGACGAGATAATAAAGTTTAATAATTATAGAGAAATAAAAAAAGCATAAAAGAAATTCTTTTTTATTTTTATAATTTAAACAAATTAAAAAAGAATTTTGATGTACAGCTATAACTGTTAAACTATATAGCGTCGGAGTCAAAGCTAAATGATGTGGTTAATTAGCTGGTTAGTTTAATGCAATGGCACAAATTGTTGTGACTAGTCATTGAAAACTGAAAATGGTCCAATGAAAGAGTGGATTTCGAAAATGCAGAAATGACATGCTTCATGATGGGGTACTTGAGATCATGGTTAGTGACGAAAATGTACATTTTAATGTTTATATTAAATATATTCATGGTTTGGCGTAAATTATTAACTTTCATGTACATTGCGTTCGCGTGACGTTTAGAAATATCGCACATCTGTCGAAAATAATGATGCTTAGGCCTTTCTGAAATATTAAAAAAGAAAAATATTTTTGTAGAATAATGTAATGTTGTTTTTACAAACTGATACAGTTAGGTGCACAAAATGTCGATATTCCCGAATGTCACACAGGCAAACCCGTGTATTTAGTACCCGATGAAAAAAATGTGTCTGAAATTACATTTGAAGTTTTTATAGATTTGAAGAATCTTGTTATGTCACAACCAACACAACTTAGTGCATTGAATGACTGCTAGATGGCGCTGGTGAGATTTTGTAATCGTTACATTTATTAACAAAAGGTGGCGTTACATACAAATTGTCAGTTTAAATTTTTTAGACACATTTCATGGATATTTGAAAGAACAACTAAGAATTGCTAAAATATTTCAAATTGACAATTTGTAGATTTGCTAGGAAATTAGTAGGAAGTGTATATATACTGTGTTTCCGATCGTACAAATTTTTATACTTTAGTTATATATAATCCCTAACAATATGTTCCTTTGAAGTTATCAAATGTTCCACCTCAATAAGGGTGTTGTAGATGTTTGTACGCACTAACCGAAGATGGAAAAAACACAATATATCATTAACCAGGTAAGCGGACAGCTACAGATATTTTTGTGGCAATTGTAACCAATTTAAAAACGTATTTTGTTGCATAAAATAATGTATATTAATAAAGTATTGTGTCAATTCAAAAGAGCCAAATAACCAATCTAGCAGCATTCAAACAGAGCGTGCCACATCCATATCGTCACACCGACGTAACCAACAGAACGTACCATCACCAAACTGAACCCGACCGAGAGCAAGGGAACAACACAGTCACTTCTCACAATTTGCTCAACACAGTTACATGATCGGAGCGTCACAACACAAACACAACACAGTGTCAGTTGGCACATGGATTGTCACTAGGACACCGATATGACCTCGTGTCCGGGTCGGGTTTGGGCAGCTCGCGGCCACGACTGGGAAGTGAGTTGGCCGACTGAGAGGGGGTTGTTGGCGTCGCGGGGGTTGGTGCCGACGGGGTGTCGGGGTGGGGGCGGCGGGTCGGAGGCGGGCGACGCGAGCGACGACAGCGCGCTGAGCCCGCCGGGGCTCGACGCAGAGTTGAGCGGCGTGTCGGCCTCACCATCGCTCGACGCGTCCGAGAGCTCCTCCAGCTTCACGTCCTCCTCAGAGCAGGGCGACTGGGGTGTCGCCATCGGGTGCGGCACGCTCCCGGACGCCGCCGCCAGCGCTTCTAAGTAACGTACGCACTTCTTCTTCCGCCTGCAATCATCACGTTTCGTATAATTAGTGAGTTACTTACATTTGAAAAATATTTGTGCCAGTGCAGTCTGATTGTAAGGTGCACATGATCTGATTTGCTAGATAAGTTAATCGGGATGGGCTGGTAAAGCTTATATTTAGACGAATACCATATGCGTTTTTATCAGCTTGTCTCTTCATAAAGTTCTAATAGGAATAGATTAAACCCATTTATTTATTTTAGTTTTATCTATATTAAGGATGTTACAAATATCTGTATCCGAATCGGCATAATTTTTAACATCTACATCATCTGTTTCGTTTTTATTAAAAATATTTGTTTTTATCAATATAATATATATTAAGATAAAAACAATATTGAAAGGACAAAGAATTCGGGCTTTAAATTAGTCAAGTGTGGGGCCTATTACATCGTACACGGTTTGACATTTTTTACGAATGTAAAAAATACATAAAAACATATTATATATAACATGGATGCCTAAGTAGCTGCAGATGCAGGTACATATCTGTATCATTTCTTTTTCGGGTACGAAATAATTAAAAGACAACCGATTTTCACAAATTTAAGAACGTCAAATGAAAAAGTTATTAAAAGCATACGTAGAATGAGTTCTGTTACATAAAAAAACAACAACTACAAAATTGTTACAAATGTTAACTCTAAACATGCTGAAATGGGTTGGGTTTACAATTCGGTCGCCTGAATTTGAAGATTCTGTCACTGTGGGGGAGTCAAGGGGGTTTATCTGAAGCACCCCCACTCGATTTTTTCTGCCGGAGCAGCGTCGAAGTATTTTTAATTATTTTTTAAAAATATTGGTAAATGACTAATTTAATTACGTTTTTGACGTTTCATCTGTCAATGTCAAATCGATATATAGTACTGAATCGATCTAGTGAATCGATATTTCACCCTAGAGAATCGAGATCGAATCTTTTTCTGTTTTATTTAGATTTGCAAAATTATTTACAATTGGTTGAATGTACCCCAACTCGTAAAGAATGACAGTTTTTAATTTAATTATTCAATATTATCTGTACTTTATTGTATCTTTTGATATCGTAAATATAAACTTTTAACGCAAATAAAAAAAATCGATTTTTGCGAAATTGATCTTTAAGATTTCGATTTTTTGTGAATCGATTCATCTAATTTCGATTTGAATCGATTTAAAAATACGTAAAATTAAATCGCTATGCCGGCCATTTTGTTGACAGCTTTTCCTCACGGTGTTGCTTCCGAGTTTCAGAATTTTGGTGAATAGTGAAATATTTGTGGCGGCGGAATACTGCTAAATATCGCAAAGATCTTTTCTTACAAATGGTGGCAGCCATAAATTATGTTTATAAATTAAAGTAGTTACGAAAGTTAATAATTTGGTGTTATATCGAGTGCAATAGCGAGCGAAGCGAGCCTGGGACGTGGAGCACCCCGACTCGGACAGGTTAGGTTAGAAGAGGATGACGGGGTCGTGTGAGCGAGCGAAGCGAGCGAATAGACCCCGTCATCCTCTTCGTGGTTATTTTTTTGTAAACCACTCAGAAGTAGGAGCCCCGCGAAGCGGGGCTCCGTCGACCGTACGTCCCTCGACTGCACCACGTTAAGTGGCGTGGGGCTTCCATCCTCCAACTCTCTCTACCCATAAATCAGGTTAAAATTGTCATAAAAATTACGAAACATAACCTCAAAATGAGATTTTTAAAAATTAATAAAAAAAAAACTAAGCACGTCCGGCAGAAAGTGGAAGTAGGGGGGTGACTCTACAACTCCTCCCCCTCCCCCCACGCCACCCCCCACCGCCAAATTCAGGCGACCGAATTGTAAACCTTACCCGCTGAAATTGTTACAAATGAGATAAAACAAAAGGAAAAAGACTACCTCAATAAAGGAACACTTAAAACCAACGGAACGCAACACTCATGCGGCGCTAAGTAAATTGACGCATACCTGTATTTTTGCACGTCGTTCAACAAAACAATTATAAACTATTTCTACAACGATATGCACACTGGTGATAGAAAAAAGCTTTGTTTAATGAAGATTTTTGCACTTTAGCAAATTGTAAGTATATGGTAGCGATCTCGTTTGTGACCCTGTTTTAAAATCGTCTCATTTTACACACCATTTGCACCATCGATCGACGAATATGCAAAAGATATGGTTGTATTGTCATAATCCTATAGTCGACTTCTAGGATAGTAAAAGGATGATTTTATCTATACACTAAAATCCTTCATTTATTCGATTATATGGTAACAAAGCGACCACTTTGTTAGTTTAACTTTATAAATTATTTAAATCAAATTTTACGTCGTATATGTTGTAATGAGACAAATGAGTGTCTCAAAAACTTTTGGTTGATCTGAGAAGACGTCATTTTGAAAACCATGCATTTAATTTGCTGCCATAGTAACAAATTTCATTGCAATGAAAACATTTAACAATAAACGTCTGATAGAATTTGTTAATAATACAACAAAAATCTTATTTATACCTAAGTACATAAATGAAATAATCTATGTTACGAATAAACAGACTATAAGTAAAATAAAAAAATAAAACAAGAACACAATCGGCATTAACGAAACTCCATGCTGCAGCGAACTAAACAGCGTGATGTCGACTCAATCAACTGACCGTGGTACATCCTGCGGCGGTGGCGGACCGGCACTAGAGGTTCACGTAAGTGGGTTCTTGTGGGGGGCTCCCCACCAGACTGGCGGGCGGGAGCGGGGTCGTTGCTTCGGGCCGGAGAAGCCCTAACCCTCCCGACACCATAACGCTACTTGACTCGGGGCTGATGCCCACGAACAGGGGTTTAAAGAAGAATCCGAAATGATATGCGATAGCGGATTCGTTAGTAAAGTTAAACAGGACAGAATACGGTAAAAGTGTTAAGAATACCAGAAAATAAATATAATATAACATCAAATTAAAAAATTAACGGAATAAATAAAGTATTCAAAAATACCGATACACAATAAAAAGAAACATTAACAAAGTATAAAAGTAGTAAAACATGATTAAAAGATCAGGCAGAGTAAGAATTTTTCAGAGAAGGAAAATTACAAAAAAAAGATATTAGAAATCATGTCATTTTAGAAGTAGAAATAAAAAGTAAAGAAAGTGGAGTCAAGTAGAGTTTGGTGTAGAAATTGAATAATCGGAGCAATATACGCGTAAAATTTTACCAATAGTGCCAGCGGAATCCAGCATCGATCCATGAGAAGCGGCAATCATGAGTGGAAAAAAACATTTCGATAAGTATAAACATTATTTACTTCACACTAAATATTCTTTAGTAACTTCCGAACCTTTTCGATAATAAAAGCGAGCGTAATTCAGAAAATGTGTCAAGATTTTTTTGAAAGTTTTCTTCGACAATGATTGCCTTTCCTCTGATGATCTCTGACGCATCTATGTATATTTTTCTAATTCCTATTAATTCACTACCACACTTTGTCTACTTTCAAAAAAATCTATTCCGTGTGCTTTCTACGTTGTATCATACTTATTTCTTTGTGAAAAGACACATTTTCTGAATTCTTTTCTGCTTCGCCGTACACGATTCGTATTTGACCAAACTCATTTAGAGTATGGTAAAACGAAAAACATTGATACCGTAAACATTTTCAAAACATAAAACAACATCAACTACAGATTTTTTTGAATCACAATAATACTTTACAACTAATACGAATACAAAATTCAAGTTACGACTGGGCTCCTTTTGCTGCCATATTTTGTAAAGACGAAAAGATAAGCCAAGTCTTTCCACATAGAAACAATATATTTTTTGAAATAACATTATAATAATTTTTTTAGAAAATTCCTTTAGACAATTTTGCAAATAATTTTATTGCTAAGTGTAAAGAAGTCTCAACTACCCACCTGCAAGGTTTGCACCATTGGTTTTGTTGATCGAGGCCATATCGCGCCCGACATTTCTTCAAATTATTTCCTGGAAGTGCCACAGTAATTCTGTTAGAATACGTCACTAAAGAGATTCATAAATTAGGCAAATATCTACTAGATTTTTCTTTAAGAATCGTTAAAATTGGATTTTATAGCAAAATAAAAATTCAACGGCAAATTAATGGTTCCACCATGTGTTGTGGAAATAGTGACTTTCTAAAAATAATGTTGATCAAGTTATCTGGTTCAGAAAGCGACATTATTTAAATTAAATTAAGTGGTCTCGCATATTATTATTTAGCAGAAATAAATTTATGGGAAATCATATTAGAAGCATCTTAAAATAACTTTGCTACACTAAAACTACAAATAAGCATACATGCAACATACCCCTTCAAACTTGTTAGTGTCATGCGGGGATCGGAGTGGGAGAAATAAAAAGGAATAACGAAAAAAACATTGGTTTTAAAAATAGCGCACTACTCGCTCTCATTTGGAAAAAAATAGGTCTAGCTACGCTATACGGAAAACAAAAACAGTCACAAATAAACATGACGCTTATAAGCAAATTGAAGCAGAATAGGTTCTCCGGAATCAAAATAAATATTTATGTTCATTTGGCCAGTATCATTATACAAAACACCGCAGAAGCGTCGGCAGCTTTTGTCTGAATTTAGTGTCAAGTCGTCGCTCCTCTGAGGTAGACTCCGTTACAGAATTGTTCATCTTACATAATACCGTTTTGTTCTCAGCTCTTCATGCATACAATATATTTCACTCTACACCTTTGCATACTTGATATATCTCAAGAAGGCTGTCCCAGCCCACACAGAGTACATCTACTGTCCCTGCAAAGCAATTACTCATATGTTCAAATATTGACTGCTGGATCATATCATGCACGCTCCCCGAATACGTAGGCGGCACTTCGGAGCAGGACGGAAAGCCAAAAACCGGGACAACCTTCGAAGGAGTGCCACTTACTCAGGGTGTTCTCATAAAATAGCGGTTGTAATTACAAAAAAAAATATAAATATATAAATGCGATAAATATTAAATAAAAATCAATATAAATCTACGACCTGGACCCCTTCAACCATAGACATTCGGCAATAGTTCTAATTCGCATGGTTGTTGGAACCAAAGTTCAAAGTAATTGAACTCACGCCAGTTGAAGGCGGAGAGGGAGGGAAACGGGAAGAGAGAGGAGGGAACAGCCAACGTCTCAGAGCTAATCCTTCATTAATTGACCTCATTTTTTTAATGAGCCGAAGCGTGCATATCGCAATCGTTGTGAGACGTCCGCTCTTTAAGGCCATGTGTCAGATTGTGATCAAGTTAAATTTATTTTTTATTAGCTCGCTTTTTTGCATCGCTAAATGACACATTGGTTTCTACGCTTAAAGAAGGGAATTTCAGGATGGGAATAGTTTTAGAATGGTAGGCATAAAGGAAAAAGGAATTCGACGGAGCGAAAGGCAGTACCTCCATCGATTGTCTCCTGTTTTCGTTTCCTCTTCTTGCCCCTTTGCGTATTAGCCCTAGACGACCAATCGGGATAGAGTTGCATGTGTAGCTGGCGTTCCCGACGCGCCAACTCGTAATACTTGGCTTGTTCCTCCCGGCCGAGTGCGTGCCACTGTACCGTCAATGGGCAGCAATATGGAAAGAAAAGAGAAATGCACTTCGACGGCGGCCCAACACGGCTCGGCCCCGTCCTAAAAGCTGGTGCTAGAAAAACAGCCCGCTGTTCGCGTCCCCACGGCAATTTTGATCCTAACGTGAATGAGAATGGCCAATTGTGTTCCTCACAGAACCTATTCTGCGGTCGGTCGTCGCGCCTATACATAGAACAAACCAATGTTTCCGGGGGTGTAAGGTAAACAGTACACGGTCACTCGACGACTACAGTACACAACAGGCAACAGCCGGCCGGCGACGGTTCCGGCCGCTTTTCTAGCACAGGTACCGGTGGAGGAGAGTAAACACGTACACACGCACACACGCACACTCACATACAGGGAGGGGGGGTTACGGAGTCGTCAGTGTGGACGCAAGCCGGAAGTTAGTTAGTGTTAAGGGGACGCGGGCATCCTGAGCGAGAGTCTCCCGGTTAGAGGATGGAAGAGTCTCGCTCTGCCCGTTGCGGGACGGGCATGGAAGGAAGGTGAAGCGAGTGTACACAAGCGTCGTCGTGACCCAGCCCCTCGCGTGTCGGGTTACAGTTCCTAAGTTCCAATACCTCCCAATTCAGCGGGACCTCGGTCCTTTTTCCGCTTTTTCTTTTTGGAACCGTAACCGTAGTTGTCCCTCGCGCTCCACCCGGGGTATAGCTGCATATGGAGCTGTCTCTCTTGCCTCGCTTTCTCATAGTATTTTGCCTGCTCCTCGCGACTCAATGAATGCCACTGCGTATTGACACGAGTATTGCACATTACGGGGTGTCCACATCGGCACCGAGGATTTGCATCACCTCATGAACATTCAATTCGTTGGTCGCGCTTGAATGCTCATGAGTAAACAAGATCATGATTAAACACAGTTGCTACTCTTGTTAGGAATGAGATTGCGTTCTAGGAAACGGCTAACGGGTTTGATTCTCGGTAGCGGTCCGCGTTACGGTCATCATTATTTATTATTCAATACATCTAGTACAGATTGCCGATATGGCGTTGCCTTGTCTTGCAACACGAATGATATGTTTACACGACTCCTCGCGAATCATATTCCTAACAAGATTAACAATGAAAACATCGCCTCAATATGAAACAAAACACTGATTCAAGGGTCAAATAATAAATTAATTATATTTTTATCTAACGTATTTAAAACATAATGGCCAATTTAAAATTATTTTGAACATTAACAGGTATGATCGATAAATGGTTTCTAAAGAAAATAAAGGTAAAAAAATAAAATAAAATCAATATGCATTCAATGCGAACTCACCCGTCTGCCAAGGATCTGGTTGATCGCTGCGGACTCCTTGAGGGTGCATTCAGCTACAACTTTTGCCCTCATTTCTTTCATGTATAACATGAAGGCGTTTAGGGGTTTCTTTATGTGGGGCTTCTTGTTTTGCTCTTTATTGTTCGTGTTGGCCGTACCTTCGGATTGTTTTTCGCTTGCGCTGCTACCACTACTCTTCTCTACCTGTGATCTGAAATAAAAACAGCAGATCTTGAACGAATAAACCATGTTAATTCGTTCAAGCAGAGAGATCAGGCGCAGGACCAACGGCTTTACGTGCTTTCCGATGCACGGGGATGAGACACCACCAACTTCCCGAGTCCGGGCAACTACTGAGAATTTCTTGACGGAAAATCTCAATAATTAGTTTTTTGGCCCGACCCGGGATTCGAACCCAGGATATATATATATAAAAATAAATATAAGATGAACCATGCGTTCCTACACCATTCATCCGATTACGTTGAAACTTTGATGAGCTGTTCATGTGCACCTGCGATAATTTTCTAGCAAAAGAGCAACACATGATGGACACAGTTATTCATAAATTTGTATTTTCGATTAAAATTGGGATGCTATAAGCATAGTGCTATAGCAGTGACTGTACGACTGATTATACTAAGATGATTTGAGTCCTTACCAAAAACAAGGATTTTGGGTAAACATATTTTCGTTTGATGTCTGAAAAATAATAACAAAATAATTCTTGGAATAGACCTTCCTAAATCTTAAATCCTCTTTTGCTTAGAAGCATAATATTGAATGATTAAAAAATTGAGTGACACGGTTGCCATATAAAAATTCGATCTATCAACTTTATCAGCGCCGGAATCGATAGGTTAATAACGAGTTAAGGTGTTAACGACATCCAGACGGGCGACAATAAACAAGCGAGCGTCCGGTTGGAAATAGACGCGGCGTTTCCGGCGGCGCGCGAGCCCGCAGACATGCATTGGAGATATGGATACACGATAAATTTCGTATTGAATACTAGCGACCAAGATCGGCCCGTATGTTTGTTAGGAAAGATTCTGAATAATCGTTTTACGCAATAGAGCCATGCTGTCAGCATAAAATGGTGGCTTAGGCTGCTATATTTCGTATGTCGAGTAAAGAGAATCGCATACCCTTTTTACTGGAAACGAGGCATTTCATCTTAGTCATCAGGGTTGACAACGCATCTGCATTTTGATTCTTAATCGAGGATAGATATCTCTATGATCCACAGCATCCACTTACCATCACGTGAATTGTGTGCTTAATGTGATATGAATGATAAGGTTGGGCTTTACTGTTTATTGTTTTGAGATGTTATCAGTAAGATGCTGTGCTTCTCATCTCCTGTTTCCATTTTCTACTATCACTTTTTACAACGCCCTTGAGATGATATTGGATAGATGATCTCTTTCACCGCCCCAACACTGCGCGGTTGTAATATCAAATAAGCGATTTTTTAACATCTAACAGTTGTTTGCTTGCTTTACGAGCCTGTTAATGTCCGCTACTGGATATCATCCTCTAATATTTCCATTAACAATCGCCACATTTATGAGGATTGGATTGGACACCATTTACACATACCTACATTTAATTTTCCGCTCGATGGAGTAGCAATTTGATGAGTGCCGTCTACGTGAGCTTTATTTTAACTTCCATAGATCGTGCAATAGATTGTCTTTGTTCAGCAGTGGACCTATGATGAACTCATATGTTTCAAATATTGTTGATTAATTTCTGTATTTTGGAGACTTAATAAGTCTACTAACTAAATAAGAGTTTAAAAGCGTACTCGCGTGTACTCAGTGTCACACTTTAGCATAGATCGTCCTGCAGTAGGACGTTTTTGAAATATTTATAATATGAGCATATTCAACAAAACGAAACAATCATTAAATCTTCGGGACATGGAGACTGCTTCCAAATTATTACCATCAACAAAAATGTGACAACGATATAATGCCAATAAAAAATCCAACGCGCACAGTTTTCAAAATAGCCCATCACAATCTGTACCGAAATTAATAATCACAATGTTTGAAAAATAAACGAAACGTCTGAAAAACGACTTCCTGTGCCTGCGAGATGTACAAAACCGAAATAGAACCTATAAAATATATTGTCAGAGACATATTAAGCGTACGCTCAATACGTCTAATATAGACTTTTATTCACTAAATTAGTTCCGAGAACGTTCAGGACGGTCAAATATACGACTTCCTTAATGCGCGAAGGCGAGTTGGTTTAAAAATGGGTAAAAGGTTAAAAAGAAAAGAGAGAAACGTAAATCCCGGGCACAATGCGCGTACACTTCCAAATGAGGTATTCAGTGGCGTGCAGGCAGTAATTATGTTCGGCGTACTGTCGCAAACAGCTGGTCTTTACTGAGAATATTGATTCTAAACGACTGGAGATAAATACATACACAGTTTTGAATGTCGTGGAAAGGCGGGGTCGAGTGCAAACTGAAAAAACGTATAAGAAAAATTGTTTTAAACTGTTGCGATTTGCTTTTACGTTAATACAAGCGTACAAAGTACGCGAGCAACACGGGTTCGATCCCGGCACATGCTCGATGATATTATTGATAGATTTATCACATGCTCGATGGTAGAGGAAAACATTGTGAGGAAATATGAATGTCTGCGAAATAAGAAAAAAAAATGTCGAAGACGTGAAGTTCGCCAACGCAGCGCGGCGGACATTTTCTTGCCCTAAATCCCTAAATCCCCAGGGCTGTTCCCAGCAGTGGGGCGTATATAGGCTGTATCTTTAACTTTTGAATACAGATGCCATTCTAATAGTAGAAGAATAAGGTGGAATATAATATGACGACCGACTGATGGCTTAAATTATACGCACCGGTGAGTGGTAACCAGCATCATTAGTGTAATGAGAGTCTCGTCACTTCACTATGTCTAACCCGTATTGAGAACTATGGCAATGCATAAGACTTCTGACGAGTTATGAATATGACAATATATATTACTAAATAAAAAAGAGCAAATAGGATGATAAATAATATGCAACTATACAACTACATAATAGTAAAATAATAAAATAGAACCTTAAGAAAGATCCACAAACGAGACAAATTCTTCTTTTAAATCTGACAGTTTTAATAAACAAGGACAAGCGAAACACATATTATTTATAGGCTCTCATAACCCAAAGCCACATGTTATATCATTTGCATTTAATTTTCAGTACGTATTTAATGCTTGATGTGTCACATAAGTTTTTTTTATCTCGATATGAGAATCTCAAGCTGTCCCCGGTTGTCGTGGTGAGTGTACCTCAAAGTCACAGTGGCCCGTTAACCCGCGGCGTCTCATATATCATCTTAATTAAATTTCTCCTCAAGCACCTTATTTACATGATTGTACCTGGGCTTTTATGTGGTTGAATGTTTGGCCCACTGTTAGCGAGTTAACAAGCGGAGCGGTTTTAAAAAAAATATGTAAATCTTCAACAGTTTGTTGGGTTTACTTAAATAGGTAAGTTTATTTTAAAATAATCAAACTTTTAAAGATTATGTCATCTTCAATGATTACGCTCTTTACCCTTTTTATATCTGATCGGAAAAATAATCGAAATTAACAACTCTACAGACAGCCTCTAATTACAATATAAATTGGGTAATATCAAACGTTGTTGCCCAAAATATTATCCCTTATAGTTAAAAGTATTAGCACATTAAAAACAACAATTATGTAAATGATTTTTTTTCCTTTTACTGGTAAGTAAAAGTAAAAAAAAACATTTACATAAAATAGCAATTCCGCTACAACTGCGACCCATCAATTAGGCGTGTAGTGATTATATATTTTTGACTGATGCGCCGTGTATAAAACGATGACGCGTTGAAAGGTGTAAGATTACAAATTCCTTTCTGCATTACCACATTACCAGTCACACACATCCTCTTAATTTACAAAGTAAAGGATCGTTATTCAATTGAATACAAATTTAATTCGTAAAGATTTCCCAATTTATACTACCTACCTATAAATAAAAAGATAATTTCTAACGATTATTTAAAATAGTAGCATTGAAATATTTTCAACAATTTTTTATAAGGCAATTTCGCACGAAGTAGATAGCTGCTCTTGTCTCATCGTTTATAATGGTTTTGATGTGGATTTAGATATGTAAAAATAGTATGATTTTGTTGTATTTAATGTCTGTAAATGTAATTTATTAGTGGAAATGATGCATGTCGGGTGACGACGTAAAAAGAAATAAACTACAAGTTATCAAATTATTGTGTAAGTTTGAGTTTGAGCTGCACTGAGATACCATTGTCATCGACTGACTGCTGGGTTTAACTGTCGTCAACAACTTCCAAAAACTTGGCAAAGTGTCGAATCCAGATTTTGTGAAGAATTTCGTAAGAAATTATAATAAACGCTACTCTGAAATTACTTGACCCTGGAAAAAGTACTAGGCGTACATGGCCATCCCAGAAGGAAGAAAGAACTGGATGTTATTAACTGAGCAGTTGAGCTGACCACGGCGCCAACTCCCAAACTATACACTACTACTTCCCTTATTTTGTAACATTACGCAAGATGATGAATGTCCGCGCTTACACAAACATTCGTCTTATTTATTTATTTATTTATTTATAAGGTACACCAACAGCAAAACACATTAAACATTAACAACAACACAATAACAAATGTATATGGTTAAATATGTTTGCCAATTACAGGTATACACAACATTTACCGTAATGTGCAGATCATTACACCACAATGGCACTGAATACAAAACAACTTACATAAAAAAAACTAACTGAGGAATAAGTGTGTGCTGAGAGGGTGAAAAGAAATTGGTCAATTTTTTTTCAAGCATCGGGCAGAGTCGTCGAAAATGTCAATGTCCGGTATCTTGGTCATAATTTCATTGTATGTGTTACATATTCTGGCTAGGGGATAATGCGCACCTAAATTAGTTTTGTGGCAAGTTATGCTAAATAGTTTGCGAATTGGATATCGACGATATCTGTACGGGATAACTAATTTAATGTGATCGAGGAGGTGCGTACTTTTGATTTTGTTATGCAGTAACTTGTGTAGGAACATTAAGTCTGCAATGAGACGTCGGTCACGTAAGGTTGTCATTTTGAAAAATGCTAACCTCTGATTATAGGGGTGTCTATGCGATATGCCTGGAGTTGAAAAGGCAAGGTAGCGTGTAAAAGCTCTTTGAATCGTTTCGATTCGCTGAGAAGACGCACTATAAACTGGGTTCCACGCAACACTTGCAAATTCGAGGTGGCTACGTACTAGTGCATTGAAAAGAACCTTCTTAGTTTGGACACATCGGAAGCTTTTCGCGTTTCTTTTTAGGAATCCCAACATACGAGTCGGCTTTTTGACGATATTTTCAGTGTGAGCGGTCAGTTTCAGCTTACAATCCAACAAGACACCAAGATCCCTGATCTCCCTCACCTCCGCCAAGGTCACGTCACCCAATGAGTAGGTAGTAGTGATGGGACGTCTTTTTCTGGTGTAGCTTATGTGGTAGCATTAGTTAGGATTTAAAATCATTCCGTTGATTGCACACCAATCCATGAGTTTGTTTCAGTCAGATTGCAGAAGGTCAGCATCCCCGGAACTTTTGATCGTTCTACTCAATTTGAGATCGTCAGCAAACATAGATACACTACTGTTTTCAATATATGTAGCTATGTCATTAATAAATATCAAAAAGAGTAGAGGACCCAAGTGGGACCCCTGAGGGACACCAGACTTAGCCAAAAACATTTCAGATTCAAATCCATCTATAGCCACTTGCTGAGGTCTCATTGCCAGGTAAGATTCGAACCACTGCAACAGTGAACCACTTATGCCCATTACTCTTAGTTTAGACAGCAGGACTTGGTGGCCGACTTTGTCGAAGGCACTTGAAAAGTCTGTGTATATTGCGTCTACCTGCAGTCCCCTGTCCACGTCCTGTGCTACCGCGGACACGAAGAAAGACAAATTAGACTCTACCGAACGACCACGCCTGAAACCATGTTGGAAATCGGATATAATGTTTTCAGTATGGCTGTAGACTATGGGGTAAACAAGGCATTCAAATAATTTAGAAAAACACGATAAAGTGGAGATAGGTCGGTAGTTGGTAACATCAATCTTGTCACCTTTCTTATAAATTGGGATAATTCTGGCTTTTTTCCATTCATCGGGAAACTTTCTTTCGCTTAAGGAGCGATTAAATATTAATGTCAACGGGAAGGCAAGAACGGATCCACATCGTTTCACAAATAGGGGTGGTATGTTATCAGGCCCAGGTCCTTTTTTTTCATTGAGGTGTTGTATTTTTTCGTACACTTGAGACTCGCTCAATTCAAGTGTAACGATGGAATTACTCATGTTCGCAATATCATGACTATGAGAAACATCGGTAACGCTATTATTGGTGTACACGGAAGAAAAGTGACTTGCAAAAAGGTTCGCTATATCGGTGCCTGAGGATGCAGTTGAATCTTTCAATATCATTTTAGCGGGAAGTACGTTAAGAAAGACCTTTGCGCTTATCTTTGATGAAACGCCAAAATTTGTCCGGATCTTTACAGATGCTAGACTCAATTTTTGTCATGTAATTATTATAGCAGATATTAACAAGTTTATGGCATCGTTCGCGAAGAAGGTTGTACTCATACTTATCTCTAGGATTGCCGTACTTGGCATATCGTTTTCTAAGTTTTTCCTTATCTTTTATAAGTTTTATTAGATTTTTCGTAAACCATGGTGGGTTCCGAGTTGGTTTAGATGTGTATTTGGGTACGTGATTGATAACTTCACTCTTCAGTTTTTTGTAAAATTCAGTGACAAAATCATTGACGTCCTTACAGTCCTTAAAAATGGTAAGCCAATCAGTACAACTCAATTCCAGGATTAACGAATCGTAGTCTGCCTTGTGGTAGTTATGTTTTACACGTGGCTTAGGTAGCAGATTTTTGTCGTATTCAAAATTAAGTTCTGATATTTCAATGAGTATAGGGGGATGGTGCAGATCAAGTTTACTTAACAAATCTAAGGGTTGAGAGACAATTAGGCATTGCAAACTACTTAAGGCCAAATCCAGGGTTCTACCATGTGAATTCCTTATATGGTTGAATTGGTGCAGATTATTCATAGACAAGCAGTCCACCAGACAGCGTCCTAAATCATTATTATAATTAGTAGGAATTGTGTGATTACAGTCATCGTTAAACTCCCAGTCGACAAAATTTAGATTTAAAGTCACCCATCACAATTACATTATCAATATGGTTCAGCACACTGTCCAGATTATCTACGAAAACCCTTTGTTGCTCCAATCTAGGTGGCGACGGTAAGTATACTGCACAGATGGAAAGAGTGGAATATGAGCCATTTATTTTGAATCCAATGTTAACCTAAAGGTCTTCGCAATCAGTTTCCCAGTTAGACATTCGCATAGAAGGTATTTCACGGGATACTGCTATTAATACTCCGCCACCATCCATCTTGGAGCTTGAAGCACTTGAGCAATCCCTACGGTATACAACATATCTAGAGTCAATGAATTCACTGTCTGAGATACTTGCATTTAGCCATGTTTCGGTAAAGATGATTATCTTATAACTATTTACTAATATGTTTTTGTAAAATTCATTAGTCTTCGTTCGTATCCCAAGGATATTTCGATAATATATATCGAATTTTATAACTAAACTTTGTAACACTCGCTAATCATTAACCTAACTATTCAATTAATGTTACACTGTCCATATTTCGAATTAACAATGCCTCGCTGAATTCATCCTTTCGTACAAAAAATTCGGCCATTTCGTACCCAAGTGAACTTATATTTGCATTCCTTGGCTTTAATTCGTGCGGCAGCATGCAAATACTTGTTTGTTGGAGACAGATGTTCAGAGACGAAGACTGGCTTACTAATACCAGCAAGGCCGAGGTGTTGAGAGCTTAGTTTATCCTTGTTATTCTTTTTGTTAAACGCAGATACCGAAGCAAGAATAGCATCACGTTGTCTGGGTGCACGCAGCTTCACTATCACTGCACGTGGCCGATTGTTTGCTTTTGCTCAGCTTAGAAACCCGTGTTACATGAATAATCTCCTCAGCAGATACTGGAGCATCTACAGTTTTAATGAGTTGTTCAACAACATTGTTTAAGTTCTCGTGTCTGTGTTCCGGAATGCCATTTATTTCGATATTGCTGTCTCTCATATTTTGTTCAACTAGGTGGAGCCGATGCGTCAATTTGTCTATTGCTAGATTCAGCTTATCATTGTCCCTTCTTAAGTTATCGACTAATGTATTCCTTTCGTCCAAAGCCAATTTTAAATCTTCATACTGCCTGTTGAAAAACGTTAGAAATTCTCTCAGTTCCTTGATTTCGCCCGACATATTCTTTATCTCTGCGGTCACAAGCTGCCTTACTCCCGCGAGTTCCTGTTGAAGTATGCTTCTCAGCTTAGTTTCAGTAATGTAATCGCCGCCATTCCCAGGTTCCTCTGATGAGCAGTCAACGAGAGAAATTGACTTTGCCAGATCGCGCTTCCTCAGGGTGACATTTCCGGAGTGCGGTCCCAAGTTTCCAGTACCACAGGTGTTGCCAAGGTCTCCGGTTTCCACAAGGTCGCGACGAGCAGCAGGTTGGATGGGGCTGTTAGTATTATCCACTTTAGGTTGCTTACTGCAACATTCTGAACACTTCCAGCTATGCTTGCGATCTTTGTCAGGTGCATAAAAGCTATTAAAGCGGCTTTGAGATATATTGGCACAGTTTAAATCATATTTCATTTTGCATAAAGCGCATACCAAGAAAGAACTCACGGTTCTGTATGATGCTGCGGCAGCCAGAACATATACCAAAGTTACTCGCAGTTGATGCCATCTTTCAATCGTTAAACAGTCAAAAAGCAATTCGTAGTAAGCAAAGGTAGTAAGTAGTAGTAGTAGTAGTAGTAGTAGTCTTTACTAACAAGTACTTGAGGTATTATAATTGTGTATCATGTGCAATATAGAACAATCAGAATAAAACATACGCGGAAACTTCGTGTATTGGGAGCATGTGTTGGCTCTGGCCGGGATAGTTTTCTAACGCCAAGTACTCTGATTACTACTTACGCTACACGGGCGACGTATGCCTATTATTTTTTTTACTATTTTCAAGCCAGTGCTTGATTATCTTACCTGATGGTAAGTGGTGATGACGAAGACGGTAAAGCGCACTGACTTAAAAATAGCCTTTTTACTCACGCCTTGAAGATGCCCACATTGTGACCGAGAATGGAAAGTGTTTTATTTTATTAATGTTATTAGTTCTGAAAAGCTGCTGCATGGTCGTGCAAGGGAACCTTTTTTCCCCATCGGTTGTCGGTGACTACTCTAACCATATGGTTGTGGCTATGTGGCCGGCCAAACATAATTTTTATGCGCCAATACTCATCGATCAGTGCATTTACAAGCATTCATATCCAGAAGTTTTCTCATCATATAATATCTATCAATTATCCATTCATAGCAACCTCTAATCTTATATAGATTTACATTGTGATTTTTTTTTTTTTTTTTTTTTTTTTTTTTTTTTTTTTGCATCTCGATAGTCATTTACAGCTTCTAGAAGTTTTCTCATCATACTATTCTTTTACAACCTCTAATCTTATATAGATTCCTACACTGTTGATAGGATATATATATATATATATATATATATATATATATATATATATATATATATATATATCCTATCGACAATGTAGGAATTATACCCCACATCGTTCATTACCTGCTGCATCTTTAGAGGATTTAATTCTCGATACGAAATAATTTCAAATCTAATTTTTTTTTATGAAAAATATGAACGCCTTAGAGAAATTTGAAGAACATTGTTTTGATCCTACTAGAATAAAATATCTCGTTTATGAATTCGAGAATAATGAACTTGACCAAAAAAAGACTTGTGACGTAGTACCAGTAGTACTTATTTTACTATTGTTTTTCACAGTATTAAATAAGAACAACTATAGATGAAGTGCATATTCATCTTTTGTAATAAATAAAAACTTTTATTGCAGCTTCATTATCCTCGAACACAATAAACGTTAAAAATAAAAACGTTTTATTTTTAACGTTTATTGTGTGTGTATTAAAAATAAACATTTTTAATAAACACCCTAATACGATTTTCTACAAACGCATCTGTCAATCCGTCGCCCCTATTCGCGGCTTATCTTCAATCTGCTGATAAGAGGGGGTTGGCAGAGTTTATCCGTGTAATATTCGTGCGATAACATCGCGCAATGATACCTTATAAAAGGTCGTATGCTGTGACAATGCCGTTTCGTGTCGCGCATTGATTTTGATTGAGGCGTTTAGACTAAACGTTGTTATTATGAATTCGGATTCATGGCATGTAGTCACGGGTCGTTTTCGCTATGTTATTAATGGCGCGTGCCTGGAATCGTGTGATATGCCTACGAAAATAGGAACAAAATGGCGTCGATAGACGTCATTTTATAACTCATGAACGTGACAAGAGGAGCACCCAGCAACTATATTATTCTTTATATTTTTTACGTCTCAAATTATTCTGATATAGCTAAACGGAGAAGCCCACATCCAACAGTGGACATTTATACGCTCTGTTGATGACAAAGAAGAGGATGAAGACAAGTATGTAGATGACGTTGACATGCCTGGTAAGCATTAGGGAATGCAAACCGGGTTACCCGAAAACCGAAAAACCGGTTTTTCGGCATATTTGAATTATCTAAAAAAACGGTTATTTTTTCGCGTTTCCGGTTTTTCGGGTTTTCTTATTATTTTCAAGTAGCAACGCCACGTGTCTGTCAAAACGATGTATTTATTGTGATTCCCAGAATCACAATAGAGATACTCTACAAAAAACATTGTAACAATGTACGATGCGGTAGTAGAAAATGCTAATCTATCTGACTCTGATAGTGACGATGAAGAAGACGGTGTATCAGTTGAGACAAAAAATAGAAAAAGATCTAGTGTTTCTAATCAATACTACAAAGACTTGATTCAAAAAGTTAGGCAGGTTGTAAAATTTTTAGAAAATCTGCCATTGAAAATGAATGAGAAGTTTGGCCATGAACTAAGTGTGATTTTGGACTGCAAAACGAGATGGAGTTCGTTAGGCGTATATACAGAAAGCGTTGCTGGACTTAATATCAGATATTCGTTTCACAGATGATGAAATTACCTCTCTAAATCAATTAAAATAAGAACTCCAAATAGTAAAAAGAGTTGTTGAAGTCTTGTGCTTAGAAAATGTTCTTCAACTCTCAACTGCAACTCTTCTGACAGCTGACACTGCGTTAAAATGCATGTTCGAAAAAATGTTACGAAACATCACGTTAGTCTGAGTTTTGAACTGCAGACAGCTTTACGAAAGAGAATAGGTGAAAGATACCTTTTAAAAGGTGTTCTGAAATATTTGGACGACGCTCAAGTATTTTTCGATGACATTGACAGTTTTTTTTATAGAAGAGGGGGCAAACCAGCATACGGTTCACCTGATGTTAAGTGACTACCGCAGCCCATGAGCAACCGCAACACCAGGGGAAATGCAGGTGCATTGCTGGCTCATTAGAAAGAAGTAAGCTCTTTTCTTGAAGGTCCCCAGGTCGTATCGGTCAGGAAAAATTGCCGATGGTAAATAATTCCACAGAGATCGTACGCGGATAAAAACTCCTAGTGAAACGTATAATGGTGGACCGCCAAGCTTCCAGATGATGTGGATGGTATCGGGAGGTTTGCCGCGTATTGCGTTCATGAAATTTGGCGGCTGGGATTAATCCGAACTATTCCTCAGAGCACTCCTTGTTATAGATGCGATAAGATACGCAGAGATGCAACATCTCTTCGCAGCGCCAGTGAATCGAACCGATCGGAAAGCACTCGGTCGTTGACGATTCGAGCCGCTCTGCGCTGAATGCGGTCAAGTGGAAGAAGCTGGTACTGGGGAGCCCCAGCCCAGAGATGGGAACAGTAGGTATTTCATGTGCGGCCGAACCTGCGCCTCGTAAAGTTGCAAGCGGTGTGCCGGCATGAAATACTGTCCCGCTCTGTTGAGCACGCCAAGCTTTTTAGAGGCCAATTTGGCCTTCTATTCCAAGTGAACACGAACCTGCAGGTCACTCGATATGTCGACGCCGATGATTCCGATACTGTCTGAACAAAGGGACTGCCTTGAAACTGAGGAGATATGACAAAGGGGTTCTTTTTAGCGGTTAACACGCAAACTTGTCTCTTCTGAGGGTTAAACTGGACTAGATTTAGTCGCCCCCAATCCGAGACTTTGTTCAGCAAAGACTCGACTTCAGACACAAGTTTGTGCCAGTACTCTGAGACGTTTTCCCGAGAAATATTGGCACGGCCGTTTACAGAGCATCACCAGTGCTGTCATCTGCATAGCAATTAATGTTGCAGGTTCGCAACATATGATGCACTTACAAATGTGATTTATAACTACATGCTAGATCAGATTCAAACTTTGCAGATATATTGGGAAAACAAATGTTTGTAATTGGTTTTCAATTTTCAAAGTACTAAAATTAAACGGAACAAAATAAGAGCGAGTTGAAACTTTTCATACTAATCTAATTACAGCTTTTTATTTTGTTTTGTTTTTATACCGATGAAAATAACAGACATCCAGTGGTGAAGCCTCTATACAAGCCCAGAAGCCCGGCTTGCCTCATTAAGATGAATCAATCAATTATATCAAGTAATAAAATAACTCGTAAACTGTTTCAAACTATTTCAAATTTCCCGCGTACTCTGTTCGACCTCGTAGCCTTACGAATACTGCTGTCATACATATAAGGAGAGTTGAATTGAGCGATTGGTTTTCTCCCTCGCACGCGTGGGCTTTTTACCGGGCTTTCGAGAAGGCGATCGCTCCCTTTCTAACCTGTGGCAAAATGTTCTCAAATAATACGAAAATAACTACGAAATGTTTATATAGCAATTACTATTAAGCCACAAGCCTGGCTTTGCCTTGAAGTTGTTTAGGAGTGCGTTAGCGACTAGCGAATGGGGTGCGGGCCATTCGTATGCAAGTTCACTTCACATTTCAATGTTTATGTTTGTTTTTTTATTTTTATTTATTTATGTACACACATCAAGATACAGAAGCAGTCTTATCGGAAATTTGTACAAAGGTACTACTTATTCCATAATTTGCTGAAATATCTTCCAGTAGACCCATAAAGGAAATTATATTTAAATGGCAAACTTAGTGCATATATTACTGCTACAAATGAATAAATAATATACAAATGTTACGAAAATTATAAAATAAAACAATAAATTAAAATAAAATAAATCAGTAGATAAAAATAATAAATACGATAGTTACATATGATATATATATAAACTAATACTAATATAATAGAATAATATACAGTGTGTCTGGTCACGACCTAGCGACAATTTAAGGTTACAAAATATACCTAATTTCATCGACGAAAACACCCATATATGGGGGTCTACGCCTACGCCTACTTAATTTTTTTTTATTCTTGTAGATAACTCTGCCAAAAGATGCAGATTTCTCTGGACAGAAAGGTCCTACAGATGTAAAAAAAATTTATTTAAAAGGTAAAAATAGCATCTATCAAGTAAAAATAAACATCATGGAAAGTTTTCCCTACAAAATATCTTAAAACATTTACAATGCTAATTTAAGTTAAAAAAAATGACTACTTTTTTATTTTTCTTAATATACTTCAAAAACTAGCACAATGATACTAAATTTTTTAATACTGTCCTAATACTTAAGGATATTACTTACAAATTGACATTAAAATTATTGTTCTTAATTGCATAACTCGAGAGTTAGGGCTGTTTGAATATGACCCTTTTGCGAGGGTCATGTATGTAGAGCCTCATATGAGCGCTATTAATTTTCGATAATGGATTAAATAAAAATACACTATAACATTTAAGAAACTTTTAATGGCATTAAGTATTATTATTAATTTAATAATTGTTCAAAATGTGCACCTCTATTCTGTAGGCTACTGACCTTACAGCCATTTGTTGTGTGGCCCTTGATATTAAGACTATGTCGGATCTTATGTCATCCGCAATCGTCATTATTTTGTCGAGCAGTTCTTGTCTGCTATTTGGGACTGTAGCATAAACCCTCTGCTTCATCCATCCCCATAAAAAATAATCCAGAGGTGTTAAATCCGGAGAGCGAGGTGGCCAAGCTACCGTTCCACCCCGTCCTATCCATGGTGAATAATTTTCATTAAGAAAAGCTCTCACAGCACGTGCGTAGTGAGCTGGTGCACCGTCTAACTGTAGCCATATGCGCCTTCGGTTGATCACTGGTAATTCCTCCATGATTTCTCTAAATGTGTTCCTTAGAAAATCTAAAAATCTTAGGCCATTCATTGTATTTAGTAATTCAATTGGTCCAATTAATTTGTCATCAATCAGAGCCGCATTTACTGAAAATTCATGTTGAAATTTACTGGGCCTTACTGCATTTGGATTTTCTTGCATCCATAAATGCTGGTTTCTATGGTTTATAATACCAGCTCTTGTAAAAGTCGCCTCATCGGTCCACATGATTTTTTACAAAATGTCGGTTGACGTCGCACACAACCGTTGAGCCACGAGCAAAAAATGGCTCGCACAGCATAGTCTGTCTATCGAATATCTTGTACGCGACGAAAATGGTACGGATGCATGCCTTCGCGTTTTAAAATTTTCCACACAACCCATTTTGACAAATGCAGCATCATTGCTATTCGCCTTACACTGAGCCTGGGATCTCGGTAAATAAATTGAAGAACTTCTTCTTCTGCTTGCACTGACACTATGCGGGAGCGTTCATTTGGCGGCCTTTGGATGCCATATTGCGACAATCTTAAGTGAATGTCAACAAAAGTTTGTCGACTGGGTGTAGGCCCCCATTTCTGAAATAATACGTACGGATGTTTGCGTAAACGCCTGTGCAGAGTCACTGCCGGCCGAGGCCTGGTGCTGTAGAGACGTGTCGCTCTTTTTGCCGCAATATTTACGTTAAGATTTTTTAAGGACGCGTTTACAAAATTGATATAGGTATAGAATCGAACTATTACATTGACACAAGTGTACGCACGGTTGGCTGCGGGAATCGTAGTCAAATAAAATTATTTTGATAATTTGAAAGATCGAATTTGTTTTTGATTTCTTATACCTCAAAAATATACTTAGATACATAGAGTAATTAGATTTAGATACGAAATACGAATACCTACTCTAGAGACTGCTTGGCACTGGGAGCCCTCTACTAACAGTGAGATGTTAGCTGTGGACATTAGGCTGGTTTTGTCAGTTATGATAAGACCTTACCTCCGGACTTGATGGAGTGACCTGTAGGTGAACTTCAGTAACTAATACTGGAACACCTGAACTAGTAGAACTAAGTGTGCCGAGTTTGGGCTCGTTTTGTTAGGTATGATGAGTCTTTACCTCCGGACTTGACGGAGTGAACTGAAGATGTACTTTAGTAATCGCTATTGGAACTGGTCGCCGAGTACTACTAGGTGTACCGAGTTTGGGCTCGTTTTGTTAGGTATGATGAGTTCTTACCTCCGGATTTGATGGAGTGACCTGAAGGTGTACTTTGGTAATCGTTATTGGAACTGGTCGCAGAGTACTCCTAGATGTGCAGTGTTTGGGCTCGTTTTGTTAGGTATGATGAGTCCTTACCTCCGGACTTGACGGAGTGACCTGAAGGTGTACTTTAGTAATCGCTATTGGAACTGGTCGCCGAGTACTACTAGATGTGCCGTGTTTGGGCTCGTTTTGTTAGGTATGATGAGTCCATACTTCTGGACTTGACGGAGTGACCTGAAGTTGTACTTTAGTAATCGGTATTGGAACTGGTCGCCAAGTACTACGAGGTGTGCCGAGTTTGGGCTCGTTTTGTTAGGTATGATGAGTCTTTACCTCCGGACTTGACGGAGTTACCTGAAGGTGTACTTTAGTAATCAGGTACACCGCGTACGCGGTACTAGGTACGCGACCAGTACCAATACCGATTACCAAAGTACATCTTCAGGTCACTCCGTCAAGTCCGGAGGTAAGAACTCATCATACCTAATAAAACGGGCCCAAACACGGCAGATCTAGTAGTACACTGCGACCAGTTCCAATACCGATTACTAAAGTACACTTTCAGGTCACTCCGTCAAGTCCGGAGGTAAGGTCTCATCATACCTAACAAAACGAGCTCAAACTCGACACACCTAGTAGTACTCGGCGACCAGTTCCAATACCGATTACTAAAGTACACTTTCAGGTCACTCCGTCAAGTCCGGAGGTAAGGACTCATCATACCTAACAAAACGAGCCCAAACTCGACACACCTAGTAGTACTCGGCGACCAGTTCCAATACCGGTTACCAAGTACACTTTCAGGTCACTCCGTCAAGTCCGGAGGTAAGGTAATACAAAACAGTAAAATAAGCTTGAATTTTCAAGTGGTTTTATTTTAAACTATTCTTTTTCTGTTATTTTAGCTATTTTGCCAACGAAACTTGGGTTTCTTTGGAATTTGTGAGTTGGCGTTTTAAATGTATATGTATGTAAATAGTTGACTAAGTACCTGCTTATATCATAAAACTGACTTTAAAAAAAGTATTGATAATTAAAATGTAGTATGATGTCCAGACTCCAGAGCTCGTAAACAGTTTTGATATTAGTGAGTAGGTACTCAAAATATTATTACTAAAATACCTAGTAGTGTTGCGAACAGGAAACCTCAGCGGAAAAGTTTTTGTTTGGAGGTGAATTGTTTGCTTGCTTTGCGCATACTGTATTTACGCTGCGCTCTCTGACTCTATTGAAATTAGGATGTTTTTTTTATTTCGATAGCCCCGCGAATCATCCTTGGAAGGAATCGGTGTTCTTTAGCGAGGATTTGTGGTCTATCAAATCTGATGTAGTGACGGGGGCGATCCTGTACGTGTTCACAGACTGCAGACTTCCCGGAGCGTCGATTCTTCACATCAGCTATATGTTCTTTAACACGGACTAACTAACAAGACTTCAAGATACCATAAGTTAATACTGTGTAGATCGGAACAAAAGTTAAATTTTAATCTATGGTAACTGCTGTTAACTATGACATCTGTACGTTGAACATCTCAGTCCCCCACCCCCCACCCCGTGACCATGGGTGCTGTAAAGCGCTTGAAACGTCGGGTATTTATAGTTAAATATACGCGATAAAATCCGTAAAAACTAGTATTATTTCAATGTGTAGTGTTCGCGTAAATATAAGAAATCATTAGGTACACTTGTGTTTAAAGTGTATAACCAAAAAAAATATGTAGGTACGTATAATATCAATGGTTTGATGTAATGTAACGGAAACAACCGATACCCTTTTATCACTGATTATTTTAGGCTATCGATCGAGAAAACGAGCAATCACAAATCATACGTTTGCAAAGCAATAGTCCCGAACTAACCCATTCCAAAACGTGCCCAGCGTGGCACGCATATTCACTTATGCGCAGAATGTCCTTAGATTGGCTCCATACATCGTCATCGCGATCGACGTGATAAACTTCGTGAGAACTAACCTCGATCGTTTCTTAGAACTTATTCGTTTCTAATAAGCAGCTATGTGATGACGCCACACATTACCTTAAGAAATTAATGTACCTTTACTATACTAATATGATATTTATGGTTTCGATTATCCATTCCTTAAAACTGTTACAACCGAAACAATATTTTTTTTATTCGTTTGTTATGTCTAAGTTCAGTACCGAAAGTAGGCCTCGGTCATTGTTTAGAGCACTGGATAAGTCTCATTAAAAAACAAATAAAGGAATACAAAAAATTTCGCAGGTAAACCACTTAAAAATCTACAAACTAGAATTTCAGACTAACGAGTACAATTCGACGAGAAATCCATCTGCAATGCAAGGTTGTCAAGACGTGGACGTGGTATTACCCATTAGTTAACATTATTAATATTAGAAATGGAATATTTCGGTAAACGAAGTGGTTCAACTAACTAGTACATACCACATTTTTTGAATCAATCATCAAACTTCTTTCAACTAATTTTTGTGTTTTGATTTGATTGAAATCACACATCAAACATTGAAATTTTTTATTTTTTTGGTACCATTTCAATCTTACCTTGGATGGTGTGAAAAGATGTCCACTTTAGATGGCGGCGCTGGGACCAACGCTGGGCTCAATCCAAGCCCTAGCCCGCCGCCCAACGTCGGCGAGAACCGATATAACTCACTGTTGACAAATAAATAATATACTATGTAACATTAATTATAGAATTTGTGATATATTTTAACGGGGGGGGAGGGGGGTTAACCTCTGTTACAAAACTAAACACAGTTAACAGTCTCGCCTTATTAAAAAAGTATTTTTTAATTAGTCTAGGGTTTAAAAACTAGAATCTCTTTTAGGTAAGAAATCCCCCGGAAATATACGAACTAAAATGTAATGTAACAGCAAATATCAAATTTCGCGAAAACAGTGGCTCGACAGTCAAGGGAGTTTCTTAGAAGGCCTATATTATACCACAGTTTATACCCAAAACAGATAAACCACTTTTTGTAATAAGACGGTCTAAGTCTAGGTTAGTTAGTATTTATAATAAACTAACTTACTAAAACTAAAATAACTAAAAAGTGTATATTAGTAATAAATGGATGTATTTAATTTAGCGTTACGTTAGTAAACCACACCTAAATTTATTTGCACTAGAGTTCTGTAATTAAGATATAGGCTATATCCGTCCCACAGCTGGGCGCAGGTCTCTTCAAATTTCTAAAAAGGTTAAAGTACAATCTTCCGCTGCATTGCTCCGGTTCTTCATAGCTGGCGGATTTATTATATAATGTACAAATTAATTATGAGATTCAGTACATATTATGTTACGATTATGAATTTAAACTTTATTATTTATTTAAACTTTAACTGTACATAAAGTATGAAAAGTTACAAACGTTATGTAGCGTTAATTTCAAATACTAATGCATAAATATTCATTTTTAATAAGGCAATGTTTATTACTCGGTTTTCACTGTTTGCCAAGTTTTCAATAAATATAATACCAGGTGAAATTTTGTCAGTCCATTTTTTACTTATAAAGCACAAGGAATCGCTTGTAAGGATTGGTTTCGATGATGGTGATAATAAAAAGGACTAATAAGTACCTAAAATGAATAAAACAAAAAGAAAATTAAAAAAAAATATATTGCCTGGTTTCAATTTATTTATCAAAAATAATCTGAATAAATACAGATATAAATGTAAGTGCAACTTGTACACACATTGGTATTATTACAAGGAAAATCAAAATGTTTAATTCTTTATTTAGTATTTGAACTTAACATACATACATAAATTTGCACGACTGTATCTGTAGCCTCTGCCTTCCTCAGGGTAGTGAAAAGCACAGACTTTCATTTGGCACAATTTCATCCATATATGAACACATACATGCTTGTCAGTTAAGGGTACAATTGATTTGGCCAATCTTCAATATATTGCCATTTTGGTCAATAAACTTCCAGCTAGGGTATCCCATACTGACAATGCCAATCACTTTTGCAGCATAAATTTGCTTTGTAACTCTTTCTGCATCCATTTTTTCTACGTATCTAATCCACCTAAACATTTATTTTTAATCATGGTCATAGCATGTTTCATACTACACTTTTTTCTTAACACACAATTTCTCACCCTATCATTTGTAATAATTAATTAATAAATTAAATTAATGAATGACTTTACTCTTATGCTTCTAGAGCCACACTCAATGCTTTAAAATATTTCCTTCACCACAGTGCATGGAGTAAATCAGCAATTACCCTTTGCTATTCATAACAAAAATACAAACATTAAAAATATTTATTATATAGAAGGAACCCACATAAAATATAAACAATTGTAATATTTTCTAATCTTAAAAGCAGACTTACATTGATAGAAAGTATTACTAAATTTTCATATCATATTCTGTCAAATAATTGTAATGGTGGCCGCACTCGGTCAGTTCAACTGTTCATTCCAACTTATCAGTTGAAACTAAAACTGTTGATATTTTTTAAAATATTGGATTTTCGATATATCCATAAATAAACTTATATGTAAAACTCCGATTATTAATATATTTATAATGATCGACGTATCGAAAATCCACTATTTCTAAAAATATCAACAGTTGTAATTTGAATGATCAGTTGAACAGATACAAATTTGGTTGATTTAAATTAAAACATGCAAGAAATGACAACCAATAATAATTATTGTGAAGCGAAATGTGATGTAAGTATAATGATTATAACTTTTTGATATGAGAGGTGGATAATAGTGATTTTGATTTGTTTACATTCTTTCGGATTTCATTCAAGTAAAAGTGCTATTATAGAGTAATAGTACTTTTATAGTTCATATCAACAACAGGTAAACAATACAAAGCTATGTTTTTGAAATAATATACCCTCATACTAGGATTTTGTTCTGTTCTTTTACATTTGTAAATATTTTTTTAAATTAATAGTTGCATATCAGCTGCACCTTGAAATGCATTCAGAAAACAGACATCGCCAGGGCAGTTCTCGTTTAGGCTGTGCATATTATAAAAGATGACTTTAAACGCTTCGAGCATACATTTTACCTTGCACACTTGGTTGACAGTATGTCTGATTCTGTAAAAGACCGACAAACAAGGCTTGGTGACGGTGAGCTAAGCTGTGAAGCTTAGTTTCCACGAGCTTTTTGTCACTAAAAGCCTCTTGACTCTGCAATTCACTGAGTTAAGTGTAGCAAGTTGATATTTTGTTGAGCCATCCCAAAAGTGACTAAATTACTGCATGCATGTTCAGACTTGAGCTTTGTGTAAAGTTAAAAGCTGTCCAGGCATGAAGTACTGCTTCACCTTGTTCAAATAACCAGTTTTTTAGCCGCAGTTTGTGCTTTTGCTCTACGTTACCACTGAATTTGAGGTTGGCACTCAACTGTATGTCGAGAAGCTCGAGATGATCAGTAACCTCCACAGATGTACCGTGGAAAGTAGGAGCCAGATCAAACAGACTCCGATTTGTGGAAAACAGACAGATCTAAGTTTTGGCAGCATTGAAAGTGATCAGATCAGAGACAATAACCACCTAATGTACCCTTTTTCATGCAAATAAATCTTCATTTAATTTCATTTCATATTGTTGTTACCCCATTAGGAGATCAGATTTTAGGTCGCATTTATCTGCTCCACCTTGGCCTCTCTGAATTAACTTATTACTGTCCCTCTCTCTGTGACAGTCCTGTCATCTGCATATCTAACTATACCTGTTAAAAGTAAGTCATTGATGTGGAGCAGGAAAACAAGAGCAGAGGGAACAGACCCCTGTTAAAATCCTTCCGAGATATCGAATGTAAATACACATAGACAAACAACCCAAAACCATTTTTTTTTGTGGGACTTGGAGCTGTAGCCCTGAGGTATCACATGAATATGCTTAGTAACTACACTATCAAGCCATCAAAACTATTAATATTATTATTACACATTAGCAGGCAGGCAGTTGAGACATCATGATACTGTCTGTATCCTGTTTGTGCCCACTGGTTTTCCTCTACCCCTATTTCAGTTCAGAAAATGTGAAAAAAACTATAACAACTCTTTATTAACTTACCAATTATTTATAATTAACACAGACCAGCAATTTTTTATAATTTATACATGTAAAAACAATTTACAATGTAATAATTGGGATCAAAGACATTTATTCTTATAAGAATTTACAAAACAATTAACAATTACAATGTAATAATTGTCACAGTATGTGAGCACCCTACCCTGCGTTCGATTTCCCACCCACAATAATTGAATTGTTAATTGCCATTTTGGTTGCTGATTTACCACAACTTTGGTAAAGAAGGAAAATATTATAACGAAACTTGAGCGTCAGATGAATAAAATATATTTTTTTTATATAGAAATATGGTGACAAATGGGCACATAGTCCACCCCATGGTAAGTGGATGCTGTGGCCCATAGACATCTACATTTAACCTCAATTAAAAGCAGATGCATTGTCTCCCCTGAGAACTAAGTATAAATCCCTCGATTCCAGTAACTACACTCACAATACAAAACACAGCAGCATCAAGCTGCTATTTTACTCTGGGATTCCGTGAGAGCATGGTTCCTCTCCGGTCTAGCCGAACCTTTCATGCTACAAGCATAATATAGCTGCAACGTGGCTCTATCAAGTACATGATGTGAAGTCTGTCAATACAAACTGGAGCCTCACAGCAGACTAATTACTTCATAAAGGTCTAAGAAATGAGAGGAGGTATATGCCCACCTACCTGTAAATTAATATGGTTTTTTTTTCTACCATAAAGTTTACATTAAGTCTTAAGATTATGTCTTATAATTATGTGCATTTGAGCTAGTGAACACTTCTTGTGGTATCTGTAATCAGCTTTGGAGATACCTACGATTCACTTGTATACAGCAGGTCGTCTAATGGTTCATCCTTGATTGTTTCGTTTAGTGTTTTTTCGCTGATAGGTGTCTCTAAGACGCTAGCTAATGCGATAAGTTTCGAAAGAGTTGTGCTAGTGCTGGATGGGTCTTCTTCAAAAAGACGGTTTTGTACGGCACCTGATCCATATCCGGACACAAAAATATCGCGGACAACGATAGTTTCTTCATTTCCAAAATTACACTTTGACGCAAGGTTTTGCAGCCGACACGCCCAGTCTTCGCAAGATTCATCAGCTTCGCGTCGTGCTGTATAAAATGTATATCTAGCAACAAAATATTCTATTGAAGGTGTACAAATTTCCTTTTTCATAGTTCAATGTTCTACAATGAGTAAATTTCGATACTTTCTTACTTATCAAGGCTTTCCAAACGTAACTGTACGTCAAGAATAGTGTAATATTTTTTGGAATCATGCACTTTACAGTAAAACAGCAATTAAAATTTATTATATACGTCACAACATTATTTAGTCGTTACACAATCACAATCGATAATATCAGTCTTCGAGCACAAACATATTTGTCAGTTTGACATTTTATATTTACTGAAAGGCAAAGGGATCTACGCCCATACAGCCTAGTCTAACATTTGTTTAAAAATTCTTCTCTAGAATCAGATAGTTAAGTTTTTAGGACATTTTGAAAAAACTTTACCCAGTGGACAGTAAATGTCGAAAGAGTCCCAATGCGGTTTGCCGGCTACAAAAACTTGAATGTTGCATCACTATAAAAGCAATTGCTAAGTATGTTCCAAATCGATTGAGAATTAAAACGGACAATGACCTCAGATATGAGTCGAATGTCAAAAGGCGTAACTTACAAAATTTTAATTTAGATGTGATAACAATATTTAAATATTGATATTATTCACACTTCTAGGTCAGCACATGTTTCGTTTTTTTGTTTCTTAAATAATATTGTCTGCGGTTCCTATAAACATCGTAAAATCTTACGGTACATCGCGAAAAATCTGTTATATTTTATATTTCATTTTATGGTAAGTAACGCAGTATTTCATTTAATAACAGTTTCATATTAAAAAAAAAATATTTGAATCAATATAACCACCATATCGAGCTTTTGCAAATTCATCCTTTTAAAATAAACAAAACGCGCGTTACGTCAGTTCGTTCTAAAAGAAACGTGACAATGGCAGTCAGAGATGCGTCACCTATTTTGGACCGGTGATGATTGCACCGAAAAAAACTAAAGTTCTTACATAACATTGACAATAAAGTTTTATCTTTTGGATAAGTACGTACTTATTCGGTGTTATAAATTAATGCTTTTTGTTGTTAAATGAATAAAGTACTTTATAACAAAAGATGATTTTTCTTCTACAGCGATCTTTTACATAACTTTTTAATAATAGTTAATAAATATATTATATTATATCAATCATTATAAAAAAATTAAAAAAATCATTGTAAATAAAGAAAGTACTACATATAAAATGTGTCCTTTCTTTCAATCGATTTGGCACATAATATATTTATGACGAATGCCAGAATAGCAAGTCTAATTTAGTGATTTTAAGCGCGACTGCTGATCATTAGGTCCCGGGTTTCAATTTCATAAAAAAATCAGATATTGTGTTTTTCCGTCAAGAAACTTCAGTAGCTACCCGGAGTCAGGAAATTGGTGGTGTCTCACCCCCGTGTGTCTGAAAGCACGTTAAGCTCTTCAGTCGTGTCGGTTTACCGTCTCATTGGACTATGTCAGTGACGGAATAGAAAGTGCACCTGTGCTGCGCATACACTTGGGCACTATAATCCTGTCCTGCGCCGATGGCTAGCCTGAGTTAAGGCTGGCCGCCGTGACCGAAGTTCGGTCCGGAGAAGATCACTATTATATAACTTCGATTAATAGTTCACATGTGCAGACATTTAATACCCTTGAGAAATTAACCATCCGGGGAGGCCATGCGCGTTAATTTCTAAACAAAAACTGTCATTTTCATGGGGAGGCGACAAAAACATACTACTGTATACTTCACTACAAACTCAAAATTGAATCGTGTAACTATATATACGCACACTACAGCATTTGCGTTCATTGCATTTACACACACCATCAAATTGTACACGTGTCCATATACTAGTGCTGCTATCAATATGCGTAAGCAACGTAGAGCGAGGACTATGTCGATATTTTTATCGATAAACAAATCATCATAGTCTGCAGTAAGTTTAGCGTTGGTAAACGGATCTTTAGTGTTTTTTCTTAGATCAATAATTGGACTAAAGTATGTGCCAAATCGATTGAGATAACGGACAATGACCTTTCTGTAGTTTAACCAATATATAGGTACATTTTATATGTAGCACGTTCTTTATTTATAATGATTTTTTTATTTATTTTATAATGATTGATATTATACATATATATATATATATATATATATATATATATATATATATATATATATATATATATATATATATATATATATATATATATATATATATTAACTATTACTAAAAAGTTATGTAAAAGATCGCTGTAGAAGAAAAATCATCTATATACTTAGGGGTATGTAGATTCAATTGTGGTGTCTTCCCATACCTTTCCCATAGTATGACCTGCGTTAATCCATGTTTCGTATTTGTATTTCTCCCAAATATCTGGTACGCCACAGAACTATCTCTGGGCGATCTATTAGACCACTTTTTCTGTTTCTCTTTACATATTTGAATTTTAAATGGCGTAACACACGTCGCAGGGAAGTTTTGTTCAGGTTTGGCAACTGGTCATCTTGATTTATACTGAGCAAAATTTTGTCTAAAGTCGGTAATTCTCCTGCAAGAAAGAACTGATGCACTTTCGCTCTTATAGCCGATTTATCAAAATCGTCCAACTTGTCAATTACAGACTTCTTTCTTTTATTAATTATTCCCTTTCCTGGTATTTTATGGGAATCTCTATACACGCTTAATACGCGATATATAGTGCTTTTGCTGACTCCTGAGATCTCCGAAACCTTTTCTTCCATTTTAACGTATGAAGGATACACGTTTTGGGCCAGGTGTTTTTGACATATTTGTATACATTAATGATAATCTCTTGTTCCCCGACCGACAAAGTGGTAGGTATTCTCTTTTTTACTGGTGACGTTAAAGGTGCTACAGAAGATGGGCCTGCAAACAAATGACAAAAATATACTACCATAGTAATACACAACATAAATGAATATTGTTTTAGAAAATAAATACCACATGGTCACATAAAAAGAGTGCTTTAAGAAATGGAAAGGCTACGTCGTCGCATTTTTACCTATTTGTACGTACCTACTACGTTTATTATGGATCGGCGACGTCTCTTTCCACCTGAGGTCCCTCAGGGCCGGGTCCTTCACCAGATTCTCCGATGGCGATTTAGTAGCGACCGTCACAGTAAAACTAATATAACAGATTCAACAACAAAAATTTAACGATATAACAAATGTAACAGTACAAACTCAACTAAAACAATGCAGTGAATGCTATGAATTACCCGAGACGTACACACGCAAGTGCTATCCGAACACGAATGAAAACAAAATAGCGGACCGGCTCAAAAGAGGTGATGCATCTCTGGCTGCCATTGTCACGTTTCTTTTAGAATGAACTGACGTAACGCGCGTTTTGTTTATTTTAAAAGAATGAATTTGCAAAAACTCAATATGGTGATTATATTGCTTCAAATATTTTTTTTTTTAATATGAAACTGTTATTATATGAATTACTGCGTTACTTACCATAAATTGAAATATAAAATATAACACATTTTTCGTGATGTACCGTAAGATTTTACGATTTTTATAGGAGCCACAGACAATATTATCTAAGAAAAAAGTAACAAAACATATGTGCTGACCTAGAAGTATGACTAATATCAATATTTAAATATTGTTATCACATCAAAATCGAGATTTTGTAAGTTACGCCTTTTGAAACTCGGCTCATATCTGAGGTCATTGTCCGTTTTTCTCAATCGATTTGGTACATACTATAGATTAAGCTACACAGGAACAAAAATAGGTCGCTCAAGTGGCCACGTTTGCACACACGTAAACATCTATATTTCTTATTTTGAAATATAGAAAAAAGTTAATAATATATTAACAACTTCAGTTTATTATAAACCCTATTACTCAAATACAAAGTTTACTTACCACTGCAAAATATGTTTATTTAAGTCCTGTTGTCGGACAAATAAAATGTCATAAGTGTAAAAATATTTATTCTAAAATGAAACTAAAATTTTGAGTAATAATAAGGTTAAAACTTTAAGTTGACAATTTCGTGCTTACCTCATTTTACATTAAATTGTTTGTTATAATTGTTGGTGCGTTGTAGCAAACATCGGCCAAATAATCATAATATTACGTAATTGAATTATATTTACTATTTAATTGTTTTATTTAAAAAAAAAGATATTCTTTCCAAAATTTTGGTGTTACGGAGGTTATTTACACAGCTTTAGAAAGCGCACTGCGGAATTTTGACATTTTGACGTTACTATGATTGGACCATACTAATTTAAATACGACAACAAAAGTATTTGTGGTCTTATTTTTCGGACCGTTTTTAAAGCGATTTTCGGGAACCTGGTACCATTTTTGATCAAGTTATTTCATTCATTACAGCCCTTCATAAGTCCACTGCTGAACATAGGCCTCCCCCAAAGAATGCTACAAAGCAGTCATAAGCCACATGCATACATCCACTTCCTGCATATCTTACCAGGTCGTCACCCCATCTATTGGGGGTTTGCTCTACACTTCGCGCACCGGTCCGAGGCTGCCACTCTAGAACCTTTTGTTTCTATCGGTAATCAAAAAGTTGGCCATGAATAGTTTGCACGTTGTGTTTATACCGACCACTAAAATACAAATGCGTCAGTAGTTTCGTCGGAATTATCGGATATAATATACCACTTAGTGCGTGGTGCAGGCAAACATGTTTCAAAAGTTTTACGTACATAGCGATAGGCTTTTCGTTTATAATCAAGATTTAGGGCGAAACAGCTTAACTCCGTGAAATATTTAGTTCTTATCTTCTTATCTTTTCTAGTACCTGTTTGTTTTCTTTATTTATTAAAGATGTCTCTGTCAGCGAATCTAGTATTTCTTGCAAACTTGTAACTTTTTTCTTTAAATACCGTTACTGCGATTGAAGCCTTTTTATGCTATTGCTTTTTATTTCGAGGCATTTTTTTAGTTTAATTTTCCTTTGTGTACAGTCTATTCGCTTAGTTTTTGTGCCACGTCGTAAGTGCCGCATTTTGTCAAAGGAGCGACATCAAATTTGCGCTGTAAAGCACTCAAAACTTCAGGGATCAAAATTAAAAATTGAATGCGATAAAATACGTAAAATTAGTTTCCTTTAATGTGTAGTATTCGCGTAAATACAAAAAGTCATTATTGTAAACATAACAAAATTCTAAAATATTTTCAAGAAGAATAATATTGGTGTCAAGGTTAATAATAAAAATATTTAATCTATTGATATAATTACAACTAGACATTACCTCCCAGAAGTTCAAGGTTGGTACAGCAGTATCGGCTAACCTTCTTTTATTGATAGCTTGGGGTGTGAAATATGATTTTTCAAAAGTGCTAGTCCGTTTAGGTATACAAGATCCATGGTTTCTACAACCAGCAATTCAAGTCTGCTGCCTAATAGACTCTCTTGGAAATATATGAAAACAAACCAATAATAGAAAAATTTACTGTTTTTTGTAACACTTTATCTTAAAATCTAAACAAAAAATAAAAACCAGTTCGGCAGACAAATCCGAATGGTTAATTAACTTATCGATAGCTAAAGTTGTGGCGTACATCACTACATTGTAGTACTTTCGGTTGCAGTGATACCATTATTTTTTTAAAATTGAATGCTTTTGCTACGAGGTAGCAAGTGTCGATTCGACTCATTTGGTCTTTATTTTGTATAATATTTTGATAAATACCAGTAATCGATTATATTAAATTATAATATATTCAGAATCGTGTTGATGTAAAGCTGAATATTTAAAACATTTGACAAAATCCAATGCACATCTTAATGTAATGATTATCATTCATATATCACAAACTGACTTAGTTAATAGGACATACATTTTCGTTAATATACTTAATTTTAAAATACGAGTTTTAAGGATAATATTATGTTAAAAATACTTACAAATGAAAAGTCACGTCTTTTTGAAGATTTGACGTTTTAGAGTGCTTTTTGCATGAAAATACACTGCAATTCGGCATTTTTGTCGGAGCTCGATTGACTGGTACGATCACTTGCGGAATGGCGCACGACGCGGAGCAACTAGTTTTATATAACGGGTATGAGTCGGACTCTCGTACCATTGACAGAGTGGCACGCCTTGCGATGTCGCTTCCTTTGGTTTAATACTTAAAGGTTGGACGTTACTACAAAGTTATGTCGTCACACTTGATGACAGCTGTCATTGTAATCAAGCTATATTTAAAGAACTATAAATGTGTTTAATGTGTTGTGTTGCCAGCCTTAAGCAAAATATTTAAGAACAGACCTTTGTCCACTTTAATAAAAATCTTTTACGTGCAATATTATATATTTATTTTTAATCGCGTTCTGGAAAACAACTCCTAACGTTTTTGATGAAGTTATCCAATAAGAGCGATTTTACATAAAGCAACAAACTTGACATGCTCGAACAATATGATTGACGTAGGTGTGTTGTTCGTAATGCGTACAGTAAAGGACTGGAATAGCGTGAAACTACTGAAGAAAGTGTAAAAAAGTATTTCATTACGCTAAAGGGTTTATGACCTAGGGTTTTATCGCTGCTTATATAACCAGGTGGGTTTAAATTAAACACTGATTTATACTTACCATGTTTCTAAGAAAACGGCCAGGTGTAGTGTGTACGGCCATAACTTCTTAAAGGTTGAAATTTTGAAAAAGAAGTATATTTTACATTTTGATTTTGTTAAACATGTTTTACCACGTTTTTATTGACTTGCTTTCACATATCTGTTCTAGTCGAATTTAATAATTGATTTTCAACTAACTTCCTGATGATGAATCGGATGAAATTGTGAACTTATTTTATTCTTTTAAGTTCTTTGAAGTTTGTTTTTACTTGTTATGAAAAGTTATTTTTTGTAAGTTTATGACAGTTACAATAGCATAATATTAAAATGTGAGGAAATATTATGCTACGCTGTTAAATATTCAACACTAAAAATATTCTATTCAATAAAGATCATTGTGGATAGACGTTAACATAAAAAATTGTAATATTAGTGTGTTTGAATAAAAGAATATTGTGTTACATCAAATACACAGTTTGTAATTTTCGTTATTGTCTCATTGTTCTGTTCACAGTAATATTATATGCTTATTTCTCTTCACAAAAACAGACCATACATCTTATATACGAACTTCATTGAAATACTGGTATGTTCATACTTACTGTCTAGAATATGTGAGGAGCTGATGTATGATTTAGGCAATAAAATGCTTGTATTACAAATCACCAGGTCCCCACCCAATGAGATAAACATGAGCATTAACATGGCACGCTAGCCAACAACAATTTTTTGATCAGGCTTTAATTGAGTAACCTCTGCATTATAAATAATAAGAGTGATAAAATATATTATATTGTAATTTAATCTTTAAATATGTTACTATGATAAAATTATGCATATTATGAGTGATAGAGTCGCTAATGTATCGTATGTAAGATAAGTACCAACCTTGAAAGACTAGAACTGCTGATTGGTAGCGACGTGGGGTATGGGCTTCGGAAGCCACTGGCAGCCGAAGAAATCGGATACATGCTCGGAGTATGCCTGTTTCACAAAAAATGAAAATATTCAATAAAGGCAATTATAGTATGTTCGCTTAGATACGGTTGCCCTTGTGTCGCATGTTGTCAAAGGCGCGACATCAAAGGATGCCGAGTGCGGTGTACACCTGCAGGAGAATCTGGCATTTTAAAATAAATCGCCGTAGTGAAATGTTCTTTGCTACCTAAGTTCTGTTTATCATTTATATTCGTAATTTAGTAGAATAATCAAAAGAATAAAATATTATTCTATTTAATTATTGGAAAAGAAAAAATTTATTTAACAAGCACAATAAAAAATTACAAAATACAAGCAAAATAATAAACGCCGCTCTGGGTGTACCGACACTATCTTAGTAAATAGACTATAACTGTGCCTGAACGTATTTGCTTGAAAGTATTCTGTGAAATATTATCCAGTATTACTGAAACTATGCCTATCCTCCCACAATATCTGTGATGTCTATTCGACTATTTACAGTCGTTGTGCCAGTAAATATGTTTTTTATTAATGGATTTATTTCTATGAGCATTCTTCACAAGGCCACAAGATCCTGTTAATACCCTGACTCGAATTTTACGGTTGAGGTTAGTAATTAGGCCACTATCACAGGGCTAAATTTAGATCTATAAGTTTGAAATTTAATTTAATAAGAAATAATGTTACAGGGAAATTTCGTCTGTAAAATTTTGTACGTGGTAGAGCCACGATGCAGCTATATTATGGTTGTAGCACGAATGGGTCGGCTCGAGCGGGGTAGGTCCACGCTTTCACAGAATACCAGCGCAGCTTAATGCTGCTGTGTTGTATATTGAGTGCAGAGAACCGGATATCCTTTTTACTGGTAAAAATTCATTCCATCTTAGTCCTCAGCGGTGACAACGCATCTGAATTTTGATTCTTAATTGAGGATATAGGTAGATGTCTATGGGCCCCAACTTCAAATTGCCCCAGGAAATATGGTTGTATATGTCATATTTAGTATTATTTTACCCCATGTAGTGGCGGCGTAAGAGAATCCACTACTCCACAAAATCTTCGCGTAGATGTAGTAAGAGCCGACAGAGAGGAATGAGGAATCTTCCTAATGAAACAATATAATACAAAATAAATTTTCAGTTTTAGATTTGTTGGCAGGAGTTAAGGGTGGCAACTTTATTGTCAGCAGTGGATTTTTGGTAGGATGTAATTAATGAATAAAATAATATTTCATATATTATTTTATATATGTTATGACAGTCCTAATATCGAAAGGTATCAGGAGTAGACCTGTTTTCATTAATCAATGGATATACGAATAATAGATCTGCATCTGCATTCTTATGTAAGGACGGCGTCTTCACTTTATTTCACATTTCATTAAAAAAAAAACTGCGTACAAATTGGCACACTTAAGGCGGCCCTTAGTCACAAGCATACTACATGAGACAGACTGAGTGCACGATACAGCGCTCGTTCATTTCTCAAGTGAAACAATGCACTTTGAGAAAAAAGTCATACAAGAACTTTTTAAGTCTCTTTCACGTATATTAGTACAGGAGACGTAACTTTTCATTCATTTATCGAAACGGAGGCTGTTTAACTATAATACTGAAGTGCTTTCATTAAGGTAAAGAAACTTAACAAATAGTTAAAAATATAATAGTTATAAGTAAATTAAACAAATGATAAAAAGTTATATCTGCATAAAATATCTTTTTTTTTATAAATTGACTGGCTCACTTCGATAGCTCTATATACATATACATACATATAAAAGTAAACGCTCGCCGACACTTTAAAGCGTTATAGAAGTATCAAATATTTCATCAAATTTTATTTAAAAAAAACCTGTTTCGGCGTGATTAAGTGAAAAATGTAAAACTGACCGAGTAGTGGCGGTGTTAGAATATCCATTAACCAATATTATTCTTCGAGTGTCATAAGAGGCGAAAGAGCGACACAAAAAGAAGATGGTCAGCCGTTGTGTTCTTAATATCAACTAGGAAAGAAAAATCTGTGGTTGCCAACTAGTCTGGCGTCTATGGCAAATATACTTTTGATGAAGTAATCAATTGGGAGTCAGCCTGTGATCAGCAGTTGACTTTGATGGACTGTAATAAATTATTGAATAAAAAACAGGCAAACTTTCACATTTATGACATAAAAATAATACGTAAGATAACTGCTGATAGTAGGTATACTTCAAAACTAAAGGGGGTAATAAATACGATATCATGCCTATATATTCTTATATAAATTGATGTTACAAGTTAAGATAGTTTAAAAATAATTAAACAAATGCACATCTCACCACGACGCCGCTACTTGTGACATCTCCGGACTGAGCATAGGGTAAGGATATGTACCCCCTGGGAAAGGGTACATGGGTGTCCGCGCTAAACCCGCTGCTGAAACAAAGAACACGAGTTTTTAAGTCTTCGGCGACTTTTTAATACGACAGTGTTTTGGCAGAGTGTCCAGACCCTTAATGACAGGTACATACTAATAAGGCTTCTACTCAGCCTAGGAGTCTGTGTTATCGATATCACCCTCTTATTAACTGTTAAGCAACTGTGTACCCATTAGTGTGGTCTTGTTTGAATCGGTCGGACTGTTCGCTTATTCGTCAGTTCGTAGCATAGCACTACATTATAGAAAACTAACTTTCAAAATGTTTACCCTTTTTGTGCCCATCTCTAGAACACACAATGTAGTTCTGGTGGTGTTAGTCGTGGTATAGCTACGCTGCAACTATAGGTTGCGTATGTATTTCCAGCGCAGAGCGGCTCGAATCGTCGACGACCAAGTGCTTTCCGATCGGCTCGATTCACTGGCGCTGCAAAGAGATATTGCATCTCTTTGCATTTTCTTTCGCATATACCATGGGGAGTGCTCTGAGGAATTGTTCGGATTAATCCTAACAGCCAAATTTCGTGAAGAAAACTACGAGGCAAACGTCCCGATACCATCCACACTATCTGGATGCTTGGCGGTCTACCACTGTACGTTTCATAAGGAGTTTTCTTCCGCGTACGACCTCTCTGTGGAATAGTTTACCACCGGCGATTTTTCCGGACCGATACGACCTGGGGACCTTCAAAAAAGAGCTTACTACTTTCTAAAGGGCCGGCAACGCACCTGCAATTCCTCTGGTGTTGCGGTTGATTATGGGCGGCGGTAGTCACTTAACATCAGGTGAGCCTCATGCTCGTTTTGCCCCCCTCTTCTATATAAAAAATATAGGTGTTACGGTTGCAGCACGAATGGGTCGGCTCGAACGGGGGAGTACGACGCTATCACCTAATTGCTGCTGTGTTTAGTACAGTGAGTGTAGAGACGCATTATACTGATAACGAGATATTCTATCTTAGTCACATTTTGATTCTTATTCGAGGATAAGTGTAGTGTCTACGGACCACCGTAAAAAATTTCCGTTAGGTGGGCTGAGGGCTTGTTAGTCAATATTATTCTATAAAAAAGACGTATATAAGCAAAACTTAATAAAATTTGTTTAATCGATAAGTGTAGGGCAAACCCCATTACATGGGGTGACGACCTGGTAAGACATGCAGGAAATCGATGGATGCAGGTGGTTCAGGATCGTGTATTGTGGCATTCCTTGGTGAGGCTAATAGGTGAGGATAATAATCAGCAGTGCACTCATCGCGTGCTGTAATGGAGACGGTGATGATGATGAAGACGAAGGCAAGAATTAATTATTTTTAATTAACCAAAAGCAGAAAAAAAAAATTAGGAAATACTAGAAATGGTAATGTGAGAACCAGTGTTCCGTTAGTTAAGCTACCTGGATAGCGTGTCAAATAGATCTCTCATGACAGGTTCAGTGGGTTGCGGGGTTATAGACAAAGGAAACTCCACAAAACTATCGACACGAATCTAATACGTATTTGCTTATAATTCACCTACAAATCTCCATTAAACACTATTTATTTATCTAGTTACCGTATAAATGAGATAATCTAGAATTATTTTAAAAATTCAACAGAATTTTATCTCTGATCCCCGAGAAGTGGTTATTTATCGAGTTAGAATATCAAGGTATCACTTATCCTCACTTTTATTTATCTGATGAAACGGAAGCAATCGATACCATCGGGAAAAGTTTAGAATGCTATGTCAGGTATACGCGGGCAATCACAATACATTCGTATACATAACTGATCACATAATCAACTGTTATACATACAGACATAATATACAGCCTGTAACTTTAACTCACTTTAATTATGAATAACTTTTAGCAACAATAACAATGACAAGTTTATATAAATGAAAAAAAAATGTTTCTCTTAAACGTGCGAAAAACGTAAAAGTAAAAAAACGCTTTAAAGTTCTATAAAAAGTCATAATCACATACCCAGTTTGGAGTCCAGCTGATAGGGCGGAGGGATGCCCATATGCGCAGGCGGTGGCTGCCCTAAGTCACCACCCGGGCAGAACAGTGAAAGACCGCCACCTGCAGGTAGACCCATCTTACTGGTCTGAAACAAAAGAAAATAACTGATAAAAATTATTCACGATTGAATTTTTCGTAAGAAATATTGTCAAAATGTAATGCAGTTTATAATATTTTTGTAGTAATATGGTTTTGTATTAACAGTTTTTCAGTAATTTTGGATATGAAGCAAAAAAAAATGCCAATTTACTTTCCCTCGAATTCCAATCTACATGCACCTCAGAAATGATTAATGGTCAATTATTATCCATTGAAAACGCTAAATAAATAAAAGCAAATTGACACCTAAAACTGGCTTCTTTCTTTTAATCTCATCAAACCAAATTTCATCCATGCAACCAAAATTACCAGCTTTAGTTACTAGTTCATATCGCCATGCTCTCTTCTTTGCTTCAATTTCCATTCGTGCCTCAACACCCCACCATAACATATTATTATTCCTGACATTCTTTCTCATACCTATACCACAACTTGTACGGTTGCTGTAGCCAGCTAACCGCTCTTAACTTAATTCTAGTCTCCAAAACCGAATATTTCAAACACAATTCATCTAAATCCAATTTTTTTCTTCCAATTTAAATTGATACTTCCTATTTCACACCTTCATGTTGTATCCTTTCTATTCTAAAGAATATTGCAAAGTCCGTATATTGGAACCCCAGTTGAAATGTGTATCTAACTTCTGTGCTCTATCTGTTCCTATTTCCCATGTAGGCATACGAATCTTCTTATGGCGGTAGAAAGTGTTCACAAAATGGAACATTCAAATATCAGCTATTCAAGTAGCTGCATTTCACAGGTGAATTCTTTTTGGTTTTGTTGTTGGTATCATGTTATTTTTGTTGTTGCGATAACTGCAAGGAATCAAGTTACAAAAAAACCTTAAAATAATCATCCGGGTCAAAACAAAAAACGCTCATAGAAAAAATAGCGTGCCATAAACAAAAACCCGCCAGACTGTCTATGGGAAGACGACGCGTCATTAGCAAGTAAATTGGCGCGGCGCCGTACAAATTTCGTCCTACCCTCCGTCGCCCAATTATGCAAAATGGCGTCCGACGAGTGCCATTCAGCCGCGCGCTTCCGAGCCTGAGTGTCTCACCTCTAATTAAACTGGGACTTCTTTTCAGCACTTTATTATGCGAAATAAACGACAGTATCGTGGGCGACACGTAGGCTAAATTAATTGTGGCGGTTTACGTTGAGAACCAAAAGGTGGTCCAAGGACGTGTGCGGTTTTTGTTTCTTCGTGCCCTTATTTTGTGAGGTTCTAAAGTTTGGTGTTCAGAGAAAATATGATGCTTACAAAAAAGCATTTAATTCTCATGAAAACTGTGCGATCATTTACAGTGCAAAGACGAAAAGTAACTGCTAAGGAATAAAAAAATAACAACTTGAATGGGCATTTTAAGTTCAAAGTTATGATGAGTACTATGCGAGTATTTTAAAAAATGGGCTTAGATTTACTGACTTTACTGAAAGTTCAGTCACAACATACAATTAATTACTGTTTAAATAAAAATAGATATTTATGAAATGTATTTCCAATGTAAAATGTATGTAGTTTCAATATAAATGTCTACTTGAGTAATGTAAGTAAAATAAGGCAAAGGACCTGCCATATAGCTCGAAGAACCGACAACCAGAGACAACACAATGGGGAAAAAAGGTTCTCAAGTGGCAGCCTCGTCACGGTAGGCGAAGTATAGGGCGACCCCCTATTATATGGAGTGACGACCTGGTAAGACATGCAGGAAGTCGACGGATACAGGTGGCTCAGGACCGTGCTTTGTGGCATTCCTTGGGTGAGGCCTATGTTAAGAAGTACACTTGTGAAGGGCTGCTATGATGATGATGATGATCATGCATTGTGAAGAGAAATGTATAATTATTATAATGCAAGATAATAATTATACAATTCTCCATATAATATTTCATTTTTATTATTCACGAATCGATAAAAGTTCTTATGTTAAAAAGTACTTATAATACAATTGTGACAATTTTAATAGGTACTACATATAAAAATGTTAGAAAAACCATTACACATAAGTAACTTATTGAGATAATTAATTTTAAAATCAAAGGAAAATTTATTAAAAAAAATGAAAATTATGCCAAGGAACAATAGTAGGGAACCATTAACCAAAACCAGTTATTAAAAGCCTTATCACCATCAGTCGTTTAAAAAACTAAAAGGGTTGACAATTCCTCCCGCACTCGTTCGTATTCGAAGAGCAGGAACCGCTTATTAAGACGAATAATTACCACGAACAAAGGATTCCCACTAATTAATAATAAAACACGAACAAACAAAGCCCACCATTCACGCTCGGGACAGCTTGAAAAAAATATAAACAAAAAGAGAGTAAAAATACCGAAACGGTGGTCGAAAAACCTCGACATGCGAGGATGAACAAAAAGAACCTAGACAATGATGACAGCCGAGACGCATAATGCGGGAGTGGAGCGCGTTCTTAATTTGAAAATATTTCCATAATAAGATTTGTCTATGGCGCGACCGACCAGAAACAAAAGACGGCCAGCGCGCTTTGTTCAGTAACAGTTCGTAATAATTTTTAAGAAATAAATATATCACATTACCGCAGTGTCAATGTGGGAGTTAGCTCTTTATTAGCTAAACAACTTTATTCGTTAAAACTTGTATTTTTTTAAATTAGTAGACCCCCGTCGCCTTTTCAGCTTAGCGTATACATTGAGGTCCCTAATGAAGGCCAGGTGGAGTGGCCGGCTATTGAAGGAGTCATGGAGAGGGTAGTTATTGAAACCGCATGAAAGCGCCGCGTGACGTCACCGCCACTCAAACGACAAGCTCCAGTCGCTAATTGGAACTCGCGGCGGTAGGACGCGAGAAATGTTGCTTCAATCGACTAATACTTCAAAATTGAATAGGTTTGTTAACGAGCGGCCTGTGAATGTAGCGAATGGAGTCGAGTGCTTGGTTAGCATTCGTTATGTATCTATATTTTTCTCCATTCAAAAAAGACAAGCTCGTCCACTCAATTCTCTCATTTTATTTTAGTGCAGATGTATAAGTAGCAAAGCAATCTAAAACCTTTCCTTAATTCATCATCCTATTAATAAAAAAGATTTGATGTTATTGATGTATCTAAGTTTCTTAAAATGAATATAAATGTAAATGTTTAATTTAGATGATTAGATGTAACATAAATTTATTGTAGAATATTTTCACTCCATTGTCAAATAGTAGACTCTTAGAATAACCGTTATTATAAGTACATAAACTAACATCAGGTACGGAATGCGGTTGGAAAATGAAATTGGTGAATTTCTCCAGACTAACCGCTCTGAGCGAACTCACACTAACACAGTGTAACTACACCCCTTTGGTTCACCAATACGAACGAAGTAGGGCGTAATATCTTGAGAGTTCGCCCCCGGAGTAGTGGGCGTGGAGTGATGCTGCGTTGTCATGACAACCATGTGTAGGGGAGAGCGTACACGTGCTTCGGATGGTATGAGTATGGGGAGGTTGGCGCACATGTGTGCGTATAGTCTGCGACCTTGGAAGTTCCGGTCTAGCTAAACTGCAGTTTTCTTTTGCAGGAAAATCTCATAATACACCTGACCTTGTAATAGCTTTATTTTTCATGCAATTTCTCATTACAACGAGGACAAGTTTGTAACAATGGCTGTTATTGTTCTAGTAGTGCGTTGTTTGATTAGTACAACAGTTTGTAAGTCGTTGAAGTGAATATGGCAATTGTTATAAAATGTAAGACATCCAGACTTGAAGCACAAGCCGTTGAAACTTGCGTCAAGTGTTTGACTTCACTAATTCGTACGTATTGTTTTCAGTAAGAAAAATGAAAAATATACAAACAGTTTTAGCTTAGGTCGTAAAATAACACAATGAAAATATTTACAAGATGTGTATTTTCTCCTAATGGCCTAATTATAATGCTTACTGAACTGTGGATATACTTAAGAAAACCGTCCACCCGCCTTGAGGTTATTCCGGATCATTTCTTATCCATTTCCGCTATTGATCCTTCAAGCCGGATATGAGCGCCGCCGGAATCTTATAAAAAGGAATTCGTTTTGTTAATATCGTATCCATAAGTATGTACGAAGAAGAACCGTTCTGTTTAATATTAAAATATTAGATACCTACTGTTCCATCTGTAACAAAGATCTTTGCATTAGAGATATAGACCTTGTAAAGCCCTTTTTAATATTATATTTTCATATTGCTCAATTCTTTAATGAGATCACAATAATAACAAAAAGATATTAAAAAAATAGCCAAAAGATATGCTACTTTTTAACGCGGTAAAAGAATCTGTAATTATAATCTGTTATAATATGTATCTAGTGTTTGTATGTGTTGAGTATAATAGTAGTAGCCTAGAAACTATAACAAATGTCATAATGTTAGTTTAGAACCATTTTTTAGTTTTTTTTGGACTAATTCTTTAAGGACCTCTTAATATAATAGGCGCAAAATTCATGAATCATGACTAATGCTGATCCTCATTTTTTTTAAAGTATTTGCAAACCTGATGCCAAGCAGTAAGTGTCCAAACATAAGGCAAGTTAAAGATTTATGATATACAATTACGTTCAAAGCTTTAATGTAAACAAACTTAAAGTTAAGCGGGATGGATTTTCCGGAAAAATCTAATCCTTAAAAATGGGAGGGTGGAATATTCAAATTGACGAATATCGAGAGGTTCCGAGGGAGAGAGGTTGTTGACCTTTTCCGGAGGCTATATACATATGTATGAGTAAGTTTATAAATAGGTCGTATGGAAGCGCCACTATAATATTATCGCAACGCGTAATGTTGCAAGATATTAAAACAATTATTTGGCTCTTAATCTATGTGGCTATGCGGTTATCTGACGATTCTATACTATTTATGGGATTGCCTTTGTCAGCTCTGCATTGCACTGGATAAGCGTTAAAGTGTGACGCGGTGGGTTGCAGGTTCGAATCCTGCACGGAAAGTACTTTTCTGTTAGGTACTGATCCGGATGTTCGTTTATGTGTAACTTATGTTAGTAAAACGCTTCCATGATACGGAAGCAAATTTTAGTCTTTAGTTTTTTAACTAATGAAAAAAATCTTTGTAACTTTGTATTGATCTGTCGTCTGTCGTCTCTACTTGGTAGAGCCCAAGAGCAGTCCAGTAGAGCTCATGTCGCAGGTTGATGATAAATTACAAATCTTTTTTAGGTGGCTCCTTTTCAGCCTAAGAGTCTGTCTGGGTACAATCCTTTTACCTAGCTCTGCCGCCAAATAAGAGTGCTTGCACTGCTATGGTCCTGACTAAATAGAGTCAGTATGATTACAGTATGTGACGTGACGTGATGTGACGAGGCATTTCATCTCAGTCCTCAAAGGTAACAACGCATCTGTAGTCTATGTAACACTTGTTTTGCATATTTATATATATGATTACCTTTTTATTTAATCTTTTCTATTACACAATCTTATCTTGCCCATTAACCTTCTGTCAGTGTAAAGAATTTTAAAGACTATAACATTATTGAAACATGTTATAGTCAAATAAAAAAATAGTCCGTAATCTGTACATATCTAGATGACCAAGTACGATATACTCGTAGTTCCGTGTTACAGCACGGCGTAAGGGTACGCCAATTATGTTTTTGACGTAGCAGGGCGGGCGGGCTTCGAGTTCGCCAGGAAAATGGAATAGCGGGGTATTTAGAACTGTTTTTACGAGTTTATGTATACTTTTATATATTTTTGTCATTGAATTTATATTTTATGTTTAAAAAATGCCAGCTATTATAGAATTACAACTAAGCTGCACTAAGTATGATGAACAAACTACTTGCGCTCATGTTGGCTCTGGTTCTGTAATGGAAACAGAAAGTTCTTTATTGAATATGGATTATAAATAGTACTTATTCAAAGTCATTTTTTTAATTTACCTCTGATTCGCAAAAAAAGCCTCTGTCCTGGGAAGAACCAGCAAAAAACCCAGCGGGACTGTATTTTTTTAAATAAGAGCTTAAAAGCAATCATGTATATAATTACCAAAACAAAACAAAACAAATCAGATATAGCTTGGTAGCGATCACCCTTTACATGGGTTGTTATCATCCATAAACTCCTTAATATTATAATAACCCATTTAATACAAACTTGTCTAATAACATTTTTGAACTTTGTGTATGACAAATTTTGTACATTTTCTGGGATTTTGTTGTAAAAGCATATATATATATATATATATATATATATATATATATATATATATATATATATTTTTTTCGCCCCAAGAATGAATTACAACTAATATAGCTAAGGTATTCAAAGCTCTTTTAAAGGTATTTAAGTTTTAACTAAATACATTTGTAGTAGTAACATTTGTCAACTAGTGTAAATGTTAGTGTTAAAATATGATTGCGTATTTACTTCGCAAACACGGGAGCTTTCTGTACAGACTAACGATATGAATAATAAACTTAGGTAAAATAAATTAAGAAAAACGTACCTTTAAAACCTAATCTTAAATCTTTATTACAAACGTGTCTGCGAACGACAATGAGATATAAAAATACTGAACAAAAATATACGATCCCTACTTTAATACCCAGTGCGAGCCCGCTCATCAATCTCAATCTGCTAGCAACTTGCTTATACGCATCCACTGAGTCACCGTGAATCATCACTGTGGATAGTTTCTAACGAGAGTGAAATTACAATTAAAGTTTTTAGAGTATAATATAAAGCTAAAATATGTCTTAAATAATTATATTATTTTAAGACATATTTTAGCATTCATCATTCATTCATTCGTTCATTAGTTTCGTTAAATTGATTTACTAAGGTGAAAATAAAAATATAATGAAATTCGACAGATAGAGGAAAACATATATTTATTAAACGCAATTGAATCCGTCTTGGATATACAGATTCAATTTCGTTTAATTTACTTATTTTAATTTAATTTTTAATTCCCGGCATTTCGGGTGCTTTACCATGGTCACGTAGATCGGACCGAAAATTAATATTAAAAAACTGAAGGTAGGCGGGCTAACTATGACATTGGGACATCAAACATCTCAGCCCCCCCCCCGTGACTATGGCCATGGGTGATGTAAAGCACCCGAAACGCCGGGAATTAAAAATATGTTAAAATAATTAATTAAACGCGATAGAATCTATACACATAATTTTGTTTAATATATTTATTTTTAAATTAAGGTTATGCGGATCATTGAAGGGAAAGACAAGTAACAGTGTCGGATTGTCAAGAATAGTACTGAAAATCGACTTACAAATATAGGCAATAACGGCAAGTGCTGCTAATTTGTGGGAGGAATATACTTTAAATAGGTTGTCTGAAAAATCACAAGGATAAAATACCATAATATAATTTTTTCTTCGGTATTATAATGTACAATAGACACCAACAAACAAACACAAAATCAATTAATAAAGACTGTGGTTGTCATATTTCCGGGTCCGGTGAAAATTTATTCGGCCACATAAAACTTTAAATTTATATAACACAATTAAAAACTGAAATGACATGCTGATTAAAATCTTGTATAACTGATAAAGAATAATGAATGCATTCCATTCATCATTCGTTTCTTACGCATAAGATTCAAGTGTGATGACTGAGTGATTGCTGACTTCCAAGCTCAGAGTTCAAGATTCGTTAGTTGGGAATATTCTTCTTCTTATATTACAAACGCAAGTAAAATTGGTGGTAAAATTACATATTACTCGATAAAATTAATATCACCTTGCGTCTTAAAACTACCTGGTGACAATATTTTTAGGTATCAATTACATATCTTCAAATCGGTAACTATAAAATTCTGATAGTAAAGATTAAATTGAGCATAACATAAAAAGGGATGAAATAAATTATAAACTGAAAGTGTTATAAATACATTCTGAGCTCAATTTTATCGAATTATAATTCGAAAAAGGCTCAAGCGACAGTCAACGATTTCACAAATGGGTTAGAGTCGCAGTAGTTTTATATTTTTATCAACGAGCTTTCTCTATGTAAACCACCCTTAACGCGCGTGCTCTAATTATCATTTGATACGTACGTAACATATAGTGCGATCCTATAATTGTGGGCAGTGCGAGAATTAAGCTTTAACTAATGACGATAAGGAATCAAATCCATTCTTAGCTATAGAGTATAAAATTAAATCCGTCTGCAGTTGTCTCCTGGCTTCATCGCTCAAAAAATCATTGCACGATTTTACTGTTGGACGTCTACTGTACGTAGAACTGCCCTAACATTTTAGGGACGTCTACTGTACGTAGAACTGCCCTAACATTTTAGTAACGTTATTAGGTTTTTAAGTTACTAAGAGATTATTTTTTGTATTAACAAAGTACTAATTACTATACAACTACGGTAGTGGAGTAGAATAAGAGGCGATAGAGAGAGATGAAACCGGAGAAAAGCAGCAAAATCTTCCTGATAACAATATATATAACTGCAGGTGCCGACTGAGCTGCGAAACGTGACTGAAAACTTTGGTAGAGCAGTATTTTGATAGGCTGTAATGATGAAATTATGATGATTAATACTGCTGTCTTGTAAAGTAATAAACGCATTTACCTATGATAAGCAGTGTGTTCTGTAAGGGTGTAGAAAGCCAGAATAATTACAACAACCTTTGAGGCAGCTGTAATCTTTTTTGTTTGAAGTTGGTTGCACATGTTCATTGGGCTATAGCAGCCACTTACCATCAGGTGGACTGTAGTTCGTTTGTCAGTTCAGTTTTATAAAAAAAAGTTCGTTAATAAAATTTATTCAAACCAAATTTTATTTGATACTTGAAGAATAAATGATGATAACTACTTTTATTTGACACTTAATTTGCATAAAATGCACCTCATTAAATGTTCAAATAAGATTTCGTAGTTTTCGTTTTTCCAAAAAAAAAAAAAACTAAACTTACAATTAGCAATGACACGGGAAGCTAAGGGTAGACTGAGTAACACACATTCTTTTTTTATTTATAAATTAGCTGGCTCGGCCGGCGTTCCGCCCTTTTTGGAAAGTGGCGAGATGAGTTTCATCATTTCGTTTCTGAATTCATTCTGGACTTTTCCTACATACAGTATAAATATCAAATTTATAAATAACTTGACCGCAGCATCACCTATCGGGTCCTGGTTTTGTGATTTTCTTTTCTGAGCGCACAGTCCACTTGATGGTAAATCGATGCTATTGCCCACAGACATCTTCACCTTTTTTTTTCAATTAAGATTCATATTGCTGATGGGTAGTCACCCCTAAGAACTGCGATGGAATGCCTCGTTTCCAGTAAAAAGGGTCTCCGGTTCTCCACACTCAGTATACGAAACAAAGCAGCAATTTTACGTTGATATTCTGTGAGAGTGTGGTCCTTACTTAGTCGAGCCGACCCGATAGTGACCATGATATAACTGCAGCGTGGTTCTACCACGTGAGCACATGATGTGTGAGTAATATATCATGAGTTTTGGTCTATAATTTTTTTTAAATATTTGACTACAGTGCGGTTATGTAGCCTAATCGGTTCCCAATCATAGCGATGAAGCATTGTATCGACAAAACAAATATATGGTGTAAATACGACCTCAATCTATCATCATCCAGCGCAAGTCTAAAGCTTATTTTTAGAAACTATAAATTTAAATTATCAAGAAGAATTTATCATGGTTACTTAATAAGGCTCAGGAAAATAAGGTGAACTAGAACAAGCGATTACTTTTATAGTAACCCTAAAATTGATATAATTATTAAATAATAAATACATATTTCTTTCATTATTGAGTTAGACCGCTGTGACTGATCACCATTAAAGCCACTACTGAACATAGGCCTCCTTCAAGGAATGCCTCAAAGCACTTAGCCACCTGTATCCACGAATTTTCTGTATCTCTCACCACGTCGTCACTCTATCTTTTTTGCTAGTAAACGAACGACTCCATTAATTTGACTTGATAAAATTCGAGATCAAACTTCGAAGTTGTATTGTATAAATAAAATTTTCACACAATAGAAATAACAACTACGATAAAAATTATAGAAAAAAACTTCTGATTATTCTTAATAGATGTTGTTTATTTAATTAGACTTAATTGCACCTTACAACAGTATAGGTTCAAAAGAAGGCGATCAAACCATCATTGATGAAATGTTAATTTAAAATCATAGCTGGCTATAAAATCATATAATTTAATATATGATTTTTTATTTATAAGGTTTTGATATCTCCATCCTTCTTAGTCCGCATCAGTCATCAGATACAAGCGTTGTTATACTATTTAATAATCTGTGGTTATAGTTAGAAAGATTTTCAGAACCTCAATGATTGGACAGGTGTGGGTCAGTATCAAAGATTTCTCGCATTCTTAGAGTAATTACATACCCTCGCACCACACGTCAAGATCCGATTACTTTTACTAATAATTTTTATTTTGCACAAATTATGGCTTCGAACCCGAAATGTAGTAGCTAAGTACTCTGATCACTAGTCCATGGTTTCGTAAAACTGATTCTATAATGTAATTTCGCCACTTACTACACCCACGCGATGAGATGGAAGTTAAATATTATTAAAGTGCTTTTAAGTTTTGGAAACATTCCATAATTTTACAAATTAATTTATGAAAATTGCTTAGAATAATACGATATTTGGACGAAAGCCAAACAGAAATGGTTATGGTGTGAAGTGTGGTTTGACGATTATGCAAAAATTTATTACAGTTATTTAGATATTTGTATAGTTTACGAGTTAGCTCGGCGGACAATGTTTTGCCATTTCCGGTCGAAAGCGAGATTGCGCGATGAATTCAATGCGGACTTTAACAGTGGAAATACAAATTAAAAACTATCGGGTCCTGATTTTGTAAACATTTTAATCAACAAACATTTTAAATATCAGTCATTTCGGTCTATACAAACAGATTTTTTTTAATAACTTGACTAAGCTTGACTGCGTCATCAATTAAATTCTAGCATAGCAGTGTACCATCGTCTCTGCAAAAAAAATATAATTCTGTAAACATGATCTCAATCGATAAAGTCGTTCAGAATCAAAAGTTATCCCTTACAGACGCGCCAACGATTATATTATATATACGTAAACGGGGACTAATTGTCAGAGTACCTGCTTGGCTTCTGTACTGGGGTTGTATCTCAATCAAAGCCAACATGTTGTTAATATATTACTTTTTATAATATTGCGATAGTATTAATATTTTTGGCACCACATTTGGGTCTACTTCCAGCTCAATTTGCATATATATGATATATATATGATATATATATATATATATATATATATATATATATATATATATATATATATATATATATATATATTTATATTTATATATAAAGATACATATCTTGTTACATACTACTAACATTAACAATCTTGAATGTTACATTTCACAAGAAAGTAAAGACTCTTTTCTTGCCTATGAGTCTGTCTGGGTTAGTTACCATAAACTTGTATTGTAGTTTTCTAGCCGAACAGCCGTTCAGCCATTGTTATGTTTCAGTTTGAATGGTAAAAAGCTGGTTATAAAGGTTGAGAGTTTTTAATTTTACTTTTCAGTCATGATCATATCATGACCTGTAATATCGACTTTCCATCATATCAATTGTTATCTCGTTCGTTCTCTTTCTCTGTCTCTCACACTCCTTCCCTCTCTTTCTATCTGTCTCTCTCGCTTCCCCCTCCCCCTCCACCTAACTTTAACTTGCGATAAGGTGCCTCACATCTAAGACATAGTCTGCGTCACAAGGATGTTTTAGGGTCGTTGTTTCTAGATAGTTATATAGCTATAAATTATAAGACATTCAAATTATTCGTTTTCAGCATTTCTCTCAGTCAATTTTTTATAGGATAGGGTAAAAAACGAGCACACGGTCCACCCGATGGTAAGTGGTTGCTGTGCCCCATAGACACTTACATGTCTCATCATCCTAGATTACGAATCAAAATGCTGATACGTTATCACCCGTGAGGACTAAGATGGAATGCCTCATTTCCAGTAAAAAGGGTCTCCGGTTCGCTACACTCACCATACGAAACATACCAGCATTAAGCTATTAAGCTGGTATTCTGTGAGAGCGTGGTGCTTCCCCGGTCGAGCCGATCCATTCGTGTTACAACTATACTACTAATATAACCGCAGCATCGCTCGACCACGTATCACTTGAACGAATAATTAGGGAATGAATGGGATGACTAATTATTACGACACGGTGTATATAAAAAATTGTCAGGAATTTTAACCTCTGCTAAAGATAACGATTGCGGCAAATCCTCCATTACATGGAATAAGATTTAACAATACTTAATTACGGACCAAGAAAGGAAAAAATAAATTTTTTAAGTTTGCATTGCGTTAATTAAGACATCAGTTCAAATCCATCAGACAGAAATTAGAGCAAGATTAAAGGTCTTCATTGTAAATTAGTACTTGTCAAAGACATAAATACCTTATCAATGTTTCATAAGACAATCCAATAAAACAGTTTAAATGAAAGAGGGTTGTTGTATTTAATAACAGCGGCAAAGAGGTTAATTTTATAGTGGACCTAATCGTAGGACAGAAGGCGTGGTACACTAATCGCCTTGTCTGATTATGGAAAGTGTCGTGGAATTGCCGGTGATCGTACGCCGCGCCGGCGGCGGCGTATTCTGGTTACTGTTGGCGATGGAAATATGAAACATATTCAATGTTTGAAATACTTATGTTTGTGTTTTTATGACAACTACCTGATTGATAAGAAATATTTTAAAATAATTTATATTGTTGGTCGGTAATAAATATTTTAAGTAAAGAGTAATAAAAATAAAAGTTTATGACTTCATTTTATAAATAGGTTTGAATAGGTTTTGCTGAATAGGTTTATTTTCTTAATAAAACTCTCCTCATGGTGGTAAGAACCTACCGCAATTCATGGAAATCTGCAGGCAACTTCAGCCAAGAAGGCTGCAGATGTACTGTCACCTTTAAAGACTAAGATGGAATGCCTTTCAGCTTGTGATTACTGGACCCATATACCCTTCAGACCGGCACACAGCAGTGCACTACTGGTATTGGTCGATACCAGTAGTGCACTGCACTGCACTGCAAAAAAGTAAAAGTTAAGTGGATGCTACCCAGAAGACTTCGGGACACAAAAGTAGTCCAACTACCATGTTAAGGTGAAGGCTAACTTTTGTTCGCAATACAGATATTTAGTTATCGTAGATAAATAAATTTTATTACTTTGGAAGAAACAACAGCCACAACGATAAGCGCTCCATATACTGCAGGCATACCTATTTCTCTATACAAGTTTATTGTTATTAACTACAATATAAAGAAGGTAATTTATTGATACCAAATGTATTGAAAAAATCGAATAGCGAGATCAAACAGTCTAAGGATTTAGGTTTAGATGATGGCTCGAAATTGGCAATGAGTGGCCGCGCTGGGGGCTTCGGATTCGAATCCCGCAGGAAACAAGTATTTGTATGACCTACAAATAATTGTTCCGGGTCTGGATGTTTATCCTTAACCTATGGAGGTTTAAGTAGGTAAGAGGCGACTTTGGGGAAGGTCAGAAGGGCTTCACAATTATAACATTTACCGATATATCATTTCGTATAAGATGCAAAAGGAACATAACCAGATCAGAGCCTGCGAGCAGTGTCAAAGGTGCGAGAGAGAGGTATACGTCCGTTAAGCGCTACGGTTTAGGTAAATTCCTTCATAGAAAAAGACTGCACAAACTGTTGCATTGTTTAATTTGATTGATGACAAAGATAAAGAAATAAACGAATATAGAATCATATTAAAATTAAAAATTTAATTAAATCTCAGAATAAACCTGTGGGAACTAAATAACGTGACAAATAGTGCCGCGGTCGAGACATCGTTTAATAAACAAAGAGAGGGCAATTAATACACACGACACGTCAAAGGGTTAATGCCGGGCTGCCCGGTCATTTGCAGTGGTCTGCTTGACCCCAACACGGTGACGATAGCAGTAGAGCGTAAGGAAATGTAAAGACTATTTTCGATGTAGAGAAACCTTCTACGTTTAAATTTAAATATTGTATTGCGAAATAAGACAATAATTCAAAGCATTTACAAAATTTATTCTAAATATAAAAATTTCAAGTGGGTCGTCTTAATTTATTGGTTATTCGTTAGTTATAAATACTGACTCACACTTATCAACTTTATATCTGGAAATGCAATTACGATGAAGACTGATAAAATATAAAATTTATGACTCGCTCCATATGCTCAAGTTTGTGTATAAGAGTAGCTCTACGTTAACACTTTCACTGTCCGATATTCAAACACAATAGTAAGACCATAGCAAAATACTATATGTACCATAGCATGCCCACGGGACAGCGAAAGGGTTAATGTCTAGTGTCAGGTTGTAGCTTTGGAACCTGGTCTAGCCAGTAAGCAAGAACTATAATACACTAAGGTTTGGAGTCAGATAAAATTTATTTCATGTGTCTCGGACAAAGACAACCCTTATTTCTCCAATTTTATAACATTATTTTAAATTCAGGATGTAATAACTACTCCTGATCGCTGACCGGAAGTGTTATCGAATTATAGACACAATCATCGCTTAAAAATTAATAATGACGATTAATACCGAAAGAACATAGTTAAATCCTTCAAAATTATTATTATTTTTTTTTTGGTTACGATATGTCAAGAAAGCTTTGCCGTTTTCATTCGTCGAATAAATTAAAACAAAAATTGTAAACTAAAAGCACTGAGGTGTACGTACGTTTAATTTTAAATGAATGCAATATCGTAACTCAATTTTCCACGTGTAATGTACAGGTTGAGGGTTAACCCTGCAGTTGACGCGGCGCCCGCGGCGGGACTTCAAAGGAAATATAAATGTATGAATTGTTTAGCGCAAATCTACCCGCTGGCATTGGGGTCCTTTGGACCTTGGTGCGGGGCTTATATAAAATTTGTTACTATAACCCTTATAACGTGTATTACGATATAAATGTAGATAACGCTTTGGGTGTAGGTAGAATAAGTGTTTTGAATAATTCATACGTTTATTTTATATTTAGGCCAGAGTTTCATGTTATGGCTGGCGAGGAAAGCAATATGCGTATAACGTTAACTGGATGTTGCTTACAGTGTTTAAAATTAGTATAAAAGTTTATTATGTACCTTTTTGTTCTAAACTTGCTATGAATGTTAATGGTAATGGGAGCATTCCGAAAATTGGCACTCTATTCATCAACCCGCTTACCCAGTGTGGTGAGGCCAATCTTTTGAGAAATGAGTTATTTGATGCATTTTTCGGAAAAGTTTCCCAGCATTAGATTGTAAGAGGTAATAAGAAAAAGTATAAGATACTTATATAATATAAGTATATTTAAGTTTAATTTAGGTACATTAATTCAAAAGACGAGTACTAATGGTCGCTGGGTTCGAATCAATAGTAATAGTCCAAGCAATAGCAATTGTGGAAAAATACAAAATATTGGTTGACGGTTCTGGTTTTTGGACTTTTGGGAGCCTGTGCTGAACATTTATTACAACATTTGTAACATTTATTATATTAAATTTACTAAGAATATAATAGAATAGGAAGGAGGAATAAGGATTTAATAATAAAGGTCATAAGAATATAAGAGGTGGTACCTTAGGAACAAGATCTTAAATTCGCATTTTAAAGACTTTACTTAAGTTTTATCCGGGGTCATTGAAATCGTTACATTCTATTTTGAGTACTGATATACTATATGTCCTTTAGTGAAAAGAAACCTTGTAAGTAAATCTGCTAACATATGAAATGTAATTATTATAACCAGATATATAGTAAGAACAAGTATAAATAATTATCCTTAAACCGGAAGGGCTACGTGGAAAGTTTTTCTCCATGAGAACATTAACTTCTAAAAAAGTACGCTACGCGTTACTTGAGAGACGGTATCACATTATTTTACTAGGTTTTGCACATGCAAGTGTCCAGTGGCTACATCAGTCGTACGTTGTGAAAGTTAAGGTTTACGACGTAGTAGCGCAGTAGTGTATTTCGCTACAGCGCGAAAAGTAGAGGTTACGCCCGCACAGAATACCATCGTAATATAGCAGCATAATAAAGGAAATATAATCGTAATATTCCTTTATTAAGCTGCTATCTGCTATATGTGTAATTTGCATTTGATTCTCAATGAAGTATAGAAATGTAAATATTTATGTGTACGTTAGGTGGACTGTGTTCTCGTTTTTAACAATTTCTTACGGCAAATAGCGCAGTGGTGTCTAATGTTTTGTTTGATGATATACAAAAGTCGGAACAAACTTCTAAAATAAATTTTATTCTGAAAGTGAAAAATCTTCCGTTATATTTTAGAAAGGGTTTAATAGAAAAAGCGGGTATTAAAATCTGAAAAATAATCACTTTAGCAGGCTCTTTTGCTTCAATAGTTAGTTAGTAGTGTCGAGTTTATACAATGTCAACTATTAGTAAGACAATTGACATAAGGATGAATGATTAATGATCATAGATTAGTCTTGTTTGTGTACAGTTGCGAGCTGTAATTATGATGTAATAGCAAACCAGTAGTTGATCTGTAGTTTATGAATAGTTCTTGTAAGGAATACCTAACAGCCCTATTAAAATATATTGGATTTTGTTTTTGGATAGCCTGATGGATATATTGGTTTTGGATGGCCATAATAAATTAATATTAAAAATTATTTTTTCTTTCAATATCAGCGGTCGATTGAATTTGTAACCGTAACATTTAAATGAAAATAAAACGACAACATTACCCGCAAACGCAGAGGAACATCAAAAGGAAAAACAAATGCGCGAAGGCGACATCGTTTTCTCGTAAAATATTAACGGGGGTCGATGCGATCGCGCCCTGTTATTTCAGGGTTAATACCGGTTAATGCCGGTATTCTCTTTATTCTAGTACGATTGCTCAGAATTATCCGCCTTAACGAGCTGCTTCCTTTTCGATTTGTTTTCTTTTTTCTTTTCTTTGTAATTGTGTCGTGGGTGTTTCGCCCGGTTTCTTGCCGGTAAACGTTTTCATAGTTAATAACGGAAATTCTTTTAATGTAGTTAAATTAAAAATATCCTTAATTACAGACTTATTCATTAATTCACTTTAGACATCTGCATTATACAAATTAAGTATTACAGTGTCTAAAAAGAAATGTCAAACTTATGAATATAACATGGGGGCTAGGAATTTTGCATTATTTTTCTCGTTAATGACGTTAATTTCAATAAGCATAATTAATTGATTTGTTTACCATTAATCATCCTTGAGTCTAGGACTCATTGCATCTTGCAATTGGAATACATAAATTAAGTCGAAGAGGCAATAAAAATACTAATGTTTTGTTTAAGCAAAATATATTAGGAATGGTGGACACTTATAATATACGTTGTAACAAAACAATATTTATGTCTTACATAAATAAAGAATTAAAGTAAGTATAACTTGAATCGGGAATGTTAAAACATGTAAGTGAATCGTGAACGGGTTAAAAAAAACAAGAAATAAATATAAACCAACAATATTTTATAATAACGCTTAGTTGTTTACTTTAAATTTAAAGTTTAGAATTTGTAAGTGCTGATACTATTTTATGGCGACATAGTACACACGCATTATGATATAATCCTATGATATAATGGCTCGATAAAATGTTATAATGTAATCAAATCAAAACATTTATTAGTGACGCTTCTTTCACAGTATGACAGTTTAAATAAAGACCTCAAAAACCTATACATGTAATATTGTTAAAAGTAATGGAAATCTAAATATAACCGTTGGTCTGGACCGATTAAGGTCGTATTAGTTTACTGAGGTCAAGGATTTAACAAATTATATACTTATTGGTCAAAATGACTCATATTCACATTATGTTAATATGTAGATGTAGTGCTAAAATGCAAATCACAAATTCTGGATTTGAGAGATGGTGCCGTGGGCTAAAAATGAAAAAGCTTTATATTTACACTTTGTAAAGCCTGGAATAAATTGACCCTACTGAAAAGGGCAGAACAACTTCTGCCAGAGCAGCTAGTTAGTACCTTCAAGAAAATCATGTTCATGAGTTTTTACTAGGAAATTATAACGACGGACTCGAAACACAATAAATTTGAACACGACTTCCTACTTGAGCAAGCCCTGTGTCCAATCCAGGAGTATACCTTTTCAGATTGATGACTTTTTTCTTCTTCATCAGCCCGTAAAAATCCAAAGCTGGACATGGAACTCTACCATTATAGGGAAGGTTTTCCTTTAGTGTCACGCTTAGCAGACAGATTGCCGATCGCTATGAGACACCGCCAGCCTCACGACTCCGGGATGCTACAGAAAAAACCCAATATCTAATAAATTTTTGGTCCAACCCGGGATTCGATCCCGAAATCACATGATCAGCAGTTGCACTAAGGACCATTTAACTAACAATGCAATCAATTTTCGTTGCATAATATATTAATATTATGCTAGCGAGTTATATCAATCGCATTAAACACATATAGGTGGTGCAGACAAAGACATCAATACAGGAAGTCAACTAACAAACAATCTTGATATAATACGACAGCATAATTTGATTAAAGCTTATATGGAAATCATTCGCTAGAAAGTATCATATAAATAGTTCAAAGAATCTTAATATCTTATATAAGTGTCCGCAGTTTCCCATAAATCGCAGCGTGAACGGAAAAAACCTGACCGTTACGGTCCCATAAAGTACCTATACGGTATGACTCAAACGCAATAAGTCTATTTTAATTACTAGCATCGATATCGGCAGATTCCTGTCTTGCCTACTCGGGAGCTGCGCATAGCTTTAAGTGATGTGAATTATTCTTTAATGCGTATTATCGATGTTATTTTAAAGTGTAAGTAATTATTTACTAAAGAATAAAATGTAAAGAAACATCAATAAAGCACACCAATTTTATGTTAAGAAATTATAAAAGTTTTCATATACCATAAAAAGTTCAATTTTTAAATGTTTTAATGTTATTTAGTAATTTTACAGAAAAAATAATTATTCAAATAAACAGATTTTCATTTTTCAGAATAACGTATTTTACAATAAATAATTACTAAAAAAGAAATGGCAAAATTAAAGTAATTGTACGTAGTAGAGCTATGCTGCAGTTATATTAGAAGTATAGTTGTAGCACGAATGGGTCGCCTCGACCGGGGAAGGACCACGCTCTCACAGAATACCAGCGTAAAATAGTAGCTTAATGCTGCTGTATTTCGTATGTTGAGTGTAGAGAACCGGAGACCCTTTTTATATCTTAGCCCTCTCGGGTGACAACGCGTCTGCATTTTGATTCGTAATCGAGGATAGATGCAGATGTCTATGGGCCACAGCAACCACTTACCATCAGGTGTACTGTGTGCTCGTTTGTCACCTTATCCCATAAAAAAATATAAATTACAATAACATAAATTGAAAAATAGGATGTATGAGTTTTAGAACTAAATTAAAAAGTTATTCGCCCTACATTAATTCATACGTTACCTTTTCAAGTTAAATAAATGAAAAACAGAATTGATTAAAAGGCTAATTCTAATTGTATTAGCATAAAGTGAAATCATATCATCGATATCGACACTTAATTCAATCGTGTCTTCTAACACTATCTAATACAAACAAGGCTTGATAACGAGGTGAAATATTCACGGAGTAACGCAACACAATCAGCATTATAGCCGTCCTGCTTCCACCCACTGTTTAAGGCATCGTCACTTCGAGGAAGGAAAAAGACGGCACACGCCTGCGGCACATACAAAGGGTCGAGGTCTCTTTGATCTTGCCGGCGCGCGTGCGTACGTGCTGTTTATCAATGTGTGCTTCTATGCAGATGAGTCGCGGCTGAGAATTCGATAATTGCAAAGATTTAAGTGTACCAATACCAATTTGAAAATTTAACTTCGTGTTACTTAAAACTTAAAAGTAGAAGGAAAGAATCAATTGATTAGTGTTTTTTAACGTTTATAGAGAATGTGAGATGTGGCAAAAGAAAATAAAAGTTTTAGGTAGCTTAAGATCGGTTTTATAAGTTTTTAGTATAATGTAGGGAATTTATTTATATTGACAGTTTAGCTTAGTCTTCAGTGTACAGAGTCGTGGTAAAATTTTGAAAAATCTTTAGTTTTTAAGTTTGTTTTTATATAAAACTGAAATGACAAACGAAAATACAGTCGTCCCCACTACACGGCAACTGACACAAAATCCGAATTTATTCCTGATCTTATCATAACATAAGTATTATATTGGACTTGAGTAGGCTAGGGTAATTGCTCTCTATTTGAACGTACACAATCACATGTGGGCAATAAATAATTTCAGATTTCGGATATGACCAGCATCATCATCGTCATCATAATTTGATATTAAAAAAAACATAAACACTCACGCCTGTCACCCAGAGGGGTAGGCAGAGACTACAGACTTCCATTTGGCACGATCCTGACACACCTCTCTCGCCTCCTTCACGTCCATATACCTTACCTAAGCATACATGCTCGTCGGTTAAGGGTACTCCTAATTCGGCCCATTTTCAATAAACCGTTAATTTGGTCGATAAATTTTCGTCTAGGACGTCCCTTTCCGACTCTGCATTCACTTCCGCAACATACATTTTCTTTGTCACTCTTCCCTCATTCATTCTTCCCACATGACGAAACCACCGAAGCATTCCTTTCTTAATCCTGGTCACAACATCATGTTGCAAACCATACTCTTCTCTTATCACACAATTTCTAACCTTGCCATTCAGATTCAGCCCTAACATACTCCTTAATGACCGCATTTCTATTGCGTTTATTCTACTCTATAATTTGACGTAAATAAAAAATAATAAAATGCATAACTGATGTTCAAGGTTACTGAGGCGTTACGAAAAATATGTTTTACGAGCGGAATTAGCATTTTTTCTTGACAGTAAAATTATTTTTGTTGGAATTATAAAAATTATATTTCAAACGTTTCAAAGTTTATTGTTATAAACTTTTTGTAGAAAAAATAAATCTCAAAATAACTTATTAAAATGATTTCGATGCGAAAGAATATAGAGCATGCAATAAAAATGCTTCAATCTGCACCCTTTTTATTATCATTTTTGTCTTACCAATTTATTATCTTATGTTGTAATAATCCATATTTTAAAAATATCAGACGTAAACACTACTTTAGAGAAGTATGAAACCTGCACGGTTTATTCGCCCTCGGTATAATAAGTTCTAATTATTTTAATAGGTATTTTAGGTAAATGTAAGATAACACCTCTTTTAAAGGGTTGTCTGTACAGATGACGCAAGTTTTTTTTTCGTGTAAAAATCATACATAACCAATATAAATGTCTGACCTCTAAGAAAGTAGACGTTAGAATTTTATTTACATTTTATATTTTAAATTTGATGTCCAAGCTTTTAATGGAATATAAAATTCACAATTATATGAGTATTTAGTCAAGAAACATTCCAAGGATGTGGCAGTGACGTAAAGAACTAATAATAACCGTAATGTATTACCGCCTCCCTGTGTGACTGTGTTTACAACCATAGGACAGAGTGGATTAGTTAATAATAGACAACTGGACTGATAAGACGGCGATATCCTAGCGTAAAGACATATGTACATGGTAATGGGTGCGTTTGGCAGAAAAAAGCGCTAGCAAGCGCTTACTAGCGCTAAAATAGTTTTCGGCCGGGACACGATTGCTACTTCAGTAGCGCTGACACAATCCACCATTTTGCTTAAACTTTGTCTGTTTTGAAGTAGAGTTTATAAGTTGTTTTTTTTTGTGCAATATTAGTTTTAAGTAATATAATGACATGAATAGACATATACATTTTATTAAAAATTCATGATTGGTAAGTTTTTAATATGAATACTTCACAAATATATATTTAAATTAGGTTGGGTTCCCCGGTTAAAACTAACATCGTGTCCTAGAGGAAAATAGCTACTTACGATTTGACAGCGCTTACCGCTTACGATCGCCATTTTACTTACAAGCGCTTGCTAGCACTTTTTTCTGCCAAACGCACCCAATGACGATCAACACTAGTTCGTCCAAACCGCTTTAGATATTACATGTGAGTGTAAGCGAAAAATGTGTGAGATTCAGTCTGCATCTATTTTATAATCCCGGAATTCTAATAATAGAGATTTTTTACAATTACTCGTAATTGTGTATTATATGAATTAAACATTTGTGTGTGTGTGTAATACATGAATTAAACATTTAAAGTTTGATCGAAGCCGTTAATTTGTAACCACACTTTCATTGCTCTTCTTCGGCCCGTAGAAGTGTACAGCTGGATATTGGCTTCTCCCGTTATGGGGCGGATTTGTGTAAACTTCACGCTTGGCAGGCGAATTGCAGACCGTAATATCAGACGTGTTGCACCTATGATGCCGCTGCTCGGCGCCGGTCTGGGTATGTTACTTCTGGCGTAAGCACGATGGTATACCACCATATATCGGAAGCCATGATTTTTAGCCTTTAAGTTTGACGGCGACCCAAGAAACTATGGATTTACCTATCATGTGCTCTTATATGGCTCGCTAGAGCGAACTTGGTCTTAAATACCCTTTGGCATGTGTGACAGTAGTTGGCCAGACGAGATGTAAGTATATGCGTAGGAGGGCTTAGGTTTCTCTTTGAAGAGAGACCTAAGCCCTCCTTACGCGTTTCTTTGAAGAAAGACCACGTGACATATGTTTAGGGATTCTCTTACGCTCCCACCGTACGGCAAATCGAGCAAGTGTACTGTGTACAATAAGTGTTCCATAAGACCCCATATTTTAAATGCCATATTTCAAGAATTTACGTCAAACAATGTCGCATCAAAACTGATGGTGATTTCGTTATGTCCATTTTGCCGAATTTGTCACGGAACGCTTGAAAGAAACTGTTGAACATATTAAAATAAAAGCTTTTTCCTTTAACTGCACTACTATAAAAATTTCGAGACCGGAACAATTACCCAAATAATACTTCCAGCCTTTTGTTTAATCGCGCGTCAAAAGATCGAAACGCAAACTACCCGCGCACCAAGTGCAAATAGAATGTAATTCTAGGGCGCGAAACTAAAAAAAGGACGCAAAGGAAATGAGAAAATTCGAAATGCTCCGATTTTCCTGTCCATTGTCGTTTTCTATTTTTTTTCATCTTATTTAGCGCTTTGTCGGCGAGCCCTTTGAAGTTACCTCCCCGGTACCCCTCCGCTTCCCTTAAAGGGGGTGTTACAAATTGCGCTACGGCTGTATTTTGAAGCGTAAACACAGTGCCGCTACTATTTGCTCATTACTCAATTTCACACTGTCAAATTAATTGACAAAGTAAAACGTGTGCGAGAAGTCAACGAAAAGCAACATTTGAATATGTGTGCATTTACAATTCTAAAGAATACAGTGAGAAATCGAAAGTGTTTTATACGAAATTGCGAACGCGGAATCAAAATAAGTATCGGGGTAATAGTAATAATAATAGTTGATTTATTTCTTTTCGATGTAATGTCCCAAACAATTTTACAAACATTGCTAACAAAATAAATTAATCGGGATATTATTTTATTACCATGTACCAGGTTTAGGAAAAAAAAAACAAAAAAGTCCCGCTGGGTTTCTCGCTGGTTCTTCCCAGGACAGAGGTATTTTTAAGAAACAATGGTGAAGTAAAAAATACCTTTAAATAAGAATTACATGTAATCTATATAAATATTCTATTCTATTCTAAGGAGAAAAATAATGTCGCTTTGTTTCTTATAATCAATAACAAGAACAGGAAAATTAATTATTCGCTACAAGGAGTTTTCTATCGTTTTTTAATCGAGGATAAATGCAAGTGATTATGGGTCCCAGTGATTATCTACCATTAACAATTAAGAGTGAGCTATACTATGGAAGAGCCGTGGTAGCTCAGATGGTTAACGCTTGCTGTAAATACAACAGAACGCGAGTAACCCGGGTTCGATCCCCGCCAGCACCAGTAAAATTGTTAATTGCAATTTTTAACTGCTGATTTACCACGTGCTCGGCGGTGAAGGAAAACATCGTGAGGAAACCTGCATGCCTGAGGAATAAGAAAAAAATATATTTTGAAGACATGTGAAGTTCGCCAATACGCAGTGGGGCTGCGCGGCCGACACTTCCTTGCCCTAAAACCCTTTCAGAAATGAGAGGAGGCCTGTGCCCAGCAGTGGGACGTATATAGGCTGTAACTTTACTTTACTTACTTATACTATGGAACTAATGGATTAGGAACATGTTCCGCCTGTTTATGTTCCTTTAAAATAACAGTTACAGTAGGCTGCTCCAAAATTACTGGAATTGGATCTGGAACTGTTTTAAGGAACTGCCTTTTAACTGTGGCATGTCTTCCTGTTACATCTGTGTACTGTTTATGTTACAGTTGCTGTAGTACTCTCACTATAAGTATATGCTTACTACAATATTGTCCCAATGATGAAAGTTACATTTGGTTAGACTACAAAAAAATAACGTTCGAAAACATATGCTTTATTATTTTGTTATATTATGGTACAGTGAGTTAGCATAAATATTGCATCACGTACAATTATTCAATTTAATGGTAAGGTACAAAATTTGTATGTATGCGAATTATAAAAACAGTTAACGAGCACAGGTGTTACAGGTTCTATTTCGTTTCAACTTAGGTAATGTTCCTATACCAAGAACATGGAAAAGTTTGCTCCAGGCTGTTTAAGGTCTGCTTTGCAACATTGGTCACTTGTGGAACAGGGACAGTTTAAGTTCAGACAGTCCCCATCTGTTATTTTTAAAAACGTGTTGTTTTTTCCTGTTACCTAAATATTCCTAATTGAGATTTTGAACATACAACAAAAAGCAACAATTTTAATATAAAATTATTCGAGTAAGTATTAGTTAAAGTTTAGATTTAAGAATGAAAATAGAAACGCATTTTCTAAGTTTATGTAACATGCTTTATACGAAAATCGAGAACTGTTAGTTGTAGCTTCGTAATATATGAGACTTTAGAATAAACCGGGCGCAGGGAGATTTGACAAGTTAGAATGTCAACAACCACTGACATGGGCGGCGATTCATTGCTATGCCACCTCAGCTTTCTGTGGAAAAGTCGACGGCTCCTAATCCTTAAACGGGTTCATGGGACAAAGGAAATTGTTGAATGGCGAGGAATTCAATTTTTTTGCGGTTCTTAATTACAAACATTAACATCATACCTTCTATTTTATACGACTCGGTAATGTTAATTGCTGCGACTCTACTAGGAGCGGGTTCGAATCCTGCACGAATCAAGTTGGTTGGTGGTCAGGTCTGGATGTTAGCCCAATTATAGCTATTAGATATATTTGTAAAGGATCAAATTTAATATTTTTTGCGTGAAGTGAAATCGAAGTGAGGCAGATAGTTGAATTGACTTGAATAAGAAGTAAGGGATTAAATTCGACCAGTGTCCTCGTAACAGCGATACTAAAACAATTACTCGTCATCATACAATTCTAGAGCACGCGCGTATGTAAACTTATATTTTAGATCGTTCATCTCTAAATAAGGGTCCGTTAGAAAGTACGCCATATATTTCAAACATCTTTTCCCTAAATAATTTCATTTCATTTCTAATCGAATATTACAAACAATTTATATATTATATAATATATTAGATATATTTTACGCCGGTACTCTGTGAGAGCGGGGTCCTTTCCCGGTCGAGTCGACCCTTTTGTGTTACAACCGCAATATAGCTTCAGCATGGCTCTACCACGTTTAAATATTACAATAGTCTAATAAATAGCCATGTATCGTGGTCTTAGGGAAACCAAACATCATTATTTCCCGTAGGTGTAATAAATAACGATTAATGAAAATGTTTAAAATATCTCATAACATCTGATAGAATGCGGAATAATCATATTATTTAGGTTCCACGGCGGCATCAAAAGTGCAGGACTTCCCAAAGAAACACACGTCCAGAATGGCTTGTTCTAGCAGACGAAATTATTGGTTTAATTTTATTTAAATTAGCAGTATGTATTTTTAATAAAATATTCATCGAATGTAACATTTAGCAACTAAGTAGGTAGTTATGAATGCAAATGATCTATTAGTATTGATGTAAATTTTACTTTACTTGTGTTGGACTGAACTTTACTAAACATAAAAAGGTAATAGGACTATAACAGAAGCACCTGCTAAGTGCAGAAGACTAAATAACTCATAATTAATGTAAACGTAAACAAATACATTAATCGTCAAGTGTCTTTACTATGTGTACACGACTTATCTTTATAAGTATAATTTTCATATAATTGATAAAATTTCAATTCAAAAAAATATATACTAACCGTCTCCAATGTTTTTTTAGTTTTCTGGAGACGTATATCTACTGCACATACTACTTACGTGATTTTTTGTTCTCGCCCATCATTAACAACCATATAAAACCCATCACAAGTTTACCGTTTAACATGGCTCTGTCCATAAATTGTTACAAAGCATGACTTTATGAAATCCCTGTACGCCTTATCAATGCGATTATTTAACGATCTAAACAACTGTCAGAAATGTAATATATTATTCGTCTTATTTTTTTTAAACTCAGTACCTAGTATCAGTGTGCTATAAAACATCCAAGAATTATGTGCTATAATATCCTATACCTTTAAACGAGCAATTCTTGTATAAATATATATATATATATATATATATATATATATATATATATATATATATATATATATATATATATATATATATATATACATATATATAATCGGGATCTCGGAAACCGGACTCCAACGATTTTCATAAAATTTAGTGTCCAGGGAGTTTCGGGGGTAATAAATCGATCTAGCTAGGATTTATTTTTAGAAAATATCCTTTTGTCCGTGTTTTCAGGCAATAAAAAAACTGCTACGAAATATAAGTACATGTAAAGCTCAGTTTTTTCTTCTGTGAAAACTTCTGTTCTTCTTCGTCTCTTGAGAAGAGTCTTGGGTCCGACTTTTTTTCCTTTTTTTTTCAAGTTCCCTTCTTTTGTGAGAAAATCTATTATTTCGAGCCCTTTTTTTAGTATTTTTTTAAAAATACGAAAATTTTAATTAAACTAATTGCACTCATGATTTTTTATTCAAATAACCAGTTCAGTTTTTTCTATTATGTCAATAAGATCAAAAACTATTATTAATGTAATTTGTATATAAATGTAACTTAAAAAAAACCGAGCAAAGCTCGGTCATCCGGCTACTATAAGTTAAATGACATGTTCTTTAAAGTAGAAAGCATTCAAAAAATTCGTAATATTCGAATAATTCGAATAGTATGTCGGGAACTAATCGAAATATTCGAATAATAAAATTGGATGAATAATGCAAGCCCTAGCGGTGTATAAATATCCATATCTTCCCGTGGCCGTCGTAAGAGGCGACTACAATAAGCTAGGGAGGCGACTAGACCAGGGAAGTGTTTTAGTTACTGTGACTTTTCCACCGAGATGTTATTTATCACTCAGGTTTAGAGGCGACAGAGGGAAATAAATCAGGAAATGGTCAGGAATGGGGTCTTCGTCTTCCTAATAACGACTAAAAATAAAAAACTGCGGTTGCCAACCCGCTTGCCAAGCGTGACAACTATGACAAATATACCCCCATGAGGCAATATATGGGCGAGACCTGTGTTCAGCAGTGGACTTTAAAACACGTTAAGTGTTTATTGTAATAGTGATAAGATAATTGTATCAGTGGGAGGAAAAGAAAACGAACAGTTTTATATTATTTAATCTCGGCGGAACGAAACAAGTTTACTGAAAAGAAAAAATTATAATAAATTTCAATTCAATTTCAAGTCACTTCAGCAAATAAAGCAAATGTAACGACACCCCCTACATTAAAATCCATAAAGCAATTTAGGCTATAGAGCGTGCCAAAGAAAGAAAACAAATACAGTACCCTTCTTCTGAAGTATAAAACAAAACGGGTCGCCGACCTATCGGACTTCTGAACTAACCAAGTAAATAAAAAAGATGGTTATATTACAAAACTAACCATGTAGTGACCGAGTTAGGATATCCACTACCCAAATTATATGTGAATATTTTGTATCTTCATGAGGCTCGAAAAGTGGTGATGGAAAAATTTTATAAAATTTCATATAAAAATTACGAAATATAAATATAATAATATACATTCTAAAAACGTAATAATCTTTTTAGAATACTAGTGGTTTAATTCTTATATATATATAACATTTAAAAAGAATCGTTCTGAGCACTGAGTTTTTTTACGTGCTAGAGCCACGCTGTAGTTATATTAGTTGTATATAGTTGTACCACGAATAGGTCGACTCAACCGGGGAAGGACCACGCTCTCACAGAATGCCAGCGTGAAATTGTAGTTTAATAATGCTGTATTTCGTATGGTGAGTGTAGAGAACCGGAGACCAATTTTTCTGGAAACGAGGCATTCCATCTTAGTCCTCACGGGTGACAACGCATCTGCATTTTGATTCGTAATCGTGGATAGATGTAGATGTCTATGGGCCACAGAAACCACTTACCATCAAGTGTACTGTGTGCTCGTTTGTCACAATATCCTATATAAAAAAAACTCTGGTTCTGAGCAATGTAATGTATTCTGTGGTTCTGAGGAGTTCTGAGGAGTTCTGAGCTAAATAATTACGATACTCTTTGGATGGGTCAACAAATTTGTCACGAGCGAGACTGATGTGGACCAGCAAGGTCTTGACAGATTAAAGACGAATATAATTTCATATATCCCAATCCAAAAAAAGGATATGGGCAGCATTTCGTGATAAAAAACTCAAAATAAAGAAAATTGTGGTTGCCGAAGCGCCTGCCAAGCGTGGGAACTGTGACGAATATCCACCCTAAGAGGTAATCTATGGAAACTAACAATCTACGGACTTTGATAGGCTCTAATGATAATTGTGAAAAAAATGCAGTCGAATTAAGAGCTTTCGTTCGTGCTTTACTTTCGATGAATGAATAAAGATGAACTAGAACTGGTCTTATTTAGAAAGCGGCCAACATCTAAAATAATCATTTTCAACAAATCAATTGGAAGTTTAAAGCACAGTAAATTAAGTAGCCAGAAATCCACTTCTCGGTTAATAATGGGACTTGAATATATAAATATTAAAATGTGTTCCGTATATCGGAATAAAAAAATAAATAAACCAAAATCTATAGTCAGCTTTGAAAACCTGTTAGGGTAAAAAAAAATTATAAGACTATGTAAATGTTTGATCAATTTAGAACATAAATATATTAGAATAAATGTAAAATTTATAAATATTATAAATAAATATAAGTAAAAGCATCGTATAGTAGTAGCAGATACCATGAAATAAATATCTCAATGTCCAAAGTGGAACATTAAAACAATTTATATATTATGTTATATAAAACTAATCCGAGACGCCAGCCGCGTTACATCTGCAATCTAACTATCAATTTTAGGTATTGTATTTCATTTTATGATTCCTCTCATCGTATAATATAAAACCACGGCTATGATACGTCCGTTTTCTTATTTGCCCGTGGATCCACTAGAGGCGGCTCACGCAAAAAGTAGGGAATAAATCAAAATTTTCACTGTTACGCCCACCAAGAGAATTAATATAAATGAGATTATTAGAATGAGCAAAAATATACAGTTACTTGGCATTGCCGGATAGTGTCGTATTTTCATAAATCATAGAGCACTTTGAAACGGTCTTATAACACACGGCCGGCAAAAACGAAATAAAAATTTTCATATTTTTTTTAAATTATAAATAAAACATTTTTATTAGATGTAAGTAATGGTATGATGTATACAAATTAATTTTGACAATATGTCAAGCACCCCAAACGATGGGATTAAAATAAGTAAAAACAAGTTAAATAAAACATGACAAAATTTAAAAAAAAAATGTTTTATTTCAATGTATTCATTACCTATATAATAAATCATAATGAGTAAAACATAAGATTTTTTTGGAACCGTGGATAAACAGTGTTTAGAATATGATTATTAATATAATCAAAGGAACATAAATTTTTTTTATTAATGTCGTGAATAAAACATTTAATTCCAACGATTTGCATACAAAGTTTTATTACTGCATATTTTTACAGTCATTAAATTTGGATAAACAAACCCTAATTAAAGTTTAAAACGGAAATGTGATAATGTTAAGAAAAAATTATAAATTATTTTAAAATAACTTAATTAAAAGATATTACCACCAGTCAACTCCAACAGTAAATAAGACAATAAATTCAAAGCGTTTGGTAAAATATCACCACGTTAGAGATAGTAGTAATACCAATATCACACTAAAATAAGCTATTTAGATATAAAATCTTTTTAAAAATAGGTTTTATGCTTATTATTGCATTGTCACCGAGGTAACATAAGTATGCCAGCTTTCAGCTCAATCGGATGTTAGCAAATGCTTCAAAAATTGATTACTAATTTTGAACCCGAAAGAAATACGAAAAAATAGTCCAATAAATGCTTGTAAAAAGAACTATAATATGTTTCAAGTATATAAATAAGTATGTATAAAACAAAAAAATTCAATTTACAAAATTTTCTCTTAGACCTCTACTTAGCCCTTAGCGTGTGTTTTTAAAGGAACATTTACAACTTTAAAATATCATCATCATCATCATCATATCCCCCCATGAATAACGACGCAAAAAAAAAACCTTAAAATACATTTAAATAAATTTATACGATTTACGATTACCGGAAAAAACTTCATTATATGGACAAGTAATTATAATATGCGTTCCTACAGACAGTCCATTATAAATATAAACGAGATGTTAACAATTGCCATTAATATTAATTTCTAAGAGTTTATTCTACACTCGTAAAGAAAACAACAAAATCACTACAACGCAATGGCTGTATGTCACTAGAGAACAATAAATCCACGGAGCTACTCTTCAAAGCAAATTTTTAAATATGCATAAAAATGTCAAATGATGAAATTGATGGCACCATACCACGCCGGCCGAAATGAATTTTAACGAATGATATACTCACAAAAACGACGAAACGATTTGTAAAAATAAAACGTGAGGACAGCATCGGTCGGTCACGTCTTAGTGCTTAGAAAGAAATCATTTACTCCAGTCCTAGCGTTCTTATTCAGTTTTAAATATTGCCGACACTAAAATATTTTGAGTGATCAATTAATATAAGCAACATATTTTACTATTTATAAATAAAGACACTTTGTTACTATTTTTATTTTTTGTCAGCAAAGTAAACGGAACATTCATTATAACTATGCCATATAGGATATTACAGAAAGCCATGAATTAAGAACCTGAATTTGATTTTGAATTCGATACGAAAACGTAAAAATTAAATATTTGAGCCCGCCCGTTACACTAATGTTTTTTTAAGCAAAATGAATACTTTAATTTGAATGACAACTAGAAACCCATGAATCACTGAAGCCGTTATATTTTAGTGTCTTAGTGCTAAGCAAATACTGAAGATCAATTGCGCATTCTTGTTACAAGGCTAGTGTGTCATACATAATATACATAGCATAGGGCCTAATATATAAGCAAGCTGTAACTTAATATGTATACTAAAGGTCATCAGTTAACAGTTAGCATAAACTTACTCATAATCCTTGCCATTCGAATGATTACCATTCGAAATTAGTATGCAAAAATTATATCGAGACAATTCGTAGTCAGAAACAATTAGAATGAGTTATCCCATCGTACGTCAATGTCAATGTGAGTACACATTGCATAAAACTTTTTTAAGGAATATTTCATACAATGCAGTAAATAATTAAGCCTTAAAAGGGGTAATGTTATTTTTACTCCCGGTACGTGTTCAGCGCGTTAACGACGTTTTTAATCTAACAGCGTTTGTACATCTCTTATAATTACCGCTAATGCGTTAGAGAGAAAAAAGATCTCGATGAGCATTACACATTAAGCGAGATGACACAGCAGGTTATATACATAAAACTCGTAACTGCATCCCCATAAACGGGCGAGTTGAGACCACACGCGTCCACCTGCAACAGCTCTCAATAGAGCTTGCATCGCGTTGCATGTCTCATTTTGCCTGGAAATTAATCCAACAGTGATAACCGAAGTGTTAACGCACACGAGAAATTTCTTTTTTTTTTTTTTAAACGAAAGAAAGGAGTTGTCCCATATAAAGATGTATCGCTTGTAATCAACATATAAATCTAAAGAGCGTAAATATCTGCCACAGTGTAATCAGCGACTTAAAAGATGAGCTGCCTTTCCACCACGAATCTTTAAATTACAATACTAGCCACGGGAATGGATTTATATGCATTAAAATTCATAAATAATCCAATCTGTCCCAGTTTTGAATTTTTGAATGTAAAAAGCTACACGGGAACCGAATTATTTCGTCTCAAGGCACAATTACGAGCTCTAAGTTTTTATGGGGGGGGGGGGGAGTAAAAACTCAAAGCGTAAACTTCTTTTAGATTATACCAAAAATAAAATTTCTTAGATAATTGAAAACACAATTACAAACGGTAAAGGTCCTCACCTAGTAGTGGACTTTTTCGGGCTGATGATGCATTACATACACACATACATACCTACATACACATATGTATATCAATTGAAAAAACATGGATCATCCATATAGTGAGCGTACGATGTCATTATGCTTCTATGAAACCGTAAAATTTTCCTAGTATTTTTAATCGTCTATTACGAATAGACGACTCTATTCCCTGGTATCACCATCATACGGCTCCACCACACGGGAAACAGTCAGAGAGCGAGAAACAGCAATCTATGCAAGAGGGTTCTGCAGTGGACTTTTATAGGCTGTAATGGATGGATGGATAAATGTACATTCTCTTGTGTATATATATTCTTCGACTTAAGTAAGATTTCATTAGAATAAAAAATAAAGGTTTTATACTAATGGCACAGCTGATCGTAATTGAAATTAAAAGGTAAGATGTAGCGGAGAAAATATAATCATTTTACAACCGATTTCAAAAAGAAGGAGGTACTCAATTCGATTGCTTTTTTTTTACGCTGAACCCAAGTTTCATAGATTGGGTTTGGAATTAGAGGGTTGGGTTAAAACTAACAACAACACATTGCTAGTTCTAGGGTGTCGAATGTGCGCTAGTTACTCGTAACTCGTAAGTTAAAAGTTACAGTCTATAGACAGGGGCCTCCGTTTATTTCTGAGTGGGTTTTAGGGTAAGGAAGAGTCTGCCGCGTTGCCCCAATGCGAACTTCACATGTCTTCGAAATATATTTTTTTCTTATTTCTCAGACATTCAGGTTTCCTCACGATGTTTTCTTACACCGCCGAGCACGTGGTAAATCAGTACTTACAATTGCAATTAAAAACGTCATTGGTGCCGGCGGGGATAGAATTCGGGTTGCTCGCGTACTATGAAATTTACAGCGAGCGCTAACCCCGGAAGTGCCCTTAGGGGCATTATTTAGTACTATATATATTAAGTAGATTAATTAGGTAGGTTTGACTACTATCCTACCTGAAGGTATTGAAGTAGCCGAAGATGGTAAAGAACACTAGCTTAGCGTAGCAAAAGATAGACATACAAATTATTCCACCTTGCTGTAGCTTCCTGCACATTCTACGTCGGACATTGGACTTTTTTTTTGAATTTGGATGACAAACGATCATACAGTCCACTTGATGATAACTGGATGCTGTGACCCATAGAAATCTACATTTATCCTCAATTAAGAATCAATATGCAGATGCGTTGTCACCCCTGAGGACTAAGATGGAATGCCCCGTTTCCAGTATAAAGCTGCTATTTTAAACAGGTGTTTTGTGAGAGCGTGGTCCTACCCCGGTCGAGCCGATTCATTCACGCTACAACCGTAATATAGCCATAGCGTGGCTCAACAACGTTTAAAAGATATCGAAATTACTGTAATAACTTACTCAAAAATCTAAACGCAAATAAGTAAAGTAAGTAAAAACACAGCAACATATGCTTGCATACGTCAGACTTTTTGTAGAACTTGTGCGTTTATCGGACGAAATTCTGTCATTTTCTCTAACGAAATAATCTTACCGATTGTCTGACGTGGATTGTCTTAGTCGAAAATGCCTAACGTTTCACTTTTTGTGACATCAAGTAAATTAAATATACCATGTCTTAAGAGGATAGAGTAAGTCAGCTCAAATTCTAATTTCGCCCCCACTTCCCCGCGCGTCGTATGCTATGTACCGATATGTTTGTAATCACTAATACTGTAAGTAGAAAGGTCGTTAGACACTTATTTCATTAGATTTATCATATTTATGCCTGTTTCTTAACGCCAAGCCAGCCGCTTCTTATTTTTATCACGGTTATTTCCCATTTTAATTTTACGTCGTACTGTTGCGTAATGTATATTCTGATCGTAAGCGACACAACTTCTCCCTTCAAAAGCCTAAGCGATACTAACGGGGCGACTGGAATCAAGCTCAAGACGCCGATAGTTTAGGTAATTTCTTTTTTACAGTGAAAATAATGGTATTTTAAAAAAAGTAAATAACATAAGCACTGCTTTATAGTTAGTTCAGTTAGTATGCAAAGTTTCATGATCTTATTTAAAGTATTTTATGAATAACAGCAGTTTATTGTTTATTTTGGAGGTAACTTTGGATTTTTTTTTCTATCGAGATATTTTTACGAAATCGTGTTTTCGTCTAACATAATCCTTAACATTAATCCTCAACTTTACCATATATTTATTTCAAAATTAATGCTGCAATATTTTCGGCATAGCGAAGGATCTTGCTAAGCCATTTGACATTATATTTCCCCTTAATAAGTTTCACTCAAAAAATTACTTGCTACAGCCATAATGTAGCTGCAGGTGGCTTTTACCAGCTACAAAACTTTAAAAGGCTTTTGATGTAATGTGATATTATAAAGCATCATAAGGAATTCAAATCAGATAATTTTTATTCTTTCCTTTCATATTGATAGAATAAAAAGTTAAAATGAATGCGACGTTCCTGTTTCGATCTTGGACTCGTTTAATTTACTAATTGGTCATTATTCCTCCATATAACGATCCAATTAGACCCAATCAATCTTTGGTATAGCGTTTATCGTTGTGGGGGCATAATATATTATAGATATATGACAGAATTTACGGCCATTGGAAGTTAATGGAAATAGAAAATCTGATCTCTTTAGAGTTGTAAAATTGTAAAAGTATTTATATTTAAATTACTACCGATAAGTTTAACATCGAAATAGTTTTAAATTCAGATGGGAACCGAGATCGAAGCTGTTATTAGTATTAGAGGTCGATATTATCTGTAAACAGATTCAAGGATTATTTATGTAACTGTTTTACGATTTGAACTGTGTAGGGTTTTTAGTAACAAGATTGTAAAATAAAACCCACGGACGAGACTTTTATAATTTGGTTTAACTATTTTGAAGCCAGTGCTTGACTATCATCCCACCCGATGGTAAGTGGTGATACAGCCAAAGATGGTAAAGCGCGCTGACTTAGTGTAACGGAAATCTTTTCGGTTTTGCCTTTAAGACAGCCACCTCGTAATCGGATAGAAAGACAGATGTAGGTAAATTATCATACTTTTTTGCTGTACGTGTTCTGAACGATAAAACAAACCGTTTGTTTTGAATGCGTGGTACGCGACAGCAAAAAGGTGGTGACCAGCCTAGTCTGGTGGTCCGATGAAAGAAGGGAAATTCTAATTATTTGCGTCTGTGCTTGGTAAAATCGGTTATTACCAGTTTTAACTATATTGGTGTCACAAATGAGCCCTTTGGCACGCCTTTTCATTGAGTCTAAAGTCGCAAGGTGGCATTTTGCGGCAACTGTCCCGGCTTGAAGTATCGCCGCACCTTTGGAAGGACACCTAACTTGCAGCTGCTTTAGCTCTGAACTCAATGAATCGCCTAAAGTTCAGATTCAAGGAAAGCTCAACCTTCAGCAACAGCAACCGAAGGTGGTCGATAATTTCTTCTCCTTTTCGAAATGAAGAACATGTTTGTGCTTTGCAGGTGTTGAATCCCACGAAATTGGCATCGCCCCATTCGGAGACTGCTTACAGTTAGAGATTCACAGCTCAACAATACCTTCCTTAAATTATTAATATTGATGTCTATTATACATGTTACTCAAAAGTTTTTTTTTTTAGAAATATGCAAAGTATTTCTTTTGTATTACGTTTTTCATTGGGCTGTAACTAAGTTCCTTCAACTACACTAAACTAAACTACTTTTGAATTCATAATAATTGAAAAGGTGTAAAAAATATTCATCAACATAAAGTAAAAAAAACATCAGTTTGTCTGAAATTCTTATTGGGACACTGTGAAAGTACACCTACACTTTTGGAAAATCAGCTAAAACGGTTACCTAAATGACGCGTTCAGTTCCTAATATATTTCCACAATATCTTTAATATCATTCGTTCTAAATACTGTAGATTTAATATGCTGTGCTGCAAACTTAGTGAAAAGTGAAAACTTTAATTCCGAAGCTAATAAAAGTAACTTTTTAGTAAATTTAGTTTAAAGTATATATTAATAAATGTGGCAACCTTAAAACTGCTAAGTCGGGCGGTCCAGTTAGCATTATGTAAACAGTTACACAACAAAGAACCAACAAATGATATTCAACTGGACATTTCTCGGTTATCCTTTACGCACACTCCGGAACGGATATATCAAAACAGAGCACGGCTGCGCACACGTCGACACGAACATAAATCTGTTCTTTCAAACCATGCTGTTTTGTGGCAAAACTTTTCCGTGTCATAAAACCCTTAGATAGGACACATTACTCCTTTTTCAAACCTCTTCATTATAAGGATTGGCCAAACCACGCGTCGCGGGTAGTTTTAAGCGTAGGGCTCATACCTTTCACATAAGGTTAGGTGAAAGGACTCCTTTTCTGACTACCAGTTCGCATTGCTTCTGGTCTGAAGTGTGCACAGAGCCAGTAAGTTTGTGCTTACTACAGGTTATGAGGCATTTTAACTTAGTCCTTAGAGGCGACAAAACATCTGCAGCCTTCTACAACAGCCATGTACCAGCAGGTGGACTGTATATTTGCTTGTTGTTTTAATTTAAAAATCTACTTTTTAACACCAGTCGCGTTTATAATTGGATTTTGAGCCACCATTCGGCTGTCAAATTCTAGGGCGGTTATCAGTAGGGTACACTAAGTGCAAGTGAGGTTGACATTTATTGAAAATAATTCCATCTCACACTTACCTGAGGTATAATTAAGTTCCCTTTTTTGTGTCTTAGTAACAGTAATGATGTTGAGTAATGTCACCATCGAATGTATGACATTAATCTGGTAACTCTATCAATTCTCTCTCTCTTCTCTCTACTCTTTGAAACTACTTAACGAAATTAAAGCATGAATTAAATATTTTAAATAAATTATTGAGATACCCACGATAACAGCTTTTAATAACTATAAAATCATTTTGCAACAGAAACTAATAGTAATTGCTGCGAGTATTTACAAAAAAATTCCTTAAGGTTTGTGCTTAAAGTGAACTAAAAATTAAATAACAGAAAAACATCCATAAGTAGGCTAGGCTATATTTACTTTTATTTACCTAAAATAACCTATTTCTTAATTCAAAAACTAAAAACTAGTATTGCACACAAAGAGCTAGATCAAACATTTTATGTCGTTCCATAATCTGTAACAGCTGATTTAAAGTCAATGCATGTCTACAAACGCATAGGTCTACGCTGCACGCGTATTTCGGAATCGTTTGATCTCGCCGCTAGCTTTAATGAGTCGCGCAGTATAGACGGTAACTAGTCCGGATTGTGTTCGCCTACTGTCCCTCAGTACTGGAATAACAATTTGTTTAATTTTTTAAGAAATGGCTCTAAAGTATGGGTGTTATTTTGGAGGACGTTGTTTGGTTTAATAACGAAGGGGAGGGACTGTCCCCATTTGATGTAATCTTGTAATTGATGAAAATTAAACCAGCTTCATACATCTTTCATTGATATCGTTTAAAATATTATGCAGTTTATTAAATTTATTCATGATTTCTTTACTGTTATATTTCAAAATTAATCTCTCTTTGTTACGCTACGCTATTAGAAGCTAGATAGTAAAGAAAATCAAAAAATTCACCACCAAATTCTCATTCCAAAAATTTGCAAGGCATGATCATACACCATCAATTTAAATAAAATGTCATTCGATTTGTATATTACAATAATTTTCATATGGGTACTCATTTTATCACATTTCCGAACATATTTATTGTATAAGTATAATGTTTTGCCGGCTGTTAAAAATTGCGTGAATTCGCGCATCGAGTTATGGGTTGCCTCATCCACATAACTATGACGCAAATGGTGGACGGGAATCTAAATACATGTAAAAGTCATAAAGCTTTAAGACTGTACCAGTATTTTGGTTCTATTTGGTTTGTTAAAAATAAAATGGATTAAAAATAAGTCAATCAGACCTATTGTATAATCGTACGCTGTCAAAATTGCGAACAGAACTCAACAGTGAGAAAAGCGCCCGCAAAAATACAAAACATTTCGCAATACTCCACTCCGCAGCGGGTGAACCGTAACATTTTCCGAAAAAGAAAAAAATAAATAAATAAAAATGGAACCCGACTTTTCATTTTGTTGTGCGGGAAAGGCGAACAATAGGCGGGAAAATTGCGCGTCACTCTCGCGTTCCAATTTGTCAAACGGTCGCCGCAAGATGGCGGCGGCGGATGCGCTGCAACATGGCGGCTTCCGGTGGGGTTTAATTAAAAATGCGTCTCATTTAAAGCTTGGGATGTAGTCGTAGTGAACAAAAATTGTTAATCGTTTTACTAATTGCTATAGCGAAAGGAAAAGAACAAGTACAAGAACATAGAACAAGAACAATAAGAACACATGTTAAGAATAGTCAAATACTTAATTCTTTGATTTATAATTTAATTTTATATGTTGAATTTTTGTTTTAATTTTTGTTGCTTTTCCGCCCCAGGTTACACTTTACTAGGGGTAGAAACCTTATTTTAACTAATCACAGATTGTTACTAATAATTTATTGTCGTGCATCGGCGTTAGTAGAAATACATCATATGCAACGCCATTTGTTATGTAGTTTTTTTTAAAGAATAAGGGTGACCAACGAGCTCATAGTCCACCTAATGCTAAGTGGATGCTGTGGTCCATAGACATCTACATCTATCCTCGATTAAGAATCAAAACGTTGATGCGTTGCCACCCCTAAGGACTACGATGGAATGCCTCGTTACCAATAAAAAGGGTCTCCGGTTTTCTACACTCACCATACGAAACATAGCAGCATCAAGCTACTATTTTACGCTGGTATTCTGTGGAGAGCGGGGTCCTTCCCCAGTCGAGCCGACCCATTCGTGCTACAACTATAATATGCTCTAATATGCAGTGTGGCTCTACCACGTATATACTGTTTCTATAAACGAAAACAAAAATTAACCTACTATTCAAACTAATCATAAAAAATATTTTAGAGAAGTGATTGGCTTCTTCTATATAGAAACCAACTTCGCCAAATGTAAATTATCAATCACACGTCATTACATACTAATGCTCAGCTTATGTATTCAAGCCCACGCTCCCATTATGTAAAGCTGCAAGGATATGAACAGGCAACTTATTCTATGCTGAATTCCTAGCTGGCGTCTGATAGCCGCTATAATAGGCCAATGGTAATTCTATATTACAATTCGTATTAAATTACAGCTGGTTCAGAACCATGCTTTGTGGCATTCCTTGGAAGAGTCCCATGTTCACTTGTGAAGACTTGTGAAGAGCTGTAATGACGATGATGATGAACAAGGTATAAAATATAATGGAAAAAAGTAGAATATTTTAAGTAAGAATATTTTCTTATAAAACGATATCTCTTCTTGGGCTATTTCCGATAACCTATGAATGAATAGCTATGACATGAATCTTACTACCCCACAAGGTATTAAATGACTTTTATTACTTTATATGTGTAAGATCTTTTATGACAATACAAACATATCACTTGACCTCCCTAAATAACGCAAAATTATTAATGTCTCGAAATCGAAATGTTCCATAATGCCATCGCCCTATCCACCGAACCCCAAACCGAAACCCGACAATAGCCGAGTACATGTCAATGTACGAAAACAGCGTGTAAGTACAATAAGAAATAATGGAAACTACCCTCCTCAGCCCAGTATTAAAAACAAGTGGGAATCGGTACACAATGGTTATCAAGCTCGGACCCTTGTGCTGTAACCACTTCACCGGCGATAGGGTTGCGCGTGACTAAAATTTGAAAACCGTTAATTTTTTTACTTGTATTATCCCAAGTTAGAAACGTATCCGTTCGATTCACTGGAAATTTTGTGTTATCATAAACAGAACATTCATATGCGCTATAAATGGATGACAAATAAGCCAGCTGATTTTAATCGTTAGCAATTCTACTTGGAAAAATTTATTAACCATGACAAAGTCTGAAAATGGTCGCAGGGTGCAAAAAGATGACCATAAAATTAAGATCAACCGTATCGAGTTGATAAATGATGGTAAATATGCAATAATTAGTTTTAATTAATTAATTCTTAAAAAGGAAAAGAAGTTAAATACCTTGATCATGTTTATTAATCCGGTAAACGCACTTCGAAATAAGGCACGTCTTAATTATCTGTGACATTTGTATTCTTGGTGCAAACATTTAAACATTCGTATATGGATGAGAGGCAACATCTTCAAAGTCAAATATGCATGTTTTTGTAATGGAAATTTTAAGTTGCAATATGTACGACAATTTGCGCGGTAATGATTATTTAGAAATGTCATTTCGTTGCTCGATAATTGGCGGAAAACATGCTGGTTTCAATAGACAAGGGATTGTTGCAGATGTAGCTTGCGAAAAAACATAGGCAAAGAAAAAATATTTTCGCGGAAACTTTAGCAATTTAATATACACTAAATATATCTTCTACGCAGTAGATTGAAACATAATGCGTATATATTTTTTTAATTTTAATTTTGCTATCTTAAATATCGTTTGTTCTAGCTTATCATGCTAGGGACGTTTAGGTAAAACCGTATCGAAATAAATATATCAACTTTGCCTTTCAGAATACTTACGAAAAGTTGATGTATGTTCACAAAAAAAAACAAAAGTAGATTTATTAAAAAAAAGTGATAAACAATGTAACCACCAAGAACAAACACAATGTTACAAGTTACCCGACACAAAGTAGCCATTCATTTATGGGCCAATGTATGGATACGTAGTTTATATTACAGTTTTTTTATTACATTGTATAATGTTACTGTGGAAAGGATTTCTTGTTGGTTCTTTCTATGACAGAAGTGTTTCCGAACTAGTGTTAAAAGTAAAAAATTAATTGCAATAACAATTACTTATAACCTATACATATTGAATACAATATATTCCATATTCTATAACGTGCAAACGTTAAGTAAACTAAAACATGTCGTTTATAAACAAAATGTTTTTTTAAATTGTAAAATAAATAATTTACATTTCATTTAATTGCTAGTTTTTTAATTTAAAAGACACTGTTCCTGTATTCGAAAATTACATAAGTTAAAAACGAAAAAATTGTGTAATGATATAATTTTAAAAATAATCCAAAAGTGACATCCCTATTTTCCCATTTAGTCAGTCGCGGACTAAGCATTGAGTGTATCAATAATGGTTGGATTCGTTTGAGTTTGGTCTTATTAATTAACAGAACAGAACAAAATGATATGCGATGTCGTCTGTTAAATATTTGAGCCATATATTTTAACGTGTAATAATTAGGTTCTATAACATTATATATATATTTTTCATAATATAGACATTATAGTCATATTATATTATAGTATTATGACAAATAATAAAAACCCTAATATCACAATTTTAATGATTCAATATAGTCAAAATATAAGGGAAAAGGGTCACAGCAGGAACTATAAAAACTACCGTGGTATCAGTCTGCTTAGCATTGTGAGGGAATTGTTTGATAAGGTGTTAATTGGAACAGTTATGAAAGAAACTGATGGAATAATTTGGGATGAGCAAGCTGGATTTAGAAAGCGAATGGGATGTATGGATCAAGTGCGTATGATCACGCGATCAGAGTTTTTGGCCAAAAACCAGAAAGTTTTTTGTGCGTTCATTGACAGCTTATGACAGAGTGGACAGAAATGTGTTATGGTAAACATTGAACTTATTTAAGTTAAGCGCTGAGTTGATACAGGTATTATGGTCTCTTTAAAGTGACTCTAGTGCTTGGGTCAGTATTAAAGGGGCCTACTCGGACTGGTTTGGCATCCATAAAGGTGCCAGACAGGGCTGTGTAGCTTCCCAGTGGCTGTTCAACCTATTTATGGACAGTTGTTTGGAAAATTTGAAAGTTGAAGAATGCGGGTTAAGAATAGTTAAAAATGTTTCCGGTTGTCCTCACTCATTTCGCGAAACACAATAGCATTATGCTGCTAATTCACTCTGGTATATTTTATAGAATAAGGGTAACAAATGAGCACACAGTTCACCAGATGGTAAGTGGATGCTGTGGCTCATAGACATCTACATTTATCATCGATTAGGAATCAAAACGCAGGTGCGTTGTCACCCTTGAGGACTAAGATGGAATGCCTCGTAACCAATAAAAAAGGTTCCCGGATCTCTACACTCACCATACGAAACACAGCAGTATTAAGCTGCTATTTTACGCTGGTATTCTGTGAGAGCGTGGTCCTGCCTTGGTCCCCGGTCGAGCCGACCCATTCGTGCTACTACTATAATATAGCTGCAGCGTGGCACTACCACGTAAAAATGAAAAAAAAAATATTTTATGCGGGCGTGGTCTTTTCCCGGTCGTGCTGACCCATTCGTCCTGGAGCTATAATACGCAACCAAATATAAAGATCTAGTATATATATATATACACTCACCGGCACGGAAACTTGGCCAAGCGGTTATCTCGCGATAGCAAAAGCTTTAAGTGTTTCTGATGAATGTTTGTTATGCAAGTATGTCAAAAAATGTTTACCCTCAAGTTCAAGAGGGTAATTCATTATGTTTAAGTGCACCATGACGAATTCTTTAATTTTTAGTTGAATCGGGTCATTTGAGCGACTAAGTTCACATTTTAAATTTGTGTGTTGTGAAAAGTTTACTGTAAGGTTATTCAATTATTGTGATCTTGTGTCTTAATTAAATAACTAAAGGTGCTTTAAAGCCAATAAAAATGCCATTAACACCAGCACAAGTTGCACAAGCAGTAGCATTAATTGACCAAGGGCTGACACAGCGTGAAGTTGCTATTGTGCTTAACGTACCACGGTCCTCAATGCAGTATTCACTGAAACGATACCAGGAGACAGGCCGCTACACCCGCAGGCCAGGCAGTGGGGGCGTAAGGTGCACATCGGCCCGGGACGATCGTTTTATTGTTATGGAGATTTTGAGAAACCGCTACCTGACCGCTGTTGAGATACGCCAGCGGCTCCAAATCGCAAGAGGCGTTAATGTTAGTGAGCGTACGGTGAGAAGACGAATGGAGGAAGTGAATTTAAAAGCTCGTAGACCAGCACGAGGTCCAGAACTTCTCAGACAGCACCGAGTAGCCCGACTTCAGTTCGCAAGAGAACATGTCAATTGGACCCACGAGCAATGGGCTAGAGTGTTGTTCACAGATGAGTGTCGAATAGCTTTACGTGCTCTAGACGGTCGAGAAAGAGTGTGGAGAAAAAGAGGAGAGAGGTTTCAACCCATTACCACCACCCAAACTGTTAGTTTCCATGGAGGCTCAATAATGGTATGGGGAGGTGTAAGTTCCGACGCACGTACAGAGTTGGTCATCGTCGATAATCGGCTTACAGCTACTCGATACATCGAGGAAGTTCTTCAGGAGCACGTAATGCCTTATTCGGGATTCATTGGACACGACAAATTCCTCCTCATGCACGATAACGCACGCCCGCACGTCGCACATTGTGTAGAGGAATATCTGGAAGAGGTTGGAATACAAAAATTACAGTGGCCAGCTCGTAGCCCGGACTTAAATCCAATTGAGCATGTATGGGGTATGCTCAAAAGAAAGATAAAGTCCAGCTCCAAACCGCCACAAACTCTAAATGAGCTCCGAAATGCAGCGCTGGCCGCTTGGGACAACATACCGCAAGTTGATGTCAGAAACATCATTCAAAGCATGCCAGATCGAATGCAAGCGGTTATCAGGGCTAGAGGAGGAAACACCCGATATTAAAACTGATAGACAATAAAGAAACAGACTTAATTTTTAACTTTGTAGTGTTTTTAAAGTGACAATGGAAAGATGTTAATTTTAGTGAAAACATGTTATCTTGAAAAGAAATATTTCGGTGAAGTAAACATTAAATTTCTATGTTCTAAAACCATTAGAGACACTTATTGAATGCATCTACCCTTAATTTACTGTTAAAAAAACGTTTCAGTGCAAATAATCAGCAAATTCACGAGTGGCCAAGTTTCCGTGCCGGTGAGTGTATATATATATATTATATTATATATATAACTTAAAAAGTACAACTTTGCATGTAGATTTAATCGAATAAACGACGTAAATATTAAATAACATATTTATACTCGTCTTTCAACCAGAGGGTTAGACCGACTACATACTTCCTCTTTTGCTACGATCCTGATACACATTTCTCGCTTCTTCCACATCCATATATTTAAGCATACATGCTCCTCATTTAAGATTTAACATTAAATAATTAATTAAAAAAAAAACAATATTGTAACAAATGTTTCCGCGACGAACTGTAACGAATGCTCATAAAGGCGACCGCTCACTGCGAGAGTGGCAATCCAGAGCGACGACGTCCAATTACTCGCAACCACCAATTAGAGGCGCGTGCTGGCGCCCGACGTGGGACCACGCGCGTGGTGCGGAATGCAGTGCACTTATTATACTAAATGAGCTTAAAATGGGCACTAGAAAATTAAGAAAACTTATTGTTATAAATTGAAACAGACAATAGGAGTAAAAATTATAGACATTTAAGCAAGCCCTTTTTAGTTTTTCATTTTAAAGACAGGCTGGACATCGTTTCAAATTATTATTATCTTCGTTATTACGTACTCGTATAAGAGAAAAACCATGGCACCGACATGATATAATTATTAAAATCTCAACATATTTATATAGCGTAAACGAAATCAAAATAAATTATACAACGTATAAACCACAAAATCGAACTATAAAAATATCACTGAAGCAACAGAATGCGTGACGATGAAGATCGAGCTAATTGAGTGCACTATGGGGTAAACCTACGATCAACAGTAGACTGCCGAAGACAAATGATCATATTGATTGATATCATACATTTGATGGTTGTTTTCGGCGGCGCGGAGTAGCGTCGGTGTGAAATGCCCTCACTTCTAACTCTTAATGCATTAGTAATATAAATTTCATTTGCTTTTATTGGCAAGGATTTTTTATTATATGGCTAGTGGCTAAACCTTGTAGATAAATATAATAAAAATAAATTTTATTAGAATTTTAAAACAGAAAACGAAAATTAGGACAAAAATATGTTTGTACAGACCTTTGATTGGGAGCAGTATTACAATAAATGAAATAGCAATGGTATATCAATGCTAGTGTGTCGATTTTACGCTCACTAATAACGAGTCAACTTAGCGTGAAGGGTTTGAAGCAAACCATCTGTAAGGGAGAGGCCTATATGCAGCAATGTACTTATAAAAGCTGTCGATTTGAAATTATATTTGTATCTATTATTTCCAATAGGCAATAATATAACATTACATAGCATAAACCACGGACAGGTGACGTTAATAAATTACATAAGGAAAGTTGATGTGCCACCTTGTATCTCAATATACATTTACATGTTTGTGAATATGTAAACTGATCATAAATATTAAAGAAGTATCTCATTGTATGAATTATAAGATCGCAAAAGTACAGCAAATATAACCTAATAGATTCCAACTCTCAATAGACCAGCTGATTAAACTACTTACTAAAGTATGTTAAGACCCGTCCTTTAAAAAGTGGATTAATTTCCAATTACAATGCTTAATGAGTATGCGTAGTCGCTGTAGATGTTAAATTAACATATTAAAACATGATTCTAAAGAAAAGGCATTTAGTCATATGTTCTTGCTCCTCGTTCGATACGAGTATAATAAACACTAAAATTACCATGTACATAGAAATAAAAGGGCATAATATTCAAATGATCGTGCTATGACAAAGTCGTAATACTTTTATCGTCACAATGCGTAAATTTTAAGTACTGGCGGCTACTGAGCTCAGCAAGTTAGGATCATTCTTTAAACTACTTTAAAATCGATATCGTTTCGTAGGAAGTCAATGTCGTAGAAATTTATAATTTCGTGCGTTTAATTTTTATTAATTCTGCTAATTATGAGTCGGAATATAAAATTAGTATACTTTATGGTTTATGATTTATCTAGACCGCATATAATTGAAGCTCACTAAACGATAAGCAGTTAAAACTTAACTACGAGTATTTTAATCTGATAACTGAATAATGTACTGTCTAACTGTACTAAAGAAAGGACAGTATCACTGTCCTTTCTTTAGTCAAAAGTTAGTTTTACACAAGGACCATCAAGGTTTTGAATGCTCTGATAGAAGGGCTTGAAGGATTTGTGATTTACAAATATATGTTGTAGTTTTATTCCCAATGGAGATACTACGTGTTTATCGTACAGTAAAGCGTGAAGTAATTGTAATAATTCACCAGCGTGAAATAGTAGCTTAATGCTGCTGTGTTTCGTATGGTGAGTGTAGAGAACCGGAGACACTTTTTACTGGAAACGAGGCATTCCATCTTAGTCCTCACGGGTGACAACGCATCTGCATTTTGATTTGTAATCGAGGATAGATGTAGATGTCTATGGGCCGCAGTAACCATTTACCATCAGGTGGACTGTGTGCTTGTTTGTCACCCTATCCCATAAAAAATATCAGTCTTATTAGTGTTATGTATTTATTAATAACCATCTGTCTAAAACAAATTACCTTATGTTTTATTCCTTATGAAATCCTATTTGTGTTTGCAAAGGCCACCAACGTTGTAAAGAATTTAGTATATAAACTATTTAAACTTTGAAAAAAAAATTAAAATGACAATATCCGTAGCATTCGTCAAACAATAAGCAGGAGCGTGCATTCGAATTTTAAATGGAGACAGGACGCTACCAACGAGATTGTTTCGAAATTAAAAAGTGTGAGGGAACGAGAGGAGTAAACGACGTGCATGCACCCTTCCTCTTCTTTCCGGCACGTGGCGATCTAGTCTATGAATATTGATATGTCTCATTATAATATGTCTGATGCTTGGTTTTTGGATGTGTTATATGATTGTGTTAATATTGAACGAAATATGAATAATATTTTTGCCGTTGGTGGTGTGTGATTGCTGTGTAAGATAATTTTACGAAGTAGTAAAGTCTTTCTTTTTCTGCCGTAGAGTCTGTCTAGGTAGGTTCTCTTACCTATTTCTTTCGCTAAGCAGCAGTGCGTGCACTGCTGTGTTTCTGTCTGAAGGGTATAGAGAGCCATTATAAATTGTAGGCTGTGAGGCATTCCATCTGAGTCCTGAGAAGTGACAACGCATCTTTATAGCCTTCTTTGGTTTTCAGTTGACTACAGGTGTCCACGCCATATAAATAACATAGTCATACTATATTTCTATTTATGTTGCTATTTAGCCCTAAAACTATTTGTTGCACTTCAATTAGCACTAACAATTTCAGATGATTACTAAAGTGGTATAAGCATTATCACCTGCATACGAAACTCCAGAACAACACAGGTACACATAGTGATCGGTTCCCCAAATATATGGCGCTACCGCAATGAACAAGCGCTCGTGAACCAAAAGCCCGAGGCTAGGGGGGAGGCACAGGCGAGGGAGTGCGGTTGCCCTCCCTTTGAAGTTGCCGCCGTCGGCGTCTGCGAACGAAAGCTGGCAAACCGACGCTTAGCTTTGTTTTCTAGTTAAATGATAGACGTTTCCATGAATTACCCGCTGCGGGTGACACGCTTTAAGGGCCGTGGTCCTTCGAGCCAGATTTATATGTTGTTAATTTTAAAATTAATGAAAAAAGAATGACTGGCATATTCAAAATATATTTGATTTCATTCAAAAAACTCCATGAACGTTGTATGTTAGAGTTGATAAGGGGCAACATGATGGAAACCGGACGGACCTCCCGTCCTTTGACATGCTAATGCAAACGTAATATTTTCCCCTATTTCTACAAGGTACATGTATCTATATTTCACATAGTATGAAAGTTTGTTAAAATTTAATCAAAATCAAAGATATAAAATATACTCAACAGCATGGATGATAACACTCAAAGAATCATGTCCAATCTTAACACTCAAAGAATCATGTCCAATCTTAACATGAAAGTTTTCTAACGCGTCTAGTGATGTAAAATATCTTATAAAATTGCCTTTTTTTTGCTTATTTCGTATCGCATAATTTAATTTTCCAATAAAACTAGGAAAAAAGTAATGATTGAAAAAACTATTTTATGTTACTTTTTTCTAGTGGAACGCGTTTTACAATGACTTAAAGGCCCAGAAGCCATTACGAAATAAATTTAAGAAAAACGTGTTTTAAATGTTCCGTTTCACAGACTATGAAAATCTTGTCCATTCGTCATTTAGTTTATGAATGTTCAAAATAACCAATTGTTTTTTTAACATAACTTATTATTTTATGATTAGATATGATTTTTTGTGGTTTTATACTATGGTGTGGAAAGATATTTTTCTTTCCACACCGTAGTGTATAGTTTACAGCTAAATAAAATTTACTAAATCCTTTCTTGTTATAGAAACGTTTTGATAGTACTTAAGTGGCATAAGTGATACAAAGTCCGATGCTATTCCTACTTGTTGGAAAAACAACGCCTGGCCCCTGTGTCACGTATTAACTCTACCGTCCCCTCTCTTACGTATAAATAATACATAAGCAGTGTCATGTACGACATATTACTTTATTATCTTACAATTTACATTTCACTAATCAATTCACATTACGATCTCCTTTGATGTTCTCTGATGCATGTAGGATATTTACAATTTGACATAGTCGTGATGTGTTGTGTGTTTTTATTTAGATACTATATCTAAATATTAAAATATAATATAACATGTAATCCCACGCATGCTTTCGTTAATGTTTGGGACAAATCTGTTAGAGTAATCTACGGTTTTAACAAATTTTTTTAAATCATAAATTTTAAACTGCACTTTTGTAAACTTCTAACAATGTCGCTTTAATCATTTTGATTTTAACCTGTTGAGTATATTTATAAGACTTTTAATGTGCAATGTATTTTTGGCCATTATGCAAAGCGTAAAAGCTTACGATCGTGATATAATGAGTGGAATTAAAGATTTCATAGAAACAAGCGTTCAAACTGCAACCTCGTACAAACTACTTAAAAGGAAAGTAAACATAGTTTGCACTTGAAAACATAAACCGACATTGTAGTGTTTGTGTATCCTTAAATTCCACAGGCGAGTTGCAGGGATTGCGTCTCCATGAGCGCCCTCTTCGTGCAGGAAAACGTCACGTATAATGGATGTGGGACGAATCGTAATGTGGCCGCATTAGCCCTTTGTTTTCAAGCGTTACGACACGGATGCGACTAGGTTAAAAAAAAACATGTAAATATGATTGATTTACATATTATTGCAAAATGTCTACTTTCTCATAATAAAAAGTTTGTCAAAGTTGTCTTTTGCTAGAACAGATAAGTATAAATATCTCGTTTCGGATTCGTGTCGTATTCACATCGTGGCCAAATAACGAAATGTGTCCTTTTCGGTGAGATAGCGGCTGAAATAAACAATGATAATAGGACGATCCACGTTAGATATACAGACTCGCCTACTAGTCTACGTGGTTTTGTTGTTGGGTTATCTCTCTTATAAAAACACTGTAATTCTATTCCGTATTCTATATGAATGTTCTAAATGTATGAACTACAAAATAGTGTATGTATTAATCTTTAACAGCCCGTAATTAATAATATTCCACTATTATAATAGCTCATTAAAGGAAGGATTTTCCTATTTGCAAATACCACGCTAGGCAGGTCGACTGGCGATTGCAGCAAGTGTTTCACTATTATTAAATAATATACAAAAAGAAAATCTTGACCTGAAGCGGAATTATTGACGAGCGTATATCTATGAGATCTCGAGAGTCTAATCAATTCATTCATCGATTTTAAATGAGTTTTCGATTTTATCATCCATAATTTTAAATACTTACAACGAAATTGTTAGTAAGAAGAGTTGTGCAATTCAGAACATGTAACATACCTGAAACAAAATATAAACTTCATGAAAAATGTTAACGTAATAACGAAATAAAAGAATTTTGATAAATACTTTCAAATCCATACCCAGATTATTAAAAAAACCTATGGTATTTTAGAAAGAAAACTTTATTCAGTTATTATGTGAATAAATTAAATAAATACAACAAAATTAATTCTTTCTATTTTGATATTAATTATAAAGTACATGTTAACTTAACTTTTAAATCATAAAATAGATTAGTCACTACATTAAGATAGTGTTAACCTAATGGTCACAAAAAGATAACCGTCAAAAAAAACCCAAATAAACTGATGTTTAAACACAGATTAAAATATTTTTAACCTTACTGAAATGACAAACTAATGGATCTAAAAAAGCAAACGTCATGGAAACTATTCACAAAAAAATATGACATGAAAATAAAGGCCCTAAACATATTACTAGTAATATTTAAAACGTGAAATTCGTCGCTGGAACCTGGAACTGGAATGGATTGTTTTTCAACGCAATAACAAATATATTTTAAGTCCGTAGCTTTTATCGTTTCGTTTAATCTTTTTTTTTCATTCGTGTCACTGAGCTTTGTCTAGAGATTTAAGGATTAAACCCAAGATAAGACTTTTTTTACGCACTTATACAAACATTTATTAAGTTTTATAAATATAAAAATTATATGCGTGAGGTATAATGTCATTCTAGAGCAGGTATTATTCTTAACCTTTATTCAATATTCATCGAAGATATGAAAATGCACATAAATATAATTACTTACGAATAAAAAAATAAATTAAAAGTAAATTAAAAATAAAACAAATAGGTGATCTCCGAAAACATTACAAGGAATATCCTAATTCATTTAGCTGCTTACGAAATACACAAAAGATGCTAACAATATTACGCTAACTAAATTCACTAATAATATTGATATCTCAGTGTAAAAATAACATGAATTCGTTAAACTGGAGCTATTTAAGAATAACAATTATTGAATTTCGCATTAGAAGAATTATCTCATCCATCATAAAATTATACAATATATTAACTTTGTATTTTTTTTCTTACCTAAGTAATGTACAAAACGCGATTCGTGCTTAGTCCAGGTCTATAGCGCAAGAGCCCGGGCGTGATCACTATCAGTCCGGGCGCAACGGCTTTAAAGCGAGAGATAAAGTTATATTTATTCATGCTTGTGAGGCTCAAAGTTTTTACTTAAAATTCTCAAGCATCGTTAACACTGCAACAGTGTTCTTTAAAGTGGGACCTGTTTTTCAGTCATAATCAAATACAAGACATTAAACGTTACGAAAAGATGATAAAGAATTATTTTATTATATATGTTTTCTTACAGTAGATTTCTTTGCAACTTTCGCAAGATTTTCTAATGTTGTAAAAAGGAAATTAAAGGCACCAGAATTTTCTTCTATATCGCGAGGCGATTTACATACACCAATTGCGTTTTCAAATATCTAGATCCGGAACAGTTTACCTATAGGCTAGATGTGTGATCTGTGCAGGGTATTCGAATCCGGAGCGACGCAGTCAAAAGCGTTTCCGAGCTCACGTTTCAAATGATAGTGTGTATAACATACTTATACAAAAATATACATAATCGTAGTTTATGAGGGGTAAACAACCCCTTCCTTAAATGGCTCCTCACCCTTACGTGTTTTGCTATTTAACGAATGAGGTCTTCAAACTGATGATGGAAACCGCAAGAGGATATTGGTTCTGCTCCAACTTGCCTGTCCAGCGCGATATGGGCAAACCTTTTTATACTTTTTATAACAATAATATTATTTATTTATACTTTTTATTATAATCTGTTTTTAAAAAATTGCTAGCACTTTACAGAAATGTAAGTTTTTAAAGAAGTTTTGCAAAAGCTGTATCAAAGTAAAACAAGTGCGATAAATGGCGCAAACATCAAGTAATATGGTAGCTCAGATGGTTAGGGCTCGCTGTAAATTTCACAGTACGCGAGCAAACCGGGTTCGATATTCGCCGCCACTAATGAAATTGTTAATTGCAACTGTAAGTGCTGATTTACCATGTGCTCGGCGGTGAAGGAAAACTACGTGAGGAAACCGGCATGTCTGAGAAATAAGAAAAAAATATTTCGATGACACGTGAAGTTCGCCAACACGTATTGGGGCAGCGCGACGGGTACTTCCTTGCCCTAAATCCCTCTCCGAAATGAGGGGAGGCCTTTGCCGACGATTTTTGGACGTATATAGGCTATAACTTTACTTTACTTTACTTATGGAACAACTTGTAGCTTCGCTTGATATCAATTATTAAATGACGCTTAACAATGGCCAACAAATATGTAAGTCTAAAACTCTAAATGCCGTAGCAGCAAATTATGATACCAGAAAACACTCAAGCAAGTATGCCATGAAACAGGACACAGCACTCGCTTATAATATGCCTCCTTTGTTGGGAGCTCACTAATTTATTATAATATTATTCCAGCGCCGTGCTTCAAAAAAAACAACAATTTAATTTTTCGTTTATGTTATAATTTATAGTACCTTCTAAACTATTAAATCTTTAACTACACACTCACTATCTAGTGAAATCCTATGATATGATTAAATAATGTCTTCCTCCAATGATATGAATAAAGAAAAATATTGCTCAAATTGCTTAATGAACGTTTTCTTTCTTTCTATTAATTTCATTTCTTTGGAATTGTAAAATTTGAAAATGGAAAAAAAAGTATGTGTTTATATTTAAATTACTACCGATAAATTGAACATCCAACAGTTTAAAATTCAGTTGGGAACCGAGATCGAAGCTGTTATAAGTATTGGAGAGTGATATTACGATTCAAGGATTATTTATGTATCTGTTTTACGATTTGAACTGTGTAGGGTTTTTAGTAACAAGATTGTAAAATAAAACCCACGAACGAGTTATTGATATTTTTTAAATTATTATAACCAGTGCTCATATAATCAGTATAATATATTATTTATATATATATATATATATATACGGTGGTAAGTGTTGATGAAGCCCCAGCTGGTAAATCGCATTGTCTTAGCGTAACAAATGCTTATTCACTTTTGCTATGAAAACGCCCAGATTGAAATCAGACGGAAAAACAGACACCTACAGATTATACCATTTCTTTTCTGTACTTACACACTACGAAAGACCAAGAAACCGTTTGGCGAACGCGTAAACTTTCAACAACAAAAGTGTTAAGACCCGTCAACCGCATGGTTGTTCGATGACAAAATGACGTTAAAAACGTAAAATTTGGTGTAATTATTTTACTAGTACCTGGATGACCGATTGGGAGACCAAAAAACTGATTGTTTATTTAAATAAAAAATCATGAGTGCAATTAGTTTATTTTAATTTATTAAATATTCATACTTAACATTTAAAGGTGCTAGACACTAGGTGCAACCTTAACCTGTATATCTAAAAATACTTATTATCCTTTAAGGGGACTGCTATCTCGAGAGAAAATGTTTCTTTACCACCTGCATTATGCGCTTCCAGGCTCTAAAGTTTGCTTTTTTATACACATAACGTTTCACATTTCATCAGATAAGTGAGCGAGCTCGATTAGGCAAGACGTGCATGTCTATGCAGCATAATGAACGTCATAACAATTTAAAAGGATAATGTACACACTTGATTATTTTATTCTTTAATTTATGAATGTTATAAAAAGTGCCCAAGTGTAAACTAAGCTTTTACGGTTCTTTTTCATAACGGGTAAATTTGTTAAATACGTTGTAATACGCTTCAAACGTAAAAAGATACGGACATATCACAGTAAGCCCAAGTGCATTACAATTTATTACGATTTCTACCTAAATGTGAAGTCATTTCTTTTCTTCTTTAATTAATTGTTTCGAATTCGAATTCTGACGAGGATTGTTTCACGGAACATATTTCACGGAACGGTTATTTTTATTTGTTACCTAACATAACAATGAAAACAAAACTATTTAATTCAGGTTTCTTTTTCAAATGATTTTATTTCATCCTTTGTATTCATATTTAGTAAAAGAATATACAAAGGATTCAAATTTAAATTCAAATTTAAAGGATCATATTTCGAAAGATACGAGGACGAATTAAAGTTACGCGATAACAAATAGATCATATTCGGAACCTGCTTGACTCAAAAATTGCATTGCAGACGGAAAAAAATGCTGCCAGTTTATCTTAAAAGTTATCAAAAATAAACTTTGTAAACAAGAGTTACAGATAGATTTAATAAGCGCGAACCAAAAAGATATAGAACCTCCTTTTGTATGCCTTCTGCTGCAACACGTCATTTACATACAACGATAATAATGAATCGGAACTACAATAATTATAATAAACGAACCTAAAAGAAACGTATACACAAGCCTCGATTGTTTTTTTTTTCCTTTAATAAGATTTTATATTAAGAACTAGTTCTGAATTGCTTGCGGAAAAAACTGCACACCAGGCGAATAGCGAACTAACGTGTAGACTCTATTTGCGGTTATCATTAAAAAAAAAGAAAATACACATTCTTTTCATATAATATTTGAATTACCTAATGTGGGTTAAAATAATAGTTCACTTTTTTAAATTGTTACAATTCCAATCTTCGTCTTACGACTATTAATCACGAATCTCAAATTACGGCCTCTGACACGACAATTTTTTTTCTTTCGGTTTCCTTTTCGTGTAAGGGTGACAAAGAGCACACAGTCCATCTATCCTAGATAATGATTCAAAATGCAGATGTGTTGTCCACGTGAGGACTAAGATGGAATGCCTCGTATTCAGTAAAAAGGGTCTCCGGTTCTCTAAACTCACATACGAAACACAAAAGCGATAAACTGCTCTATATTTTACGCTGGTATTCTAAAATATAGTTATTAATTTGAAATTATAGTTGCATAATTTAAAATTAATATCTTGTTTACCCGTTGATATATTATTATGTAATTCTTAATTAGTTGTCAAGTATATCCGAACTCGAGCTTAACTATAACAACTCAAGGTATAAGTAAAGTTACAGCCTATATACGTTCCACTGTTGGGCACAGACCTCCCCTCATTTCTGAGAGGGTTTTAGGGCAAGGAAGTGTCCGCCGCGCCGCCCCAATGTGTGTTGGCAAACTTCATATGTCTTCGAAAAATTTTGTTTTCTTATTTCTCAGACATGCAGGTTTCCTCACGAAGTTTTCCTTCACCGCCACGCACGTGGTAACTCAGCACTTAAAATTGCAATTAACAATTTCATTGGTGCCGGCGGCGAACCCAGGTTACTCGCGTTCTGTTATATTTACAGCGAGCGTTAACCATCTGAGTTACCACGGCTTATAACTCAAGGTATAATCATTTAATTCTTTTATCATAATAGGGCGTGGTCACACTACCACGATACGAAACGTGGTCTCTCGTGAATATTAATTGTCGTAATTAATCGCACTGTAAGCTGTTAGTATAACAAAAAAATATAGTTTATTTAGGACTAAACGTTGGCTGTTGCTTTACACTAATAATGAGAAAAATGTTCGTGTTTCATAATACAAAAAAGATATAATGTATAGTAAATATGACACACAAACGCACACACCTAAAAATATGTTCGTGGTCGTGTTTCATCCAGTTAAAATTTTTAATTATGTATTTAGTACCGCAGTTTCAAAGTAAATGCTCATGCACTTTCTCTTCTCTCTCTTTCGAAGACAGGAATAGCTGAAATCAGCACTGTACGGGATTACGCTACCAATATTTTTTTAAATATTTTTATTTCAAGGCAACAAATAACCATATCATTATATTAAAACTGAAATTAGTTGAATTATCACATTATAGACGTAAAACTTTACAACCATATAAGGGACAGTCCTTTAGCTGTAGTAGAAAAACAATGTTACATTTAAAAATTGAGGTTTTCTTAAAAATTAATACGAGTACCATACGAGACCTATATATAACACTTAAGTAGTCTAGTCAACTACTGACTACACTACTACTAGACTATAGTATGTGAAATAAAAAATTATAAATTTTTTTTAATGAGAATTACAAAGAAATTATATTTTTTTAGCTTTTATCTATTTTCTATGAGGAAGCAGCATCAGTCCTACAGCGGACTTTGATAGGCCGTAAACGTAACGATAATGATAACTTTTTTTTAACAAATAATTAATACATTAGCTCTTATGCAAAAAAAATCACACTGACTGATTTTTAATGTTGCGAATCAAACCAAAACCGTTTCTTAAAAACTAAGCATTTATTTCCGAAACTCATAGCCCGATTTTGGTCGACAGTTTCTTTCATAAATCGAGTCGTCAAAAGCCTGTCTTCACTCTCGGCGTCGACACATAAAGAATTCAAAGCTTTTCGTCTGCTTAGATCTCAAATGCAGGTGGGTTTAAGTGTGGATTTAGGGTAAGAAGGCAAAGGTTTATCGTTCGAATAGAACTAGGTGATGCTTTATGCTAAATAGGCGACTGGGTTTTAGTGCTTTTAAATCACTTTTTGCATATGTTCGAAGTGTACGTGTAAAATAGAGTAAAATTTCATATTCGAATAGTAATAAGGTATGTCAGCGAAGCGAAAAACGGTGGATTATTATGGAAAAGGACTATCTGCACTAGAAGTTTATTTGTAATCGAGGTATTCTTTTTTCTTGTAATTAACTACTGAAAATTGAAACAAAATAATTTTATTTTGCATAAAAAACGTTCATTTCAGTAGAAGCTTAAAACAAAAAAGTAATCAAAGAATGTAGATTATTATATGTCCCATAACATCCTAATAACGACTAAAAATAAAAAACTCCCATTTTTTTGTTTTGCAAAGCATGGCAACTATGACAAATATCCCTCCCTGAGGCAATGTATAGGTGAGGCCTATGTTCAGTAATGGACTTTAATAGGTTGTAATGGTAACGTGGTATGGATGCAGCACCATTGGGTCAGCTCTACGATTTCCTCGGACCACGCTCTCACAGAATACTAACTTATTTGAGAGCGTAATAGAATTACTGCGTTTCGTATGGTGAGAGTAGAAAACCGGAGACACCTTTTACTAGTAACGAGGTATTCCGTTTAGTCCACGAGTAATAACGCATTTCTAATCAAGCTATTTGATTGTGGTAGAGCCATGCTGCAGTTATATTAGTAGTATAGTTGTAGCACGAATGGGTCGGCTCGACCGGGGAGGGATCACGCTTTCACAGAATACCAGCGTCAAATAGTAGCTTAATGCTGCTGTGTTTCGTATGGTGAGTGTAGAGAACCGGAGACCCCTTTTACTGGAAATGAGGCATTCCACCCAAGTCCTCAGGGGACAATGCATCTGCATTTTGATTCATAATCGAGGATAGATGTATTGTCTATGGGCCACAGCAACCACTTACCATCAGGTGGACTGTGTACTCGTTTGTCACCCTATCCTATAAAAAAAATCAATGATAGACGATAGGTGCCTATAGGTTACAAGATCCACATACCATTAGGTGGATTGTGTGTGCGTGTGTCACCACCATTTTAATAAAAAGAGAATTATGTACAAATATTTTAATGTCGTTGTTGACTTTAAAAAAATGTTTTAGGGGACTTTTAATTCGTTTTTCGATTTATTAGCGGTGCACTATTAGCGGTGGAACAAGGAACATTAAACAGTTATCATATCCATAAATAGTATTCGATTCGGAAGCGGCTGATTGCCATTCAAATTTGTAGTGACGGCGACGGCTTGTCTAGGTACGATGTGGATACACTGTTAATTTCAATTATTAAGCTATGTGCAGACACAAAATACTTGTTGTGCTTAATGTGTGCAATAGATTAATTATGTTATATTTTAATTTTTAGTGTTTACGTTTAGACTATAACTTTAAATGTTTAGTATCTAATATGTATGTGTAATCTTACACGAAATAAGAATAGAAGTTTGAAGTAACTTGTGACGGTGTAAGAGGCGACAGAGCGAAACAAATCAGGAAATGGACACAGCAGGGTCTTTCTAATAACGGCTGAAAATAAAATAAAAACTGTATCTAATTGCCAAACCGCTTGCCAGGAGTGGCAACTATGGCAAATATCCCTTCCATGAGGTAATTTGTAAGGGAGGCCTATGTTCAGCAGTGGACTTAAGTAGGCTGTAACGTCGACGATATGTGGACGATTTAATAAGGAGTTTATATAGTTCTAATTTATTATATAACAATATAAGTTTACTCCTTGTTTAATTACTTACTTATTTAATGAAATATTTCAACAATAAATCACTTAAGTGCAATCAGTTCCCGGTAAAGTATATGTATGCATACAACATAAAAAGGAAGCTTATCAGGGGATCAACGAATGCGTTATCTTGAAGCATATCAGCACAAAGCCTTACAATTCAATCACGGCGCTAGACGGAAGTGATCGGTATGCAAACAACGGATAGTTTTCGTCTAACCGGACGCTAGGTCCCAGACATGCCACGTTTATATTTAGGACCTAGATGCGTACTTTGTTACCTGGATTTTCAAGGAAAGACTTTATTATTAAAACTTGGCTCAGATACGACGACTAAGACCGTAAAAATTGAATGATGTCATAAGAACACTCGGAAATTTTCCGCACAAAATTTAGTCAAACTAAACTTTTTAGATTTGTTATTTTCCGTATTTACAAAAATGCCTACCGTAAACTTAAAATTTTTAACAATACTGGTCAAGCTTGCCAATTTGTAATTAAAACGAGAAAATACTCAACGAATATTATGAGTGACACAAACCCTAATAAGTCTTGCTCGGTCGAAGTTCGAGCCGTCCGTCCCATCTCATTACCGACAATGATCTCACGCCTATCGCTCCTGTCAGCAGCAGTGGCTGGGACCAACGACCCGAAATAAGTTACAATTGTGAACTAATGGAAAACTGCATATTTTAAAAATGTTTATTATTTTATATGTATATTTATATATTATTTAGAAGGCAAATGCGTACCGGTAAGCGAAGTGTCGAATGACCCCCACTAGATAGAGACGACCTGGTAAGAGATACAGGAAGTCAATGGATGCAGGTGGCTTAGGAACGTGTATTCTTTGGAGGAGGCTTAAATTTAGCAGTGGACTTGTGTTGCTGAAAATGATGATCTACAGTAAAAAACTCTTCAGATAATTTCTTCTGAGCATTTACTGATTTCTATTAGTATTTACAAAAAGTCAAAATGAGCTTTTATGTGTTTTGTATAAAAAAGTGCTTGTATTCATAAAATAACTTGAATGATACTTATAAAGGTAATTTAGCCCACCCAGAAAAAAAATCATCAAGTTATATCATGTGACATTAGGGTGCACAGCAGCGTACTAGTCACCTGAAGATGTCGGGCGCGTGTCTCCATTGAAACGATTAATACATTTTTTATTACCCCCGTGCACCGAACTCGCCACCCTTCGACTGACACTGACATGTGAGTCGCTTCGCTGTATGAATAAGACGTCAAAAAGACCAATTTATTGGCGCACGACAGATATGTGGATTTTATTAAGCGTTTCATATTTGGGGCGATTGTTATTATGTTCGAGGGTTAAATCATGAGCATAGTTTAATTTGTTACGTTTAAGGGTGATATTTTGTAAGAATATTTATGAGTTAATTCTGATAATAATATTACAACTGTAATCTATAGTAAAATATAAATTTTCTATATTATTATTTAATTTTGATTTATTTAGATATATAAGACAAAATAAAAATAAAAAACAAATCCTTAAACTTACGTACTACGTAATTGTTGCATGTATTCTTACGAAATTTAAAGTTGTTTAAGTAAGTTTGCTAAAAAATAGTACACATTGGGCAAAACTAATTTGAATAATACATATAATTGTATTTAATTTTATTTACTTTCATGCTCCTACGGTTTCGAGTAATTTACAATAGCATGATAGTAACAAGCTTTTTATAAAATGAAATACATTGTAAAGCATACCACACTGCAAGACTCCAGATACTGTTGTAATCCCTTCTGAAACAAATTTCCAAATTGATAATTATAAGTTTTTGGACCAAAATAGTAACAGGGCATTCAGATCTTTTTTTAAAACGTAACCTCCACGCTAGGATTTACTCCTGTATCGTGTGGGCAGTTTACAAACACAAATTTCACAAGGACAAACATCCAGACCCCGAACAATTACTTGTAGGTCATACAAGTACTTGTTCCGTGCGGGATTCGGACCCGCGACCCCCAAGCGCAGCCATTCATTGCTAACCCTTACAGCACGACAAAAAATATTATAATTAATAATGAAACCATGTCATGCAGTTTTACATTTATGGTCTAAGGGTTCCTAAAAAAATAGTAAAAAAAATCGTATTCCTCCAGGACCCCCCCAAATTACCGTCGTACGAACGTGCGCTGTCGTGCTCAACTGTGCCAACGCAACTTTGTGCGTTCGAGGGAAATTAAATGAAAAACCATGCTTTTACTATATCATTTGTAATGTAATCAGTCTTTTTAAGGACATTTATAATTAGGAACCTTTATTCTTAATTAAGAACTATAATTATTTGGTTCTCAACCTGTATTTAAGTACTTAATATTACTTGGAAGCAACAAAATTATTTTATCAACTAATCAGTCAAAAAAAATTCTTAGGTAAAAAGTTTTCAAAATAAAATTAAAATTCTCAAACAAAAACATTATCAATTCTCAAAAAAAAAAAAAAGAAATCTAAAATTAACCACTAATTGTAAGTACCAAGTTTCCATGGACGGCATTAAAAGTTACTTAGAGTGATACTCCAAAAAGCAATTTTGCTTTCGTGGTATACTCAAGTATAGATCACACTTTATGCATCGTACTTTTGTAGTAGAAGTGCAACTCTCCATCCTGCATTTTCTGCCTCTTTTAAGGTCATCTAAGACTGGCATGTGATCAAACTTGTCAAATCGTTTGTCAAACGAAGGAGCAACAGATGGCCTGTATCTTTTAGACGGTTTTTCCTCTGGTTCTATCTGCAACTCCTGCGAGGTTGTTGGTTCATTGTTATTTTCAAACTGTCGAGACTGATAAATAGGTATACTGTTGATGAGTGCGTCTGCAAGATCTACCCTAAACCAAAGTAGATCTTTGCCTTTGGTTTTGTTAGAAGCGCAGTTTCTGTGATACTTTCGCCAAGCATTTACAACTGCTAGATTTAAAAAGTCCACCATCACCTTAACTGTCCACTTTCTGGTCTTTTGTTATGTCCTATAGTATTCTAAAAGTTGGTCTAGGACGTCAACTCCCCCCATATTTTATTGTGATTCAAAACAATACGTCAGGCACTGACGTCGACATATTGTTTGGTCTTCTTACACCATCTCGGAATATAACTTGTATTGTTTCCACCTGTGCCGTTCGATGCCATAAGAACACCCTTGTTGTCTTTTCACTTAACAAGTACAACATCCTTGGAAGTATATTGCACCACATCACCACGCTGTAAACCTTTGTCACTCTTGAGATCCAGTTTTTTGTGATCTGATATTCGGTTCAGCATGATAGTGCCTGTACCATGTAGATTAATCTCCTGAAGTCGGTCTAACAGAGGTATTGTATTAAAATACCGATCAAAGTAAAGGCAACTATTTGGTGGAACATTTTTGGCTAGACCTAGAATTACTGCTGGCCCCTCGCCTAACGATCTATCTTCAAAAGCAGGATTATTTGGGTAGTATATTTCGAAATCCAGCATGAGACCATCGCTGGTAGTAAGAACATAATTTTTAAGTCCTAGCGGTCTAGGCTTATTTTTGACAAGTATCTTGAGGTGGCATTTTCCTGCAAACGGTATAATCTGTTCGTCGATGGAATAGAATCCTGGAACACGTTCAGGCTTCATGCAGGTATTTTTAACAGCGTTAATCACTGGTAGTACCATCCAAAGAGGGTTTATGTTTCCCTCTGGAGCATCCTCCGTATCCACGACATGCATATTGTTACGCAGCAAAAAAAATCGTTCTCTTGGTATTTTTTCGGCAATGATGTCCAGTCTCATACCCGATCGCCAATACATGTGTATACGTGGAAACGGTATATAATCCATAATCAGAAAAATGCCAAACAATTTGCGCATTTCCTGCTTATTTGTATTCAAAACTATTTCTTTTTTGCGCAAAGCGTAAATATTGGTGCAGGAGGCCATATTTTCGAAAAAAAAAATTCGTTAAAATACTCTTCAAAATATTGTAGTGGGGTTTTAATATCTTGAGCTGGGAGGCTAGTACTATACTCATGAGTTTTGTCATTAAATTCAGTTCTTCTCCACAGTCTTGGCCGTTGTTTTTCGCGGATGTTTCTGGCCGTATTAGAACTACGTGTAGGCGGGATATTCTCGGATTATTTCGTGCAATTTGAGCCATAGGTACATCAATTTCTGGATCAGACTCATTTTCAGCATTTGGTAATTCCTGATCAGGTATATCTTCATCCAATAATCGACAAACTTCGATTCTGGGCTCGGCTTCCTCGTCTGATATATCTAAGTCTGACTGGGACCCATCGACCAAAAGTTCAAAGACCAACTCCGAATCTAGAGGCCGTTCTGCAAAGAAAAAAGGTATCAAAAATTACAAGGTGACTTTGGACTAAAAGGAGTAGTTGAGCACGACAACGCACGTTCGTGCGTTAAGATTTTAACGACGGGTTTTGCTTCGAATTTCAGTAAATTTGCACGATATTCTTTTATGAAACTGTAGCTTTTCATCTTAACAATTAAGAATCAATTAACGTAAATATATCAAAATAAATACAAAAACAAAACACTTACTGCTGCCGCGGTCGTCCACGAAAAAACCATCCATCTCGCACAAGTAACCGCGGGTCACTGTCACGAAGTTGCCGCGAGTTTTCATTTTTGGCGGCTTGCTAGGTTAACGCACAAATGATCGAGACGGTTTTGGAGGGGTAAAATGAAATATTCAAACTCCAGGAATTTATTTTTTATGAACGCTGTAAGGACTAAGCCACTACGCCAGATAAACTACGATCTTTATACTAATCGCAGTTCCTCTTGGCTATGTTACGAGGGTGGATTGAAAAGTACTCGGCCTAACCAAGAAAATAAACACATACTAAATCAGTTATATTTTTATTTTTCTACATAATCACCATCAAGTTCAATACACTTTTGCCACCTCCCCTTCCAAGCATTTAGACCGTTGAAAAAAAATGATTCTTAGAGTCAAAATATGCGTCTACAGCTGCTTTGACCTCGTCGTTTGTCGAAAATCTTTGACCTCCCAAGTGCTTTTTTAGGTTAGGGAACAGAAAGAAGTCTGATGGTGCCAGATCAGGTGAATACGGCGGATGCGGTAACAGTTCAAAGCCACAGTTGTGAATTTCAGCCATTGACTGTACTGACGTGTGAACACGGGCGTTATCTTAATGAAACAGGACTTTTCTTCTGAGCATTCCTCGACGTTTTTCTTTTATTTCCTCTCGTAAACGACGTAGTAAGGTGCAGTAGTAATCAGAGTTTATAGTCTGACCCCTTTCAAGATAATCAATCATAATCACACCTTTCGAGTCCCAGAATACTGAAGCCATCACCTTATTTGCCGACAAAATCGACTTAGCCTTTTTTAGGGGGTGGTGAACCAGGTCTTCTCCACTGTTTTGATTGTTGTTTTGTTTCCGGTGTACAGTAATGAACCCATGTTTCGTCCATAGTAACAAAACGATTCAAAAAATCATCTGCATCGGCTTCAAATAACTCCAAACAGTCGCGTGAAATAGTCAATCGCGTCCTTTTTTGTTCAACTGAAAGCAGTCGCAGAACCCACCTCGCAGACACCTTGTGGAAACCCAACTCGTTGACAATGATGTTTTGAGTTCGTTCATAAGAGATGCCTATAATCTCGGCTATCTCTCTAATTTTTAATCTGCGGTCTCCCATTATTAAATCAAGTACTTTTTTTAATATTTTCGTCAGTAGTTGACGTCGAAGGCCTTCCAGAGCGGGGTTCATCTTTCACACTCTCTCTACCACGCTTAAATTCTGCTATCCATTTTTTGACGGATGAATATGACAGAGCACAATCGCCTAATGTACTGACCATGTCATCATGAATGGCTTTTGATGATAGCCCCTTCTTATGGAGGTACTTAATGACGGCACGCTGCTCGATTTGCTCCATTCGCGGAAATTATGTCCGATTACGTTGTTAATAAATTTATAAAATCACAACTAATTATCGCACACGTTTCGAACTTCACACAATGAACTAGTCTGAACTGAACTAAATAATGTGGGTAGATTTGATTTTTAGAATTGAATGGATCTGTGTTAGGCCGAGTACTTTTCAATCCACCCTCGTATCATAAAATCCGTAAAATTTAACAAAAACAGACAAACGAGCACATAGTCTACTTTTTAGATCGGTGAATGACACAGGTGAATGATTAAAGTGAAGCTTGTTTTATTCAAAATAGTTTAAAGTAATAATAGTCAAAACAGAAGTAACTAGTAACTTTTATCTAGAAAACATGCGAGTTTGACAGATGCGAACAATAATTCAATATTTAATAAACCAGATTTTTTTAAACTTTCTGCCTAGTGCCTACACTCATCCAATCAAGTGGTGCATTTTCGAGTCTATTGTCCTATCCGTAATAGCAGCAAATTGAATTGCGTCCCATCCGACAGATGGGTCCGTCCAGCGGCCGACGACAAATTTGCTATATTACATGCGGATTAATGTCGATGCACCATTTTTTAGGGTTAAATTGTCTTTTCAGGATCACCCTCGTAAACTTTTTTACTGTATAAGCTTTTTGTGCCTTATTGCTTATGCTTTACGGTTGAAGTCGTTGTCGCTCTCAAATGTAGTTGTTTCTATAGTTTTGAAGTTGATGTTGAGATCGCAAAGGGTGATTCCCCAAGCTAGATGGCATCCGTACGATGGTTATCATAATCCCTCCATTGACATGATGTGATGACACATGTCGTGTAGTCGCGTTCTAAAATGTCGCTTTGTTAAATCTGTCGGCGGCCATCTGACCCATAGCGCGTGTACGGGCCTTATTACGTAGGACTTAAGGTATAAAATAAAAGATTTCTGAGTAAATTTAAAATTGCAAGGCCTGGGAAGATATAGTACTGACAGTTCACAATGTGAATTGTTTGTATATGAAAATCACTGTGTTTAAGTTCAATTCCGAATTCATTTCATCCTTATTTGCTTTGCTCATGTTAAGAGCGAATCTGTTTGTTTATTTAAATGATGTTTGTAATTGATTCCGTTGAGACCAATACCATGTATTATATCGATAGATTATGTCATGTTGTGGCAGCGTAGACAATCCATCACTCTATTTCGTCCCGAGTGTTGTGTAGTTAGTGAAGTGAAGTTATACGTGGTAGAGCCATGCTGCAGTTATATTAGTAGCAATAGTTGTAGCACGAATGGGTCGGCTCGACCGGGGAAGGACCACGCTCTCACAGAATACCAGCGTCAAATAGTAGCTTAATGCTGCTGTGTTTCGTATGGTGAGTGTAGAGAACCGGATACCCTTTTTACTGGAAACGAGGCATTCCATCTTAGTCCTTACAGGTGACATTGCATCTGCATTTTGATTTGCAATCGAAGATAGATGTCTATGGGCCGTAGCAACCACTTACCATCAGGTGGACCGTGCTCGTTTGTCAAACTGTTCTATATAAAAAAAGTTATTAATGGAAATGCCAGAAAGATGGCATCCTACAGATGAAAGTATGATCATCTCTATACCAAATGTAAGCACCCAGACAGTGAATGCCAATACAAGGCGATAGTTTCATGTCTATCAGTTGTTCTGCTGATGCTACATTAGTAGCAAAATAAATTTAAACATATCAAAATAAGTGAAAAGTTATTGGTACTTTATAATTATTGAAGTCTATTTTCTGTATGCGGAATTGATTGTTAATGTTAGTAGAGATTAAAACCGTGCAACAAAAGGCTGCAAAGGGGGTAAGTAATTCAGAATTAATATGTCGGGCCCTATGCACAATTACGGTACCTAAACCGGGGCAAACTGCAGAATCATAGAAAATTACAGGATTCCAAACAAATGGCACAAAAGCGCCCCTCGTTGCGAAATACTTCATAGCTCAACTAATGGGGACAATTTTTTAATATGGGGTGTCCCGCAACCCTTAAACAATTAGAAAAGATCGTACTAATGCGCTGCAATAGATGATTGTGACATTTGCACAAGTTATATTCATAAAATTTAATTTTATACTGTGCACTTAGAAATTTTCATAAAAATAATTTTACAGTTTATTTTTTTCAAATATTACTGAAACTCGGCCTTCTACTTACGACTGTTCCAAAGTATTTGTCGGACGGTATCAACATCTAGGTTGATTTTGACGGTATCAAAATCAACCTAGATTGCATCAAATTTGATTTAATACAACTAATTTATATATGGCTCAAAAATATGTAAGTAGAAAATATGTAGGTACCAACAAATGTAGTGAATATATACTGTACACATAAGAATAAATAATCTACTGTTACTGCACTGTTCATATATAACATTGTCCATAAAAACTAGAAACTTCAAAATAAATATTTTAACATAGTTTACTTTTCGCGTATTTGAAGAGTAGAAAAGAAATGCATTACAGATTCCAATGTTTTCAAAATTTTGCCCTTTCTTGTTTATAAAAAAAATAAGGATATATAAAATGCCAGGATTAAAAAAGTAGACGATAGTAGTAAGTAATCAATTTAAATATTATTTTTACATTCATCAACATGTATTACGAAGTTTTACTTACTCGTTGGTTTATAAAATAACGTAATATAAAAATACATTTTGAATAGCATGTATTTCAGACAATAATTGTATAAAAAATCAACATTTCAAAGAAGTCAATCCTTCTAAGGACTTTAACGGTGCTCGAATTTCGAATGCTACATGGACGAAAAATGGGAAAATAATCGTAGGCAAAACCCTCGCGACAAATGAACATCGGGAGCTCGAGAGGTCATTAAAACGACGCTCGATCTAAAAATGGGGGGTAAGGTGAAGGGGGGTACTTTTGAGAACCCTGTAATTGGACCAGGGAGGGTCTCAAATCCTATTCGAAGCAGCGGAGGCGGAAAGACGGCTCAACCGACTATAATTAACAACAAATATGGGTGAATCGATTTTTGCTACGTGCGGAGTACGCCCATTAGGTTACTCCATGGGGCGAGCATTTGCGGCAACAATAAACCCTTAAATATTAACGTTAAAAACACGTTTTTGTGGGAAATGTTGGCTCGTTTAGCAAGTGCGGTGGTAATGGCGCGTTGTTTTCGTTTACAATGTTGTCGGGTTAAGCGAGGCTTTTTTAATTTTATTTTTCTTTTACTTCCTTTTCCTTGTTTACGTAATTGTGTATTATGTGAGTAAACTGAGGGTAGACGGTAATCGACGACGTAATTCCAATGACGTCATATTACAGCTCATTGTAGTAATATAGGGCTTTGTGTTTAGCCAACAGGAGAGCTATTTCAACAAACTAATTTTTCCTTGACGTAATAAGAAGCGTTTGCTAAGCGCATGCAAATTAACAACAATATCAACTCACGCATTCTTAACTGTAGATAACTGTAGAAATTATTGTAATAAAAATTAAAAAAACATAGATAAAGTTCTTTGACTTGTTAATAATACATAGGTAGGTACTCAGTTTTTTAAATGTTTTATCCTGCCCCTTAATCTAATCGCATTCTTTCGTAACATTCTATATTTATTTCAAAAATTCGTGTTCCTCCAACCTATTTTAATTCTAATATTGTGTGATGTCGTAGAAAAACCTACTAAAATTATGCGAATAGAAGGACACATTGTCACCAACCAATCTCACATCATTTCAATAAAAGGTATCCGAGACACCTTTGTAAAAATTTATCACAACCATAAAAACACCAAACTAAACAGTTGCCTTCCTCCAGCGCATATCAAAAGACAATAAAAGGGCAAACCTATTAGGTTTCTGTAAGACCGCACACTGAGAAGAGGGCGTTAAAAATTGGATGAAAAAATAACATTGACAAGGGAACCACGCCACCGCATTATGTTAATAGGGCTGAGATATGACAACATCGGAAATAATCCGCTTTGTCCGGCGAATGGGCACATTAAGGCCCGGACCAGACTGTCTCCCGGGACGTGGTCCTTTGATTTTCGATCTGATGAAAATTAATACGCTTTGCTTATATATTAACAGCATGTATACAGTTGCCATTGGTTATGTATAGAATTTTTAACTTCCCGCTAAGAAAATTAAAAAATTTCTAAAATCGGGAAATTATTGTTTTAACCCCGTTTTTTGAAAATTGAGTTTTCATCAAATCTTGACGTTTTGAGGTCACAGGAAGCTACCCCGACAATATTTCGATGGTGTTTGTATGTATATGTGTGTGTGCGTGTGTGGATGTATGTATGCCTCTTATAACTTTTAAACGGCTTTACCGACCGAAATGAACTAAGCGGATAGCCAAAGCGTTTCATCAAACATAGATTTCCGTATGATTTGTGAATTTTAACTAATTGGGACCAGTAGATTTTGAGAAATCTCAAAAATAAAATTTTGAAAAACTGTTTTTTTTTAAATAACTTTTAAACGGCTTTACCGATCGATTCCAAAAACTAATCAGCTTTAAACCTTGAAAAACTACGTCGATCGCCGCCGGTCCGGTTAAAATCAGTTGATTCGTTCTTGAGATATCGTTAACGAATAATTTTGAAAAATTTAGTTTTTTAAATTACTCTGTTATTTCTTATTCAACGTAATAATTTGTTGAAATTCAGAGCGCTTCGTATTTGAAATTAGCAGGATGTTCCAGGGATGACCTGCAGGACAACTAATTTTTTTATAATAATTACCTGTGTGGTCGCAGCATAGGAGAGCTCATCATTCCACTTTGCCGATGCGTATTGTAAGTGGAAGAAGAGTGTGAGTGTTGGCTCACGGCCTGTTCTGATGAAAGCTGATAACATGTGTAAAAACCACACGTGCTAACGAAACAAATGTTACGTAATCTTGACTCGTAGTGAATCGTTATAATACAAAAATAAATATGCTTACCTTCATTATTGGAAGATTCTTATGATATGACCCGTATTCGGCGTTGTCGTGCGACATCCCGTTCACGTAATTTTCTAATTTTGCGTTCGTAACGCTCGATTTTTTTTCATCCGCACTTCGTTTTGGCATTATAATTTTTAATTATAATTATAAATACTTTACAAAAAAAAGGGCAAGAATAAAGTGTAAACTTATTGGGATAGGCGTGCTGTCGTCACAGTCCAGAAAGTCCAGAAAGAACTCATGGCCCCCGATACATCACCATATGCTATATCGTTTATCCATCCATTACAGTTTTATCAGGAAGATGCTGCATCCCATGCACCTGTTTCACTTACTTGTGTCGCCTCTAACGACAACCAAGGAATGATTGGGTAGTGAACTCTCTTACGCCGCCACAACACGACAATATATTGTATATCCGTTCATTAAAGCCTTTAAAGTCCACTGCTGAACAAAGGCCTCTCCCATAGATTGACCCATAGGGCCATAGTCCACGCGGTAAATTAAAAATAGTGACTTTCAATAAGTATTATTTATAATGTATGTTGATTAAAAAAGTTTCTGTTTCTATTCCGCAGTTCATTTATATTAAATTAAAAATGCAGACGCGTTGTCACCCCTGAAGATTGAGATGGACTGCTTCATATACAGTAAAAAGGGCGTCAGGTTCTCTACACACTCACCATACTCATTCATACCACGATAATATATTTAGCTGCAGCCTCTACTACGTTCGACATCAAGAGTGTCAAACATTTCAGATCGATTGCGAATCCCGTCTGCCATCTGTGGCGATTATATCAACTTTTTAATTCAATGGGAGAGACGTGTGTCCAACAGTGGACTCTTTCGGGCTCAAGAAAAAGAATAATCGAAGCAAAAAACAAAGTTCGTATTTTTTAAATATTGGAAATTAAAAAAAAAATAGTATAGCGATTTATTTTCTAGCATTTATTAGAAAGATGTCGCTAGCCATCTCCAGGTTTGTTTGTTTGCCCTTCTGACACCCGCGGGACGATATCGGATGGTAGATGTTTCCTACATTGCCATTACACGGTCTTTGCTAAGCATGATTACTGTGGAAAATATCACCCTTATGAGGCAATTTGATTTTGAATTTGAGGTGAATTGATAAATGAATTTTGGATATATTATAATATAACATACGTATATAATTCGATTCTTTTGATGTCAAAGTTTATGAAGACTTTATAAAATTTTCTTAACAACTTTTATAAACTTTAAGATTGATTTCTTTCAAGAAGAGAGACATGTAATTAATACCAAATAATGAGGTTTTTTCCCTGAAAACGCTTGGGAATGATAAGATAATTATTGCATAAACCATACAAACGTTTAAAATCTTAAAACATCGGCAAAAATACGACACAAAAAACCGAACACGAAACTCAAAAGTAATCATAACTCACCTGTCATGAAAACAAACATTTATAAACTCTTTTAAACGATGAGATAAGTCATAATTACAGGTTATCTCACACAAGCGCACCCCGCGAAACGCACGCGATGTCGAGAGGCGTCAAATAGCTCGTTAACTGCCCCTCGCAAACAGAAATATTACACATAACTTAATCCCCACTTATAATAGATTTAACCTGCCATAAAATCATATTCTTTTTTCTGGCCAAATAAGCGGGGTCGGAACACTGCGTATTTACAACAAATTGACTACACCGCACAATACATTGGAGAGGTTATAATAGTCATAATTCATGTTTTTTTTTCTCTGCGGAGGATGATCGAGGGGTAATGTATGGGGTAAGCTTGTAAATTGGATTTAATATTTTCATTTATAGTAACACTTGTGTGAAATTGAACGCTCGCTTAAGGGTTATTTCGCGTATTACGGATAGGGTTAATCCGTTACTCTCAAGTATACAATAATAAAAGGGTGTATAAGTATCGATTGTTTTGTACAATTGTTTGATTAGTTTATTTTATTTTATTTGCGGGTTCAACAGTGATAGCAATTGCAGAATATGCCTGTTTACAAGTTTCACAATCTTCCCACGTTTGGTTTTAAAATATTACATACTATTAATTGATCTTCGAGATTTCATACGCATACTAATCTTCCACACAAATTCTTATTGAAACATTAATAAAATAAACATAAATTATCGGTCACAATATATAATAGCATTCATACTGTTATTTAATATCTAGACCTAGAGAGAAGATAGCTTACACATGTTTTCTAGGCTGTAGGTCCTTTACTGGAATTCGTTTGGGCAGTTCCTACTTTATAAACTTTCATTTATTACTTTTTGTATTGAAAACCATCATCGCTGCTTTTATTCCACCATAATACGCGACGCACGCGATGTTGACAAACTCGGCAAGCAATGTAATGTGAAACGTCATAGTCGTTTGGGCAGTTCCTTCCACCCTCTTGCCGCAAAATAGCATTGTTTGCACTGCTGTGTTCCTCTATATGAAAGTTATAGAGAGCTAGATAATTACAAGCTGTTAGGCTTCCATCTTAGTTCTCAAAGGTGACAACGCACCTGTTAGCCTTTTTTATTTAAAGTTGGCAAGTGTTTATTGACTGCAGTGACCACTTACCATCAGGTCGACTGTAAGTACGTATGGAACTTCATTTCTTTACTGAAAACATTATTGACGTTTACTAATTAACGCAAATCATTTTAGTATTCACATTTTAGATATTTTAAAATATAAAACTTGGCGGGTACTTTCGATTCATAAATAATTACAAAAATCCGAAAGATATAAAATACACGGAGCTGATAATTCTCTCATAACCTCATATCTCTAATAAATTTTCTTATAAGGCTTAATAGATATTTCTCTATTAAAAAAAAAAAAACTTTACTTCTGCACTATATGTTTATTTTGTATCGTAGTGACTTTTTATACACATCAATTACACAAGAGAAAATCCAGATCTGGACCGCGTACGGTATTAGACCACGGTAGATAGAGCCGTAGCCAAACTCTTTCCCGACGTGCTACCGAGCTGTCGAATGTCCATAAAAAAAGAAATTTGACATTCTGTAATTGAAATATTTGATTTATAATTGGAAGAAAAAAATAGCAAAGTTATTTTTTTTTCTTCCAATAACTTTTTTGTTATGTGTTTTTTTTAATCATTATAAGCCAGTGCTTGGCCACAATTCCATTTGGTGATGAAGCCCTAGATGGGTAAATAGCACTGTCTTAGCGTAACAAAAGCCTATTCACTCTTGCCTTGAAGACATCCAGATTGTATTCGGACGGAAAGACAAATGCCGGCAAGTTATGTTTATGTTATGACAATGAAGGAAATCATCGTTCTGAAATCAACAGGTCTGGGAAATAAAAATTTTGAGGGTACGTGTTCCGGTTCCTATTGAAATAGCGTGATACAATATTTTCCCTTTTTTAGAAAGAATAAATATTCTTCACAGCGATGAAATGTGATATTTTTTATCTTTATCTATTATACCCATTTCTTAATAGTAATAGTAATATTTTTCTTTGACGTTGCCAAAAACAGTCTGTCAGAATCAATGGGAACTCAAACCGTTATCACATAGATCTTAAAAATCATTTTATAATATTTATATCAGTCGCAACCAACTAGCTTAATCAGCCTTTCAGTTAACAGCCTAGCCTTTTAACTAAACGGCGCCGTTCAAATAGCCTAAATGATATCCGTTGTTGTTACAGCGTTTAATAAACTGGCTGGCTAATGCTTAGGCCATTCGTACAATAGGGTGAAATAGCGCCGTTCAACTAGCGGCCTGAATGATATTCAGCCCATACGTTCCAGCCGATGCAGCTAATACAACATTTCATGCCTAATTATGCACTATGCTTTATTATTTAAATATACACGGCTTTGGAAAGGCCCAACTACCACCCTAACCGCACACCAACCTACTGTCGCTGATATTACAGGATAGTTGCAATGTTGTATTAGACGCAGCGGCTGAATATCATTCAGGCCCCTAGTTAAACATAAAAAGGCTAAGCTGTTAATTGAATGGCTAATTAAGCTAGTCGGCTCCGACAGCTTGTACTATTTTTCATTATACTTTGGAAAACGCCATAATTTTTTTTTGTTTGCCGACGCCATATTGACAGTTTTGAGAGTTTCAGCGCTAGGTGGCAGAAAGTGGAACTAAATTGAAATGAATAGGCTAGGCAAGTAATAAACGTCATCGTTCCAAGTCATTTGCCCTAGCTGTTTGATCAAATAGCTGAGTATCATTCAAGCCGCTAGCTGCACGGCGCTGTTTAGTAAAGAGGCTAGGCTGTTGATTGAACGGCTGATTAAGCTAGTTCGTTGCGACATACGATAATAACAATAAAGTTCTTAAAACTGGCATTCAAACATTTTAGTCAAAACACTGAAGAAAAAACAAAAACTGAACGGTGAGAAATTCTAGTATGCAACGGCAAGATAAGAATTTAAAAAAGTTAATGGTTAAGTTACTTTGAACTGTTGACGTTAACAAAGTGTATTTAAAAATAGTTTATTAGGTACTTTTTTACTTTTTCTCTCTGGGTGGGTAAAACCTTCCTACTTATTTCTATCGCCAAGCAGCTACATATGTTACGGCAGTGCACTGCTATGTAACCCAGTTTTAGTATTTGCTAAAGCTACGTAAAGCATTTACGAAAACAAAAACAAAACTGACAAAAACAAGGAGTTTTTGAAATGATGCGTCTCTCCATTCACGCTCTTAGAGCAGTCATATCAAAGTACGGGGAAACACAATTTTTCTTAATTTCGCAAAACGACTTTTCTCGTCTAGTGTACGCACAATGAGATTCCGCACAAAGCCCTCTGAAGGGAGCCGACTGCTATGACGCTTTTAAAAGTATTACTGTCCCCCTATCCTCCTGCAATGCCATGACACCCCAACCCTTGCAGGCCTTGATTATTTTATATGCGGATACAGGCGGGATCTGTAATAAATTTGGACTAATTTATATGCACACTTCCTTGACCGTCCCATAGAATAACTATATACAATTTAAGTATTGAAGCTTTATTTTAGTTTTGAAAATTTCTTACGGATCTTAATCACGTGATAACAAAGATTAATAGCAAATTGATGAACGTTTTGACAGAATTTTAAATTATACGAACATTGGACTTTAACTTTGCAACGAAAATATTAATTTGAGAAAATACCTGTTATATTTTATCTATAGCTATGAAGTCACTGACAAAATTAATGAAAATGTGAATCGAAACAGATGGAAGGCGTTAATTATGCTTATTTAAATAATGAGCTCCAATCGACAAGCGACGAACAATAAACAATTACATCGATACGAATCAGCGAAGGCGCGAGCGCTCGTAAGTTCGCTCCCTAAACGTGCCGACAAAGAGCGTTTAATAATGATATTCGTACTTCCGAATTGGTGACTCAATGTACGATATAATTTTACAAGCGGGAACGGTTTTTGAACAAGAGCTTATCAAAGATAATCATTATAATAATCCTTTACTCCTTAATTCTGTCGAAAGAAAATTCATCTCCGTGCGTTTCATTTCTACGTTACAGAAAAATTGGGTTTGTCTTCAACAGTTTGGTCATTATATTAGCAGACAATAGTGGTATTACTACGATGATCGACATTTGTACATTTCTCCTCAGGCTTTTTTGACATTTGTATCTAACAATTATAAACGTCGAACACAAAAAAATGTTGCTACATATATGAGCGTTGTATAATTCAGGTATTTTGATAATAATATTTAAACATGTTTTAATTGTTTATTGAGTGCATTGTAAGTCATAAATAGCATTTTACAATTTTTTAGTTATATTGCCCACTACTACCACCCTATCGTACTTACGATTTTTGTACATATTATAAAAATCTATCTGCTTTAATATGGTGAAAGTAGACGTTTCACTTGTCCTATATCGATCGCCATATTATTGACTATTTGCTATATACTGTATGCTCATTGATTTTATTTACCGTCATAAAAACATATAAGTAAATTACCTGAGACAGTTTGAAATGAATTACGATTATTTCCTATATTAAAATATACATGAAATACGTTTTAGTCTCCATAACTAAGATACAGGACTTTTCTTAACTCTCATTTTACATATTACGGACCAACTGAACAACGGACGAACTGTTAATATACCCGAAACTTACAGAAATAAAAATAAGTAGAACTAAACGCGATAAATCCGTAAAATTGGTATTATCCAATGTTTAGTAAGCGTGCCAATATACGATAGTATAGCAATTATTATAACGAAACTAATGCGTATTATGCCGCATTTAATTATTTCTTCTCGCTGACGTCTATGTTTTGAGGCATACTATTTCACGCTATTGTTAAGGAGGTGGCCCGGTTCAAGGGCAGGCGAAGTCGGAGAATGTGGCCTAGCTTCCGCCACCATCTTCACCGAAGGCTCTCGTTATTGCGAACGGAATAATTATTAGCTTGGCTGACAGGTTGAAAGATTGGTCGTGATACATATGACGTGATTCGTAGTCCGTTAAGTTGATTGTGTCATTTCTTGGAATAGATGAGTTAATGGTTAACATTAATATTAAAAACTAAAAATGGTGTTTGTCATTTATAACACAATTTATAGCTAGGTTTGATTTTTGTCATGCATGACGTTGCAAAAATTTATTTCGGTTTTTTTTTTATTGACATTAAATGATTATGATGTTCTGGTGAATTATAGCAGATGTTAATTTTCACACATATTTTTATACAGAATGGAACTCCACTATGGTTCGAAAGCTAGCTTGGATATAAAATGTAGAGTCAGGGAATGAAAAATGTTATATTTACAAATTACAATACGCTATATATAAAAATTATAAGCGTATTGCATTAATTACCTTCGGTTGCGATTCGAATCCAAAATCGTTGCTTTTAGACCTAAGCAAAAACATAACAACTAAAATGTCTATCTTTCTATCTTATTTCTATTCTTCGGATTGATATCATATTGCAATATATGAATATCAATTAAAAATACACACTAATAATACATAACAAAATAAAAATATTTCTCATAACACATCAAAAAGATGGCACACTTCGTTCGTCTATGACGAGACAGTAGTGATTCCGTAAAAAAAAAACTGTTGATTGCACCGCTGCGGGCCTGCGGCTGACAAAACAGCAGCGGATAAAAAAATAAATCTCCTAAAACGTCATTACGGACGCAGTCCCGGTGTCCCCGAGACATATCTTCCATAGAAAATACTTTAAGCGGAAACCCCACACGCATCAAGACTCCCAACAATAGCGTATCTCTCGCAATCGCTAGTAATAAAAGCTGCGAGCACCCACATTAAAATCTTATCCCTTTCTTAAATAAAAAATTCACGAAAAAATAAGAGAGGAAATCTCCCCTATATTATTCAGTGGAAAGCGTTCCCCCTTCCACCCGCGTAGTTACAGTCCAAATCCGGATAACGTTGGCGAAGAAAGCTCAAAGAAATTCTAACTTTACCATCTACAGTACAAAGTTACAATTGGTATGCGCATGTTCCGATATCAAGAATCTGAAACATGCTATATTCAGACGAAGGTAGAGTCCATTTTAGCGCATATTGCATCAGATTGGTATTATAGGAAACGGGACTTAGCCGTTAGTATAGTATTTGAAAATGAGATGCAGCGTGGAGGTAGGGAAGGGTAGAACGGGTAGGGTAGTGGGTGGGGTGGTTCGGGGCTCTCGAAATTCGAATTACCGGGGCGTGTGTAATGATTTTCCCGGGCGGAATTATGCCCGGTATCGGAGACGAATTGGAGACTGGAATTGAACGTTCTTTTTAAGGGTGCGTTGCAGTGGCTATGAAAATCAATGAGGAATGAGGAATTTCCGGTATTTCCTGCGCAATCCTAATTAATTCTTAAGCTAAACATATGCCATACAATAAATATTGAACTCTAAATACAACTTTCTAATTTAAATAAAATTCATCAATAAAGTTACAGCCTATATACGTCCCACTGCTGGGCACAGTCCTCCGCTCATTCCTGAGAGTTGGCGAACTTTACATGTCTACGAAATATTATTATTTTATTTTTCAGACATGCAGGTTTCCTCACGATGTTTTCTTCACCACCGAGCAAGTGGTAAATCAGCACTTAAAATTGCAATCAACAATTTCATTGGTGCCGGCGCGGATCGAACCCGGTTTGCTCGCGTACTATGAAATTTACAGCGAGCGCTAACCATCTGAGCTACCACGGCTCTATCAATAACAGATATTAAATAGTGTAACCAATTAACATTCTTTGAAACATTGATTTCATCGATTTTTAATGTTTATATACGCTCCTTTGTAGGAATATACTTACTAAACTTCAAATTTCGTTTACATTTTTAACAGATTTAAAAATAAGGAGGAGGGTTTTTTGTATGTATGATATGATACGCGAGATCTTTGTCAGTTGTGAATCGAATTCGGTATTTTTTTTAATATTTAAAAAAGTTATAAATCTAGAATCAGTCCCCTAAGGGCGGTTAAATAGGGAATGAAGTTTTTAACGTACTATTTAGACGACGTTGAAATTATATTTCTTAATCCAATCAAAAGGGTAAAAAACTATTTTTAATAAAAAGTTAAAGTCGGGCATTAATTCTTTTTCTCATATCTTTCTTATTTTCATATCTGAGAGGATTTTAGAACAAACAAATGTCCGCCGCACTGTCCCAAAGCGTGTTGACGAACTTCACATGTTTTCGAAATATATGTATATTTTTTTACTTCTCAAACATGCAAGTTTCCTCATGATATTTTCATTTACCGCCGAGCACTTGATAAATCAGCACTTTTGTCAAAACCATTGGTGCCGGCGGGGATCGAACCCGGGTTGCTTGTGTACTGTGAACTTTACAGCAAGCGCTTGGCCCCCCTTAGCTACTGCTAGCTATACACTATATTTTTGCACCGACTTCAGAATGTGAATTTATTTCATTATTTTCAGCTCTATCAAGACGACTTTTGCTTTTAATCGTTATTTTTTAATTATTAGACACGCAAGTTTCCTTAAGAAATGTTTCCAGCAAGCATGTCTCAAATGTGCACTTAATTTGTTTCGGGATCGAACTTACGAATAAGGTTGTTCTTGTACTATAAATATTCAAAGTGAGTATGCGTGTCTGTACGTTCAGTTATCTATAGGTATTTCAAACAATAATAAATAGGTACCATCATATCCTATTTACCTTATATTCTAAAATATAATGAAATTAATGAAATATAAATATTTAAAACCAACAAAACCACAAGTGGGCGATTACGATTAAAAGAACATCGTGTCTCGACAAACTATCAAGCACACGATGCCATAAGGTTCCCTACAGTGCAGCATCGTAATACAAATCTTTCTAACGTCGAGATAAACCGTTACACGTACAAACTCACCCGGCTGTAGGGTGAACACGGAGCTACGTGCCGGTGATGAAGCGTGATGATATGTCTGCCCGTACGTTGAATTAGTGAATACATCTATGCTTTTGAATACGCGAATTTCCGCTGCTTTTTTTGGGACAGTTAACAGAATCTAAAGGATGAATTTATTTCATCAAACACTAAGATGTAATAAAAATAACTATATAATACACATTTGGATTAAAAATGATGTTTCATTAAAATTTTAAGGACAATAATAGATTTTTTTATATCTAAGAAGAACTAATACACTATTTCTGTAAAGTTAAATTATTGTACAAATAATAATTTGCATGTCCACAACAAATAAGAGAAGTTTCAAGTTCGATGGAAAACTATGTACGGGTCGAGTTCATTAACCTTATTCGTTCAGGGTGTACAGCCACAGAGATTGAATACTTAAACTACTTTAGAGTTGAAAGCTGTAAGTTTACACAGAATCCGCAATACCCTTGACACCAATGTTGGCTTTGCGTCAGATAGCCTGTTTACCTCATTAGCTACCTTTGATACAGGATTTCTATAGTGCTGGTTGTTAATCAGCTCATAATAAAAGTGATAACTAGCGTCGTCAATATTAAATATGTTAGGATTTTTCTTCTCTAGTTAATTTGTTACGTAGCTTTTGCTACGCAAAGACAGTGCGGTTTACCATTTGGGGCGTCATCACCACTTACTACCAGGTGGGATTTTAGTCAAGCTCTGACTTGTAACAAGTAAAAGAAATTTATCTAACGACATTATGAGTATAGAGTATCTATCAGGATTTTTATTTGTACACATACTGTCGTAATTATTCTTGTAAGCCGTCTGCTTTTCCCTCTTATTACTTTCCAAAATGGAATGCTTTCATACTATGGAATAAGTTATAATTATTTATCAGAAGCATTACAACATTTGGAAACTTAATTTTGATGGAAAAGCGTTGGAAATAGAACCCATAATACAGTGGGCAGGTATCGTTTTTAAAAATATTAATGAAACAAACTTTTCAAGATATAAAAAAGTTTAGTGATAAATTATTAACTAAAGTATTTTCTTAACATTACGAAAACGCGGTCATTTTTTTTAAAGAAATAAACCATTCGATCCCTCGTCCCGCGACGGAGCGAAAGCAAGCGACCCCGAAATTGCCGTCCGCATTCACCCAGACAAAAGCCCTAAAACACACCCCGCAAGCAAAAAGAAAAGCATTTCCATCCCATCCCCTCCTTTAAATTTCCCGCCCCAGAGCGGGGGCGGCGACCGTAGGGGTGGCTTCCGTATAATAGAGACCAAACTTAGAGTCACGTTGAAAAGAATGAGACGGGCGTATGTCCACCTGTTGCGTCAAAGTTTCGTATTTTCGCGGTAGGTTCATTTTTCGTTTCTTACCGTTTTCTAAAGGATTTGAATGGCGTGCTCCGTGCATGCGTACTCGCTTGCTTAGGGTTAGGTATTGAACGGGTATTGAAGCTGTGAAAGCGCGTTCGATTTTAAACATCATATTTTTTCATCTACCCCATTTGCATTTTATGCTTCGACTGTACTCTTGTGAGTCGTAAAATTATTTTTATCGATGTAGACGTTCTGACCATTGGGGGCACTTTAATGTGTCGACACTAATAAGAAACGTCGTTTAATGCTTACGTTCACATATAAAATTATAAAGTTTACAACTAACTAATGGACACTAAATTTATAAGAAATTTCCAATCATGATGTGAAATCGATCGAAATCGGTCTCTAAGGCATAAAATAAAAAGATAGTGTTATATCATATACCGGAATTTTATTCAAAACGAAATTCAGTACATTTTCCTATTTATCGATTTTACTTTAATTTTATATTGTATCAACAATTTAATAAAAAGGGCTGTTTTATTTTAATATCCTTCACTTTTTTAACCGATTTTATAGAGGATATTTCGAAGGATTGTCATTTTTAAGTGTTTTTAATAAATGTAGAATTATATCTTCGACATCGGTTTGCTCTTTTAGCTGTTTTCTAATTTATTTTTAAAATATTCCTATACAAATTTAAGTATGATCCAATTAAAATCGAAGTACTTACCTAAATATTATGTAAAAATTATATATATGTACATATATTTTAATAATCTTTAAGTCAGTAGAGTTTTGAACATATAATATGTATACTGTTTACCAAAGAGATTTAAATATATGTTTGCCTGCGACTGCTTATTAAAAAAATTTTTTTAATAACATAAAGTAAAAAGTACCCGCAACACGGTACAGTCAGCAAAAGATGCCATGTTATAGAATGATTCTTTCGTTTGTTCGGATGCGGGATGAAGACAAAAATAAAAACTGTTTGGGTAACCATTTCCGGCGGGTCCGGGTTCGAAGACGGCTAAACATGTGGTGTGGTTATTACAGAGAAATAATCAAATAAAAATAGCATGCGCGCGATGCACAATAAAATTACGATGAAGATCCTTCCATATTTGTGTTTATAGGTATAAGTCAAATCTTAAATCCTTGATATATTATTGCTGTATTAAATGTATACAGGCATTACCTCTCCCCCAGGGAGTTCTCTGAGAAAAGATTGTTCGGATTATCGTGAAATGCATACGTCACACGAAATATTTTCGATGTATTCCTTACATCATTTGTAATAGCGTTCCGCTCATTGACTTATTATACTACTGATTATATTGCTGGTATAATAAGCTTTGTAAATATCACTAAGAAGTGGTCGTATATTTCCAAACACTAAATTGTAGTTAAGAGTGACGACCTGGTAAGACATGGAAGTCGATGGATTCAGGTGACTCAGGACCGTGTCCTGTGGCATTTCTATGATTAGCAGTAGACTTGTGAATGGCTGTACCAAGGATCAATTATAAAGTATGAAAATTATATTTATTTCAATTATAATCTTTTGTTCCTTCATACGATTTATTATTTATATAAAATATTGAGATTCTTTATCGAAAACAATGATTACAAAAGGAAGTAATATATAAGTCAATGGTCGAAAAACAATAAATTGTAATACATAACCTGGAAACCTATAGACTAATGATTAGCGTGGCCTCTAATGAGAAAGGACGATAACGTAGTTTTAGGTTATACAATAATCTTTATGACTTTTAAACATATTTAGATAAAAATTTTAATTTTTCTAAGAACTGAACTGAACAAGATTCGCCAATCTCAAAAACACAAAGCTCGAACTATCGCTACGAACTGTCAACGTTGTTTAGCAAAGTGTAGTTTGCTTAAAAAAACCGGCACGGAGAAAGGGACAAACAATCACACCGCTCTGTCTCATTTCTATGCAAGACGTATGCATAAATATATCTTTTTCGTGTGCGAATGCGAAAGAAGGCGTCAATTTGTCTATAGGTTTCTCTGTCTACGACACAAAACGATGTTCCATACAGCAAGATAATACCCATTTTTTTTTACAGATTATTAGATGAGATATGTTACAAAAATACTAACATATAATATTATGATCTTGATTTTTTTATAACTTTAAAACAACAAACAAACTTACAATCAACTTCAAAGGAAGGAGGCTACAGATGCGTTGTAACTTTTGAGGACTGAGTTGGAATGCCTTACAGCCTTACAGTCTGTAGTTATACTTCAGACCAGATTACTAATACTTACAATCCAATGAAATATATGTACTACGTACTAGAGAAGCTATTCCAAAAAAAAGTGCCCTACTCTGTATCCGCGCCTGCGCGGGAGACAGTACTGTCGCCCATGCACAGTTGATACAAATGCGCGAAAATTGCCATAATAAATAATTGTTTATTTAGATTGTATTGTTAATCGTGTATTTTTTAATTTTCGTTTATTTTGCATATTATGTGCTAATTTAATATAAAATAATTATTAGTGCTGCTCCGCACTGCATGAATATCGAAGCTCAGTTGAACATAGTGAGTGTTCGGAATGCCATATCTAGTGCGTAGTACTTACTTATATATAGATGTTACAATCAGAACAGAACACAGGAGTATAAGCATCGCTACCCAGACGTCCTATTAGGCAAAAAAAGAGTCCTGCACACATCAACATTAATTTAGCAACAATTTTAAATATGCGTGAACAAGGTATTTAGAAAGTTGATGTATATAAGGTACGTATAGACAAATTACAATTACAAAATGTTGATTGAGTTAAAAACAACAAAAACATTATTGTATAGATTTTTCAAAAAAGAAGAAAAAATAAGGAAAAAAAATGACGATGCAAATAATAATTATTTTCAAAAATTATAAGGAAACTATGATCTATCTGACATTTGATGGTAGTCGTCAAATTTTTCTCTTCGCAACGGAAAATTTTCCTACCCACCATCACCATCATTTTGTAAATTTGGTTCTTACGCTAAGTACCGAGATCACAATAACGTTATTTTCTTTAGCAATATTTTTGTTGTAAACAGGCTTTGCGGGCAAAAATTTTAACGTTAAATATTAACAGAAACAATGTTGATAACTGTTGTTCAACAAAAGTTCCACAAAAATACTTGGCGTTTAGACGCTTAAGTCACAAACTAAATACAGGTTAATATGATGGACATAGAATTATGAGGTATTCTATGGTGATGGATTTAAAAATGTAAAATTAAAGTACAATGGAACCCCTAAAGACTTGTACATAAATTATCTTATTCACTTCTTGCCACAAAAAATAAATCAGAAAAAGACTTCATTTCTACTTTGGCAACAGTATTCACATTAAATTTTCAAATGTCCTTCATCCCATAAGTTATAATTAAGTATTGATTTCCATATATTCAAAGACTAAAACCGCCGGCGGTAACTAGTGTAGAATTCTGATAGATAGAATTGACGATAAATGTGAAGTATCGAAAGCGCATAATTGACATGTTTCCCAGTTGGACACGAGAATTACGATTAGATAAAATATCTCGAAGTGTTTTAATACGCGCGTCAGAAATAACTCTTGATATTGCGAAGTAGCTCTACGTAAGTAATACTGCTTTGTATTTTAAACATTTTCATACGGTGCTAATCGTATGCACGATATGAGTTAGTACAATAATGTGCCGGATAGCTCAGGGACTTCGCGCTCGCCGTAAAAGTCATAGAACGTATACAACTAGGGTTCGATTCTCGCGGACACCAAGGAAATTAATTGAACTCTAAGCACTGATTTACCGCTTGCTCGGCGATGTAGGAAAACTTCGAGCGGAAATTTGCATGACTAAGAAATAAAATATGTCAAGGATATGTCAAGGATAGATCAAGACCGCCAATACCTACGCAATGAAGCATCGTGAGGGGTTAATAACAACCTCCATCACCTTTTCAGTAATAATAAGATAGACTGTATCTACAACATTTAGACTTTCGATATGATAACGTAAAATGATTGGGAATTTTCCAAGTATTGAATTATTCAATACCCACACGAAAAAAAGAGATTACTCAGAAAAAAAAACAAATTACTTTGCATTAAAGCAAATTTATTATCTCTAAGAAAATGATTACCTTTCTATAGCCGTTAGAGAAATAGATATTAGTAAAAAAATATCTTTAAGATATTTGTAACAAAGGAAAACATTCAATACAAGAAACTAATTAATTTTTATAAGAGTAACATCCATTGTGCTTCAAGTACAAGTTTTTATTTTTTTCCTTTAGATTAGCTTTATTTAGTGTGAGATTTATTATTTTTATTTCAGGAATTTTTGGTGTTATTATTTTGAATTTAGACATTTTTTGACTTAAGTCATTGAGGCTGTACAAATAAAATACCTAGGCTGCACTAAAAGTATCGGGAATGGAATATTTCCACTGTTCGTGTCATATTAAAATCTTTTTAATTGAAAACTCCTTGGTTTTATAAATCGAATACCATTTATTTATTTAAAAAAAGATTCTCGGTCTTGTCACAAGGTTTTGTCAAACTTGTTTAGTCGTTGAGAAAATGGAATTGACTCGAGAAAATTCAAGAGCGATGATTTATTATGACTTTCGTAGTGGTTTAACACAAAAACAGTGTGTTGACCGGATGATTTCTGCATTTGGTGATTAAGCCCATCCAAAACCACAATTTATCGCTGGTTTGCTGAATTTTAACGTGGACGTGTCAAGCTCATTGATGATCCCCGTCAAGGTCGTCCAAAAACTGCAGTCACCCAAGAAAATGTTGATGCTGTGCGTAAGCTGATTGAGGAAGATTGACATGTGACAAATACCGCGAAATTAAGGCAACTTTAGACATTGGCATGAGGCAAATACAAATAATCTTGCATGAACAATTAGGTGTTAAAAAAAGTTGTTTTCCCGATGGATACCGCATTCGCTCTGTGAAGAGCAAATAGCAAAAAGCGCGTTACTTGGTGCGTCAGAACTCTCGAAAGATTCCACGCAGGATCCTCAAATGCTGTATACAATATCGTATCAGGTGACGAATCCTGGATATACGCGTATGAACCCGAAACAAAAAACCAGTCACGAGTTTGGGTGTTCGAAAATGAGTTAAAGCCAACAAAGTTGTTCGTTCACGGAGTTTAAAAAAATGGTGGCCACGTTTGTCTCCAAAACCGGCCATGTTACGACTATTACTCTTGAGGGACAAAGAACGGTTAATGCAGAATGGTATGCTAGCATTTGTTTGCCATAGGTAGTTTCTGAACTCCGTAAAGAGAACTGCAACCGACGCATCAACCTCCATCACGACAATGCGAGTTCTCACACCGCACACAGAACAAAAGAGTTTTTAGAGCAAGAAAACATAGAATTATTAGACCATCCGCCGTACAGCCTAGACCTAAGCCCTGATGATTTCTATACTTTCCCTAAAATAAAGAATAAATTGCGTGGACAGAGATTTTCATCACATGAAGAAGCTGTGGACGCCTACAAAATGGCCATTTTGGAGACCCCAACTTCCGAATGGAATGGTTTCTTCAATGATTGGTTCCATCGTATGTAAAAATGTTTCAAATTTCGCGGAGAATACTTCGAAAAGCAATAAATACATTTTTAAATAGTAATGTTGTGTTCTTCCTTCTCCTTCCTTGTTTCCCGAAATTTTCATTATAATGAAAATAGTTTGGTTTTCAGCTACGTTGATATATATTTTCATGGAAATGACTTTACCTTTGTTATATTAAATATTGTTAGTGTATTTTTTTATTTAATGATATTTTGACAGAAGAAGTTGTTAGAAGAAAATGAAGGAAAAGTATTGTCAACAGCCACTTCCACTTTCGCTATCCCATAAATGTTAGTTATCATTGTTTAAAAATGGGCTTAAGGGAGCCAGTATTCGCATATTTGCAAATAGCAGGTTAATATAGGTAATAGTCATAAAGTAAATAAATTTAGAATATTATACAAATTAGTCAATAGATGAGCATTGGTAACACTGCAAGTAATTAAGGTACACAAAACGAATAATTTAGATAGCGAAAAATATACAACCCTTCGATTTGTACAATAACTTTACCCTCCATCCGAAGTTAACATGTACTGATTTGACGTAGTTTAGTAATAAAAATAAACTTACCATAGAGACGGGCAGGGGATGCGCTCCACCATTGGGATAGGGGTAAGGTGTCACGAGGTAGCCCATGTTAAAACTTGCAGCTGGATGCGGCTCGAATTTACCTGTCAACAGAAAAACAACAGTATTGATTAGTAGGTATATTAGCAAAATATACATCCACTTTTGTGTTATATTCTAAAGCATATGATCCGCCCTTCCACCTTAGTCCAAACACAGAGGTCACTTTCTTTGTTTGAAGTGGATGCCAGGTGACCATAGGCTATAGTAACAAATAACTATCACGAATATAGATAGCACTTTAAGATTAGAAAAATAAAAATATCTGCTCAGCCTAGGCGCTTGTCTTAAATATTTATATAGGTAACAGAAATTGTTAATCTAAAATAATAACTTTACATATGACTAATAGCGGAACATCCATCCAAAAATTCTGAAGTACCATCATACAGATGGAGAACAGCATTACCAGTATGAAGATATTGAATCCGCCTACCTAGCTCGGTAAATTTGATCTCATCTTTTAAATACCTAAATAAATACTATTTTGAATTCTATTAATTATATTAGTATCGTTTGGTTGAAATTCGACCATTAAATTAGTGAAAACGTTTTGTATGGACAAATAAGGTGTATATGATCAGTTTATTTTACCTGTTTGAACGGCATCATCATCATCATAACCATAACAGTCCATCGACTTCCTCCATCTCTTACCATGTAATTCAATCTAGCAGGTATAAGGCAGCTTTCATGAGCAACGGCTCATGACAGCTGCCTTATACTATCTCATTTCTCGTATATCATCGCTGTATGTTACACACATTTTTTCTGCATATAATGGCACAATATATTTCGAATTATAATAATTCGTTCCTCTCCTTTTATAACGAAAACTAAAAAAAAGTAGACAATTTGCGATGTTCACCTATTCATGTAATAATAATGCATGGCAGCTGACTAGAAAGGCCTTTGTCCAGTAGTCGATTTAAAAAGGTTGTTAAAGTAATTTAACATGTGAAGTCCATCCACGGTAGTTTTCACTTCATCATCATTAAAATACGTTCAGTTCTCGTGGTCTTTAAATGGCTAGTCTACTACGACATTATCGCCCGTTATATTAGAGCACTACATCGTTCACGTGTAAGACAAGGTAAGTGTGTTCGCGCTTACTCAGCATCATCATCATTACAACCGTTCACAAGTCCACTGATAAGCATAAGCCTCCCCCAATAAATGCATATAACGTGGTCGTGAGTTCCCTGCATTTGAAAGACACATACGTCTAAAATACCATCAAATGTCTAAAATAACATTATAATTATATAAATATTGATTACATTCAAAAACCCTTATACGAATATATATAATACGTTATAATTCCTTCTATAATAGGTAGATGAGTCATATGGATTAGGACCTACCTACCACATGCCATGTAACATGGTCGTGATCTCCCTACATTTGAAAGACTCACATAGGTCTAAAATATCATCGTACAGAAATTTTAATTATATAGATATTGATTATATACGTGTCAAAAACCTTTATACGAATATATATAATACACTATAATTCTTTCTATAATAGGTAGATGAGTCATATGGATTAGGACCTACCTACCACATGCCATATAACATTGTCGTGAGCTCCCTGCATTTGAAAGACTCACATAGGTGTAAAATATCATTGTACAGAAATTTAAATTATATAAATATTGATTATACATAAATACGTGTCAAAACCGTTATGCGAATGTACATAGTTCTTTCTATAATAGGTAAATGAGGCATATAAAATAGGACCTACGTACCACATAGCTACTATCCCTATTAATTTCGAATATCGAGTAGCTTAAATTAACTATATAAAGAAACAAAAATAACATAGAAACATTTAAACATATTTCAATAAATTTAAAATATAAACATATTATTTTTATTTATTATTATTATTATTTTTATATGCAAGTCGATAAAAGGTGGGCATCTAACAAGAAAATTATACCGAGACGAGATCATTTTATATAATATGTAGTTTTCGATTGTACGTCGCAATCGAATGTTATAAATATTCTTTGGCTCAGTGAGTTTTTGAAGTATGCATTGTCTCCAATTTCACCAACTTGAATATTATTGAATGTTTTCAAACAGTTTAAATAAAATGCAAAGTATAATACAAATATATTATATTATATTATATACTTGCTTTTATATAACTTATATAAAAGTAAGTATCAAGTCTGTAGTCTATATATTATGTACATATAGAAGTATAAAAGTTGCGAAATTAAGTAAATTATTATAATTACAATAAATTATTTTACTCATATAAAAACTTACACCAGTTAAAAATAAATGATTAATAAGTTTTAATAATTTACTTTAGTAATGATTGCTTGGTTGCATTTAACTGCGGCGGTGTAAGCAACGGGCACGAAATAAGTATCTGAAAACCTACAAAAAGTTGTTTCAAGTTTGTACGTGTAGGGTAACCTTAAGTTAACGGTGTGGCTGTTACATTTTCGTCAATGAAAATTTATTAGTAACTGAGAGATGCTAAATGGCAATGTGTATTGCTAATTAATAATGATAAATGTTCCTATCATCTTCCTTTTTGCGACGTTCAGTCTTCTGCATCTATAGCGTTAATCAACTTCGTAATAAAAGTATACCTAAACAAATTAAATTTCGTTTATAATTGTTCTCGTATTACGCTATACGATGCGTAAACAAAATAAAAATATACACGAGCATGTCTTTTTAATTTGTTAGCGCTTTAGTTATAAGCGTAAAATTACGAGTACTGTGTTGAGTGTACCCGACTCCACAAATCCCAACGCGACTAATGTCTGCATTTACTCTATTTGTTATACCGCGATATAATGGTAGATAAAGGAAACTCGGATTTTAATGAGCGACCCGGATATTGAAAAGATTATTTTATGTCAAAACAGAGACAAATTAAGCATAGTAGGATAGTTCTCGTAAATAAAATAATAGCCTGAAACGATTCGCCCAGGTGATCTAAGCAGCAGCTATATTATAGTTCTAGCACAAAAAATAGGTCAGCTCAAACAAGGTTCGACCGAGTAAGTACCACACTCTCACAGAATACTGCGTAACAGCGTAAAATAGCAGCGTAATGCTGCTGTGTTTCGTCTGGATAGTGTAGTAGAGAAACGGAGACGATTTCTACTGGAATCGAGGCATTCCATCTTAAATCTCAGGGGTGACAACGCATCTGCATTTCGATTAGCAATGTCTATGGGCCACAGCAACCACTTACCATCAGGTGCACTGTGTGTTCGTTCGTCACCCAGTACTATAAAAAAATTCTTAAAGAAGAGTAGGAGCCCGTAAGTCAAGTGCTGGACATGGGTTTTCCGTTATAGCAAGGATTTGTCTCAATCGCAACGCTAGTGTTGCCAGACGTTTTACACCTTTGTCGCTGCTGCCCGTAGCTGGTCTAGGTGTTTTCATCATCATCATCATTACAGCCCTTCACAAGTCCACTGCTGAACATAGGCCTCCCCCAAGTAACGCCACAAAGCACGGTCCTGAGCCACCTGCATCCATCGACTTCCTGCATGTCTTACCAGGTCGTCACTCCATCTATTGGGGGGTCGCCCTACACTACGCCTACCGGTACGAGGCTGCCACTCGAGAACCTTTCTTCCCCATCGGTTATCGGTTCTTCGAGCTATATGGCCGGCCCATTGCCACTTCAGCTTACTAATCCGTTGGGCTATGTCGGTCATTCTGGTTTTACTGCGGATATCCTCATTTCTGAGTCTATCACGCAGAGAAACTCCGAGCATAGCCCTCTCCATAGGCTGGGACCTTGAGCGTCCTCATACGGCCAGCAGTGAAGGACCATGTCTCTGATCCGTAAGTCATCACTGGCAACACGCACTGGTTGTACACTTTAGTTTTCAGAGATTGAGGTATACCTGACGAGAAGATGTGTCGTAATTTCCCGAACGCTGCCCAGCCGAGTTGAATCCGTCGATTGACCTCTCGGTCGAAGTTGGACTTACCTAGTCGGACTATTTGTCCCAGGTAAACGTACTTGTCAACAACTTCGAGCATAGTGCTCCCAACAACTACCGGCATAGGTGTGACATGGACATTGAACATGATCTTTGTTTTGTCCATGTTCATCTTGAGCATAGTGCTAAGGTCCTCCAGCGATTCTGCCATAAGGACTATATCGTCGGAAAATCGAAGGTGAGTGATGTACTCGCCATTGATGTTAATACCGTATCCTTTCCAGTCCAGTAGCTTGAAAACGTCTTCCAATGCAGCGGTGAAGAGTTTCGGGGATATAACGTCACCCTGTCTTACACCTTTCTGAGTTGGATAGGTTTCGAACTCTGGTTCTGTACTCGGATAGCCACCGTAGCCCTACTCTACAAACACTTCAGCACTTCGATATATCGACAGTCAACTTGGCACAGCTGAAAGACTGTAGCACCGCCCAAATTTAGAGGGAATCAAAGGCTTTCTCATAGACCACATACGCCAGGCAAAGTGGCAGATTGTACTCTTCGGTCTTCTGTACAATCCCGCCGCAGGGTATGTATGTGGTCTATGGTACTGAAGCCTTTTCGGAAACCGGCTTGTTCGGGAGGCTGGAAGTCGTCGAGTCTGCGTGCGAGACGATTCGTAATGACTCTCGAAAACAGCACGTAGACGCGGCTCAGAAGGGTCGGTCTGTAGTTCTTCAAGAGAACGTTGTCGCCTTTCTTAAAGAACAAGACCACCGCACTTCTGCTCCACGCCTCCGGAGTAGTGCCACCATGGAGGACGGAATTGAAGAGCTTCTGACGGATTTCAAGTACCGGTGTTCCCCCCGCTTTCAGTAGCTCCGCTGTAATTCCATCCTCGCCTGGGGCCCTGCCGTTTTTAAGGTGCTGGAGAGCCATTCTAATCTCGCTCAGACTGACGTCCGGGATATCATCGGAATAGTGTCGGGTAAGACTTGCTCTTGGATCGATACTCACACTTGCGTGTGGCTCCAAAGATGATGTGTACAGCTGCCCGTGTGCAATCTCACTCAAAATCTCAGGTGTCCCGGAAATGATGCTGCCACACTCAGTCTTCAGCTTTGACAGTTGGCTCTTTCTGGCAGACAGATCTCTGGCAAAGACTTTGGAGCCCTGGTTCCGCTCGATCGCTTCTTTAATACGAGCAGTATTAAAGTTGCGTAAGTCTCGCCGCATGCATTTGGAGATCTGTGTGTTCAGTTGCCTGTATGCTGTCAAATCTGTTGACGATTGCAGCCTCATCTCCCGTCTAACAGCCATGAGATTAAGAGTGTGATCGGTGAGTTTTTGTGTTCTTCTGCGGCGGGTCTTGCAGAATTTAGCTCCGACCGCATGGACAGTTTCCACGAGCTTGTCATACATATCGTCCACTGCATTGCAATCTTCTAGGCACTGAAAGCGGTTACGTAACTCGAGCTGAAAAGTCTCGGGATTCTGGATTAAAGCACGAGGGGGATGGAGCGTTCACTTCATTAGACGAGACCTCTCCAACTTAACGTTTAGGTTCAGTGTGCCTCTAACCATTCGGTGATCGCTGCCGGTTTTCACCCTTGCGATCACTGAGACATCACTGAACAGTTGGCGTCTGGTCGTCATAATGAAGTCAATCTCATTTTTTGTCGAACCGTCAGGGCTCGACCAGGTTCACTTCCTGTGGGGCCGCTTCTGGAAGAAAGAGTTCATCATAAAGAGTCCCTCTTTCTCCATAAAGTCGGCCAGCTGCTGGCCCCTTCGGTTCCGTTGCCCTACTCCAAATTTCCCTAACTTCAGCTCACCGCTTTCTCTTGTGCCTAGTTTTGCGTTGAAGTCTCCCATCATCACCGTGTAGTGGGTTTTGGAGGAATGCATGGCTTTAGAAATATCCTCATACATTTCCTCCACCTCCTCATCGGGATGTGCCGAGGTTGGTGCGTAAACCTGTATGACCTTCAGCGAATACCGTTTGGTGATTCTGAGTATCAGGTACGCGACCCTCGTCGACACACTCCCAATCTTTACAACTTAAGACTTGTGGACGATAAATCCGACACCTCCTTGGGACAGATGGTCGCCCTCCCGGTGATAGAACTAGTTGCCGGATTCGAGAATCACCGTGTCCTCCCCCTCCCTCTTCGGACCTCGGATAATCCTATAATATTCCAGCGCAACTTGTCTACCTCTTCTTCCAGCTCCAGTATCTTCTCGTCAGTCCTCAGTGTGCGTGCGTTATACGTTGCCAGGTCGAGTCGTCGTAGGTGGCAACCGAACCTCCACCGGAGATTCTTAGCACCCCCTGCCCCGCCGTTACCATGGTCGCCACCGCAGCCAGGAATAGCGAGGCCGCCGGGGACTGGGGGCCGTTTATTTGCGTCGTTGCTCATGGGGGGATATTTGCCATAGTTACCACGCTTGGCGAGCGGGTTGGCAACCGCATTTTTTATTGTGTTATTGTTTTTATTAGGAAGATGCTGCTGCCCATCTCCTTTCTGTGTCCCTCTGTCGCCTCTTACGACACCCACGGGAAGATATGGGGTAGTGGATATTCTCAATCAACCGCCACTACACGGCTAGGTGTTTTACGTCAGCTGTAAACGCTTTTTCCATATTCGCCTCTGACAATACCTACGGTACTAAACTGTTCCTCTCTTACGCTGGATGGATTCCCTGAAGCTACGACCTTCGGCTGCAAGCACTGTTATTGTCTGAAAATATATTACACTAGCTTTTTACCCGCGGCTTCGCTTGCGTGGGCTTCAATTGAGAATCATCATTAATACTATTCCGTGCCAAAAATGGATCACTTGTAGAGACATCTCGGTACCTGTGTCTATTCTAGACGTAAATTATCGCAATTTGACAATATACAATATACACATAAGTGAGTTTATCAGAATTGCATTAATATCCATTCGTCTAGCAACACCTTTTTTTGATCGAACATGTCTTTCGATGAGTCTTTATGTCTTTAGTATAACCACAGACTGTGAGACATAATATCTAAGTTAACATGCATAATAGGTACATGTCAGATGCGCATCTGCTTGTTCAAAGTTAGTAGCAGGAGTATACGAGCTGCACTAGTCTCACCCTATCGCGTCGACAGTTGGTTCGTTCATCGTTTCAATTATAAGTTTTTTGTCGTCGAGTATAAATATTTCTTTACGGTGTAATTTTTTTTATTGAACACGTGGTTAATCCCCAAGTAAATTTCAACTCAATGGTGCTAAGCATAGCAACTATGGTAAATCTATGAAGATGGCGGCTTACGTCCTACTTGAGTGCTCTGCGGTCGCCTGCTTCTAAGTACACCTATATATCTAGTATACCTAAATATTTCGACGTTCTAAGTACTGGGCGTGCTGGGGTCGCTACCCGAGATCTTTGCCGGCATCAAAAAGTTGTTAGCATTCTTCGAGGAGCTAGGGTGGCGGTTTGAATAGTATTAATTCCGGCCCACTCGAAAATACGCGTATAGTCGTGAAGTTGGAAACCAGCTCCTGTAACACTAACCTATGGGGGAGGTCTGTGTTAACAATACCTAGACTAGTCGTTAGGCTGTAATCAGTGATTGAACGATACCAACATTGGGAATCAAACACGGCTTCCACTAGAGTATGATATGATATGTGATGAGTATGATATGTAAATCTATTTAATGTGTGATTTTCCTATATTTCTTAGAATGTTTCGTTCCATTTTCTTTCTAACAATTGTTAACAAATCGCAAACATTCCCATGTTGCCTTGTTAGCCTAACTAACTGTGATAATTGAACTAACTTGTTCATTTTTACCTTTACTTATATCTTCACTTGGCAAATATTTTTATTTACATTTTTTAAACATTTTGTTATTGCATGGTATAATAATTAAAATAAATATCGATGTACGTACGGATGATTATAAAGACCGTAGGAAGGTAAAATGATAAGTAGGAAATAGAGTGAATGAGGCTTTGCACTATATAATGAATAGTGAGAATGTGTCATAAAAGGCACGTATGGTGATCCACAACGCTGTGTTAATTTCTACTTTAATATATGTTAGTGAAAGTTAGGTGTGGCAGAAGATGCTATAGAAATGCGGTCTTTAAGGAGTATGCTAGGGCTGAATCTGAATGACAGGATGAGAAATTGTGTGATAAGAGAAAAATGTGGTGTGCAAGATGATGTTGTGACGAGGATTAAGAAAGAAATGCTTCGTTAGTTTGGTCATGTAGAAAGAATGAACAAAACAAATTTACATTGCAGATGTGAACGGCAGAGTCTGGAAGGAAAGTTGTGTGTGCTTGACTACAACCCCACCTGATGGTAAGTGGTGATGCAGCCCTAGATTTTAAGTCGCACTGTCTTAGCGTAACAAAAGCCTATTCACTCTTGTCTTGACGCCCAGAATGTTTAAGGAAAAATAAACGCCAGCAAATTACTCCACTCCTTTGCTGTACGTATTGCAAAAGACGGAGCAAATTGTTTGGTTCTTTTGTATGGAATATCGACAACAAAGGGGTGTAGACCCGCCGACCGGTTGTCCGATGGTGGAAAGGAGAGGGAGGAATTAAAGCGTGTAATTCCTGCGCAAATTCACCGAAATGCATGCTATAGAATACTGAGAGGCTGGCTACTCTGCGCTTTTGCTAGAAGAGGCTGAGAAGATTTGTATCAACCAAATCAAGGTTATCAATAAGCCTCTTAGTACGTTTCTCCACCGAGCCCAACGCTGCCAGGTGGCATTTTTTGATTACAATATAGGTACTGTCTGGTAATGAAATATGGCTAAATCATTATGCTTAAATGAAACACAGCGACAATCGACTTTATGGTGCTTTAAAGGGAAGCCAACGAAATGTCAAATGTGGTGCTAGCTGATCAAGAAACAATTAACTTCGAATGGTATGTGACAATTTGTGCACTAAAAGTATGTAAGCTACACACATTGAGAAGTGTATACGTGCTTAAAGTATACTTTGAAAATAACGATCTAATAAAGAATATAAATTTTAATTTTTGAATATCTAGTTTCTTTTGTTATAGCCCTTGTAAACGATCACATCACGTGCAACTTGCTAAAACCAAAATATTTGTGTTTTGGATTATTTGTTATTAGAATATTGGCCTTGCATTATAGGAATAAGACTCGAACCACTCTGATGACTCCACTTGACGGTAAATTGCTACTGTGGCCAATAGACATCTATACCTATACTCAAATAAGAATCAAAATACAGATGCGTTGTCACCCGTGAGGACTAAGACGGAATACCTCGTTTGCATTAAAAAAGTCTCCGGTTCTCTACACTCACCATACGAAACACAGCAGAATGGAGTTGTAATTACGCTGGTATTCAGTGAGACCGTGGTGTATCCCCGGTCGAACCGATCCATTCGTGCTACAACTATAATATAGCTGCAGCATGACTCTACCACGTATAAATACAAGTTCTCAATAACATTTGTTATGTGTATGAACGTTTACCATGCAGATTGTAATTTTATTGCGGCCTTGTAATAATAATATTACATTAATATTATAATGCATAATTACAGGACACGGCCTCGTTGGTCTAGTGGTTATAGTAGTGCGACTGCTGATCATGAGGTCCTAGGTTCGAATCCCGGGTAGAGCCAAAAAATTTATTATTGAGTTTTTCCGTCAAGAAATTCTCGGTCGTGGCCCAGAGTCAGGAAGTTGGCGGTGTTTCACCCCCGTGCCTCGGAAAGCACGTAAAGTCGTTGGTCCTGCGCCTGATCTCTCTCCCGGCCGTGTCGGTTTACCGTCAAATCGGATTATGAGAGTGAGGGAATAGAGAGTGCCCCTGTGGTTGCGTATACAGTTGGACACTATAATCCTGTCGTGCGCCGATGGTTATCCTCCGTTGAGGCAGACCGCCGCGTCCGAAATTCGGTCTGGAGGACATTATTATTATTATTATTATTTTAATTACAAGCCATAAGGTCTTCTTTATTTGGAGTTGGGTGTAGGTCCGTGGGCTGCATAGACACTTACCATCCAAGTTCGTTTGTCATTTCAAATTTATAAAATAAATATATAAATAAATAAATCGTAATATCATCAAACCGCACAAGAGCTTATCGTAAAGATAAAACCTTATTTAATTCATTTCGATACGATAAAGATAATGATTATTAATGATAAGAGTCTAGTGTTTATACCTAGAAATTGACTTGACGTGCATCGTGACTTATAAATGTAATAATATTGATAAGGGTAACATTTCCTCGAGATTCGAAATCACTCAAAGAATGCTTACTCGTTCCGTCAACAAAATAATGGAAAGATATAATGTTTTTTTTATAGGATAAGGAAGATAACCGAGCACACAGTCCACCTGATGGCAAGTGGTTGCTGTGGCCCATAGACATCTACTTCTAACCTCGTTTGCGAATCAAAATGCAGATGCGCTGTCAGCCGTGAGGACTAAGATGGAATGCCTGTTTTCCAGTAAAAAGGGTCTCCGGTTCTCTACACTCACCATACGAAACACAGCAGCATTAAGCTGCTATTTTACGTCGGTATTCTGTGAGAACGTAGTCCTACTCCGGAAAAGCCGACCCATCTGTGCTACAACTACACTATTAATATAGGTGAGCATGGCTCTACCACTTATAAATATATATAATTTATACGATAACCACCATCCTGGGAAGCGTTAAGTCAAAAGAAGATAAGATACTTAAAGTGACGACGGGCAGTTACCAATTAACATTAAAGACACGAAAGTCTGATAATACGATCGCCAATCTCAATGCAACAGAGGTGGTAGTACTTCATCAGTCATCACCATAAATACAAACAACCGACAAAGAAACATTCTAGCATAATGACCGAATACCAACAGACAAGCTAGTAACAGTTTTAAAAAAATAAGATAACTAATCTTTCGTAAATTTTCAACCTCTAATATTAAAAAAGGTCTTAAATCAGTAACTTGCGATTGAAATAATACTCGTAATATATAAATATTTAATGTTATATAAATCATTCAATAAAGCATCGTGAGCCTACAAATCAAACCACAAAACGAACAGATGCGATAACCGTGACGAACAAATCGCCTAACTCGTCAAATACGTCGTGGACCACCTCTCATAAAATCGTACCACCATAATTCCTCACTAGGCGTTCTCGGAATCTATGCCGCGGTAGGTCTGAAACCTAAACAAATATTGACGGAGTACGACCGCGCCAGTGTAATATGTATTAAACACAATTGTACACACGTTTTTCTATGTGTACGTTGGACGTTCGAGTGCATAGTGAAAGTCACACCGTGTATAGAACTATTATAGAAATAGCTACCGGGTGTATAAACATTATTCTTCCCATTTGACGGTCCCATGTTTCCCATTTTTCCTGGGACGTCACGTACGCGGATTATATGCGAAAAGATGACTCAGAAGATCGAGCTTTAAGTATGCTAGATAAGTATCTTATCTTACGTATCTCCAAGCACGTATTTTCGTAAGGAGTATACTAGTTCCTGGAACGTGTACCAGAAGACACGATTACGCTCAATAAAAATATATATTAATATGAATAAAGTATGCACAAGTATACTTACGAATTGATAGAAAGACTACTCAAAGTGAGCTTCTGGTAACTTCGAAAATCTAATATGACCAAATTATTCGTGATAACATACACCCGGCGTCCTGTTTCCCCATTTCAATACACTGTGGGCAGCGAGTCTAATTAAAGAAAGGTGCTGTACTGGCTGGAAAACTTACATATCCAAGATTAATTTTGTTTTATCGACACATAATCTTCATTCAGTTTTTCCCTAACGACCGAACATATACGATTTATTCGAACAATTCAAATGAATGATTAATAATATACTGTCGATACCATTCCTAGATAGACGAGGCCTATAGCAATGTAACGGTGATGGGGCTGGAATGAGAGAAAAAAGTGCATTATTAAGAGATAGTCCTTTCGATAATGTCTCACCATTTAAAATATTTTGTGAATATAATATAGTTTTTTAACATAACATAAAATATATAATATTTATTACTATAATCAAAAAAACTAAACCTCCGGCAGTATAGTGTCAAGAACGCTAGCTGTTTCCCTGCTAAATGGCCTATATAATATACTTAGCTTTTGAGCGAGAAAAGAACCAGTTCTCTTATCACAAGCGGCGACAAAAAATCGCGGGTACAGTCCCTTTAGAAATTTCACAGCACGTGGACGCTTCGGACCGATAGTCTCTCTGTCTTATTTTGAACAGGAGTAAAAAGCAAATTATAATAACAAATATCAACTCTACAAATCCTCTTCGAAATAATTGGATACCATATTGTTATCAGTGACGAAGTTGTTAACAGTATAAGGACTACTTAGCGGTCAAGATAAGTTAAGCTTTACATACTTAGTGTGGTGTAACAGATGCCCTATATTAATTTAGATAAGGAAATGTTTTAGCTAAAGCGAAAACGTCCTCTTAAACAATATATTAGAGTAGTAGTTATCTGCGCCCTCCTTTCTGCCAAGGAGGGCCGCGTTCGTATACGGCTTAGAGATCTCTCGTCAGATCGGTAAGCCAATCCATAAAGGCGGTGTTTAGTGGGTAAGTCTTCACATAACCACGCAGCCGGCTGCGTGGTATGCTATGAGCATTCACCGTCTCCCTCCCCCGCTTTCCGGAGGGTTGCCCATATTTGCTTCGGGCGAAAAAAAAAGTAGTTATTACTTGCCTACGCTATTACGTCTTAAACTAACTAGGGTGTTAAATATGACGATATGTCAGAGTTAATAATATTGTAAATCTTTTGTTACTGTTGAAGTCATTTAAAAAGGTGAATAAAATATTGCTCTAATCTTTTTTTCAATCCTTCATTTCTCATAAAATAAAATAAAGTATGTTAGTTAAAGTTTTTTTATTGCCCTTTTCTGTAAGACTACTGATATCTACACACCTAAAATCCTTAATAGCAGTTTAAATCTACTTCTAGAACCACATTATACAAATCAAACGCTTTAACAAGCTTGAATTAAGTGCAGGTTGTCAAACCATCGCATCGTGTACACGTATAAAAAGCTAGTTGACTCACAGTTAATCGCAACGTCTACGAAGAAGGGGAGTGATGGACTATTGGTGAGGTAGTAACTATTATTTAATCTGTGCTTTTGCAGCTTTTGCTTTTGTAGTATATAATTTCTGTATTACAATATTTATATTGCTAAATTAATGCTACTCACACACTTAACCTAATAAAATTATAACATTATTAATGTAAACGAAATAAAGTTTATGTAACATTATAATAAATAATGAAAGAACCAATGAGCAATGAGTCAGACATTTGAAGGAGACTTTAGATAAGCGTTATAAAAATCTCTACCTGGGCGGCCGAGGTTCGTCTCCAGGCCGGACATGAAGTCATTCATTTATGTGTTTGCGGTCTCATAAAATTACGTGTTTCTTGCAGGTATACCTTGAAATTATTATTTGTTTAGTATATAGTAATAAAATCAATACTGTGAGATGTTTAATATTTTAGTCTTTAGTATATCTCGCATATTAAATGAAGATATTATTTTAACCGTTTGTAGGAGTTAAACAGACCTTTATTCTAAGAAAAAGAGATAATATAAAACTTTTAAAGTTAAAGGAATGGAATCCTTTAACTTTAAACGTTCTATTACAAGCCAATTACTCTGAACAAGGCAACCATTTATATTTGTATCAAATTTGGAAACGGTTGTGTAGCTGAATGGTGTACTTTTTATATATATTGTATTTATATTTTATACCTACAGCATTTGATGTTAGCCTCTGATGGCGGTATAACCTTCTCAAAATTACCACAACTAACGGTTCTATAAAGCTACTTAATTGTATGATGCCCCTACATCACTACCAGGCAGGGACTCATCCGTGTCCGTTAAGGTCCGTGAGGGCAGGACAGTTCTTTCCTCAAAAAGACTTTGTATTAGATGTAAAAAAAATTTGCGAAGTAATTGATAGAATCAGGCGTCAGTAAGTCTTAGCGGTCAGCCGCCGTAGAGTCTACATCACCTGAAGATGCCTCGTGTTGAGGCGAAACACGTGTCGTAATATCGTCGATGGTGTGTGGCGGGTGATGTTACCTGGAATAGTGGTGTCGGGAGTAGTTGTGCTGGGACTAGTGGTGACGGAGTTAGTGCACGCAATTGAGGGAGGGCGGGAGGTGCTCTTCAATCCAGGTAAGACACATCATTGTATTTATTTAGAGGTAGGTTGCAAAGAAATTTTTATTTTTTATTATTGCGAAGTAAATTTCTTTTACAAATTTCACAAAAATCTTCAAGCAGAGCTTTATTGTTCCTATAAGTGTCAAGGCATATTACTGTGGGTCTCGTACACAGTATAAGATTACTATAATTTAAACAAAAAAGGACGAGGCCTTTTTAGACCTCGGAGTGATTGATGACCCGCAGAGCTCCAAACACTTGACAGGTACACCCTGCAAAGCAATTACCATCTTTATCGCCTACAAAAACCACCAACCAGCCGTTGGAACCTGTTTGACTTGTATTTGCCTTTATAGCTTTTATTTTGTTGCAATGGTCGGTCCCGTAGGAAATGTAGATATTTTAATTATAAAATGAAAAAAAAAACATTTAATTTTTTAATTATAAATATTTTTATATTATGTAATTTACTCCATATCACCCCGTGGGTGTCGTAAAAGGCGACAGAGGGAAAGAAACCAGGAGATGATTAGCAGCGTCTTCCCAATAAAGACTAAAACAAAAAATAAACGTACCCGCTTAAGCGTGGCAAATTGATTATATGGCATATATGCCTTACGAGGCAATTTATGGGGGAGGCCTGTGTTCAGCTGTGGGTTTCAATGTGCTGAAACGGTAACGTATTAAGATTTCGGATTCCAGATAATGAAAGTATGTTTGGGATTTATATACGGTTTTAATAAGTTCAAAATATTATATTATAAGATGTAGTTAATGTAAAATTAAAGCAGAAATCTACCATATAAGAAATTATGCTTGTTTGTTTGTTCGTATTTTATCCACGACCATACCTTTCATCTGATTGTGGTAAAACTTTGCCAACTTATTACTTGAGTAGTAGTTTATACAATTATTACACTTAACAAAGAACGATTACCTTTTAGAAGGTAAGTTATATATAATTTAATTTCAATAAATGTATTATAATTAATAACTAAACAGTATAATTCTTCCAAATTCAAAACGACATTTCCACAATGATTTCTTCTGCGTGTAACAACGCCCTGAATACCAGCTGTTATAAAATAAAAATATAAACATTATGTGTGTAGTTACACAGAAATCGAAATAACCGTTCATTTAGATTTCTGTAAAATTTATGACAGTTCAGTAGTACCTTATTTATATGTACATATTATAGAGCCGTGGTAGCTCAGTAGAATAGTGCTCGTCAATCATAGTTCGTGACAGCGATGCGATCCACGGATCATTTAAAGAAATAAGGCGGAGGAAAATATAGTGAGAAATTTAAAAAATGTGTTAAACATAAGTGAAGTCCGCTAACACGTATCAGGGCAGATCGGTGGACTTTTCCTTGCTCTGAAACTCCTCAGAAATTAAAGGAGGCTCTCTGCAGCAGTGGTTCAAAAGTCATACTGTTCTTTTGGCCCGTAAAAACAACTCTTTGACATGGGCATCTATCGGAGGATTCGCCTTAATCATCACGCCTGGCATTCGGATTGACGATCGCAGCACCAGACGTCTCGCAACTTTGATACCGCTGCCCGACGACTGTCTGCGTATTTTAAGTTTGGTGTTACCGAGACGCTTTTACCACCACTTATTATCCGTTACCGTTTACAGCTTATTAAAGTCAACAACATAGGCCTACCCCAAAGATTGCATTATAGGGGGGATATTTGTCATAGTTGCGACGCTTGGCAGGCGGGTTGGCACACGCAGCTTTTTATTTTTAGTCGTTATTATGAGGACGTTTCCGTCCATCTCCTGATTTGTTTCCTTCTGTCGCCCCGTACGAAACCCACGGGATGATATGGGGTAGTGGATATCCACTACCAACACAAGACAAGAGTACACTATAACTACAAGAGTATTCTTACAACGCCACTACACGGTAAACCACCTATTATATCTTGATATACCTTGGTAAATCTTAATTTACGTATCGTAATGAATTCTCTCAGGCTGCCAACACACGGCGTAGGTGTAGGCTGAATTCAATAATACGATACAAAATTTGAGTATTATTCGCAACTCAAAACAGTTAAGGACAAAACAGACTATTATTTTATGCATAGGAATATACTTGAAAAGAAAATGCGTTGCAAATTATTCAAATAAAGTGTTTTCTTACTTTATCGGAATAGTTGTCATGACAGTTATTTATGTGGTACAGTTAAAGGTCAGTTCATGGTCAGGCGAAAAGGGCAAAGATGTAAAAAAAATATTAGGTAGATGAGTATCTTTAGTGATTTGTAGGAGAATAGTTATTATTTTGATAAACTGTTTATATAAATAAACATAAATGTTTATATACTTATATAAACATATCAAACTTTATTTAAAAAAAAGGTAATGAAGGTCATATTGTGAAAAAATACGTTCCGATAACTGTTCTACGAATATGAGCTCTGATGAAAACCAGACAATAGTTGGGCACTGTCACTTAAATTTAATAAAAAAAAATTACTTCTTATTAAACATTTTGTTATAGAGAACGAAGTCCACCGAACCGTATACGAGTAATAAAGATTAACATCAATAAAGTATGGAGTATCACCAGAAAGCCTCTTAAACTCGTTTTCATAATTATATTATGCTTTAACTAACTTAGGTTATTTTCTCAAATTAAATCAAATATACAAAAAATTTTGTCTCTACCAAAACAATAACTTAAGCCACGGACGATATTTACACTGTACGCTCATAACTTGCTCCAACTCATAGCGCAAGTGTAAAAAGCTCGTTAATCTCGTAACGACGACGGTCTAATTGTGAACGCATATCAAGTTCCAATTAGATGCTGGATATAATGACATAAAACAGCGTGCATCGCGACAGGTAGGCCGAGAGTGGTTGTAAGTCGCGAATTGTAAGAGAGAGCGAGAGGTGTAAAATTACTTATAAGAGGAAAAGTGATGGAGCTTTCGTAATGTGTTTCTAACATCACAGACAATAGCGTATAATATAAGATCACAGATTTAACGTAGGTAATTTTGAATATTAATTGAGATTAGATTATATTTAAAATGTTTTCCTGATTGGACACATAACCTTGGAAAATGTATTATTTGCAAGATGTTTATCCACAATAGATCAATCGCATTGAAAAACCATACCGTATTTTTATAGAATTTGCGTTATTTTTGCAGTCTTTTTTTCGGTGAGTGATATGATGATTTCTGTGGGTTGATATAAAATCCTCTTGATTTCCAATTTATTTTGAATAAGTGCTCGTCGATAACGTGGTGTCTTCAAGGCAAGAGTGAACAGGCTTTTATTACGTTAAGACAGTGCGATTTACCATCTAAGGCTACTTTACCACTTGTCACCAAGTGTAGTTAAGTGGTAAAATAGTCTAAGTTGTGTAATTACAGTAAACTAGAAAACATTGACGTGCTCAATTTTATTTTATTTCTTAAAAAAACACGATCGAAAACAAAACAAATTAATATTGTTAATTGGTTACTGTAGTTTCAGATAATTGTTTCGAACTTACATTAATTTCGTATGCAATTATCTCTTTCGTTTAAAAAAACATATCATTTCGGTATTTTTTGGTAACTTATGTTTAAGACTATACGTATATGGCAACCCTACTAATTTATCATCTGATGAAATCCATTTAGCGGCCGGATTGATTGATGGACGAGAGGTTCATATTTATTTAATAGAGGCGCAAATAGATAATGTTTCTAAATATATCGAACATATACTTTTATAGTATACGTGGTAGAGCCATGCTGCAGTTATACTAAATAAATAAATATTTGTTTATTCACTCCACTAATTTTACATCATTACTTACTTACTATTTAAATAAAAAGTTGCATTCATTACACTTGAGAGGTTAACGTCGGCAGTATAGTATAAAGAAGCGCTGATTGTATAGTTGTAACACGAATGGGTCGGCTCGACCGGGAAAGGACCACGCTGTCACACAATACCAGCTTAAAATGGTAGCTTAATGCTGCTGTGTTTCGTATGGTGAGTGTAGAGAACCGGAGATCCTTTTTACTGGAAACGAGGCATTCCATCTTAAACCTCACGGGTGACAACACATCTGCATTTTGATTCGTAATCGAGGATTGATATAGATCTCTATGGGCCACAGCAACCACTTACCATCAGGTGGACCGCGTGCTCGTTTGTCACCCTATTTTATAAAAAAAATATAAATCGAAGTGCAGTTAGATTTTTAAAACGACTTTATGGTATGGTATGGACGAATGTTTTCGTTCGTTAAGTGTTATTTACTTAGTTTAAATTTTAAAAGTACATTTGGCTGTGATGTATATAAATTACTTCTTAAAATATAAGAAGTACCTAATTTACTAATTTAAATACCACTACAACTAAAATAAAATAAACTTTCCGAAAATGTATTTGTGTTATACACAAAAAAAAATCGAAATGAACACTTAATAAAAAAATTACTACTCATTAACCATTATACAGAGTTCCAATCTTTATAATTAATTTGTAACCCCAATGTCCAAGACATTCTTACGCATTTGTATGTCCCGAGAAAATATGTAGAATTTTAATACACTTTGGAAGCCGCGTTCTAATACTATAGTGCCATATATCGAATAATTAAATATCAAACTATATATTTGTCACTGTAGTCGAATATAAAAAGGGAAATCAAAATGCTAAAGCGTGAAATACTGATAATGTGAATTTAGATACCATAAAATAAACTTTCCGATACGATATTCATCGTTTTAAACGTGTAATACACTATAATTAATGAAATTGAATTTCGGTTGCGGATCGCAATGAGCAAAGTATTTAACCACATCATAGTTATGAATTAATGATTTGAAATTTAAATTATTGAGTACCTACATAAATATTTGTAAGTTTATATTATTCACGGTATTTCGAATTTCAATGCGATTTAGTATCATCATTTACAATCATCTTATGGTCTGTCCCACAGTTGGGATTATATTGCCATAACCACGCTTAGCAGGCGGATTGGCGTCCTCAGTAAAAACGGTTTTTCATAGCCGGTCCGAGAATTTTAAATCCAGCGTGGCCAGAAGAGAGAAATGGCAAATGCTCGTGAGGCGACTTACATACTATGTTCTTAAAATGTCTTTTCATGATGACCACGATCGCTCTGTAAAGAGTTTAACGACGAAGAAGAATAATACGTTGTGACGGGTGTCATAATTTAACACATTTATGAGTCATATATCTTTATATATAAAAATTGCGTGTCACATTGTTTGTCCACGATGAAATCCGAAACGACTCAATAGATTTTAATGAAATTTTGTAAATATGTACGCTTATTCCAACTTGAGAGATAGTTTTTAATAAAAACTTTTTATCCTTATAATATGTCAACCTCAATATTTTATTGCGATTTAAAGGTTTTCTAAAAGACAAAGGTTTGTCGGAAAGGGCAGAACAAAGTCTACCTGGCCAGCTAGTAGATAAATAAAACATAATATGTATATCACCATAGATAAAGATAAATAAAATAGAATTCTGGGGTTTTGCAGTTTCTATATGTTGTTCTGTTGAATATTTGCTTACTCGACGAAAAATAAATTACTAATTTAACTTAAGGATAGACTTAAACCGAAATATCCATCCTGAAAACATTAAACCAATGTTATTGCAAAGAACGGAATAGTAATAATAGAAATTTGTATTTCCTAATATCAAAACAACTGAGATCAAGCATGCAAAATACAATCAAATGTGGTGTTGTTGGAATACATGAATCTCTTCAATACCTCCCAATATTTTTCTTTGCACTCAAAATTACATAAAAATGATATGCAATTCATCCTCTTCATACAAAGACATGAAAGGTGAGAATCGTGTATCGACTATAGTTGCTGACTGTATGTCAGTTGCATTATATTTTTTTCTTGGTCCGGTACAGAGCACGGGTCGTGGTGAACTGATCAGATTAGACTCTGTAACCGGTTCTCAAAAGCATCCCGAGGAAAAGAAATAAGAAAAAACGACACTAATAACAACAAATAACGAGGCGTTCGACCGTGGATATTAAGGGATGTACAACCGTCGATTAATGTCGATCAATTGATATTTGTTTGGAATAAGCGTCGGAATTAAATAATAATTTTACAATTGTATTATTATTACAAGTTAAATTTCCATTATGACTCATATTCTCTTCCGGTATTCTATTTCCCCAAATCCTCGAAAACTAAATTGTACAAATTTATCGCTGCTAGTTGAAAGCTTAGTTAAAGGTCAATTAGCGAATTATGATATATAATGTTCAAATGCAAATTGTATATTACATGTCACATTCCAAACTTATGGATGGTGGTGGTACATTAGTATTTAGTAATACATAATCAGAATATTACACCGACACAGCGCCGCAACTGATCACTAGAGCTAAGGTTATAAGTTCGGCCCTATATTTCAACGAGACTAACAACTGACATGAAAGAAAGTTGCTTATTAAATAGAGAGAAGACCTTATACACTAAAATCATATCAAGTTAAAAGTCACAGCCTATGTACGCACAGGCCTCTTCTTATTTCTGAGAGGGTAATCTTGAACGACTACTACTGAACACTATAAGCATAATCATGTAAATAAAGTTGATAATAATAAAATTTTAAAATATTACCCATTAAGATATTTTTAAATAATTTACTTTCGGAAGATATCAACACTTTATCGATACCCAATTCTATACTATCACGTCACTATCAGAGGTGGAGCCAGATGAAATTATACGAAAATATTGTAACGATAGTGACAGATGATTATAAGCTGGCGATAAAACACACATAATTCTCACATAATGGCTGCAAGAGGCGAGCCCTGGCATTAAGTCCCGGTGATAATTCCCACCTTGTCGTAGTTCCACGGAAATCAATTTTACAGCACTACACTGAACGATTTATGTACACGATACAGATTGTAGTTCAATGGGGCGAGAAAGTCATTGATTACACTTTGATCGAGTCCTTTTTATTTACAGTGTAGGCTATTCAAAATATTTTAATTTCATCCTAGTAATTTTATTACGCAGGCCAGTGCTATGAATATAAGCAATATCCAACTTAGCCATCGCTAATTTACTTTATTACACTGAAACGATTTTCGATGTTAGATGCATACTATGTTTATGATCATTTATTACCGTTATTATGTTTACTATTACACTTTCCATTGGTTTGAAGAACCTCCGTCTCCAAGTGTAAATAACGTAGTTCTCAACTACATGTAATACTTAACGTGTGGTGCCTTCGTGATTGAATCCATCTTTGAAATTTAGTTAAGTAAGTTAACTACACGAAAAGACAGTAAAAATCTTGTGATATTTAACAAACTAAAAAATAATCATCTTTCGCCAGACCTTAAAATAAATTGTTAGGTATCAGATAATTTGGTCCAGTTCTCCTTTGAAAATTGTCTATGTCGTACAGGGAATGCTTATAGCGAAAATGTACAAAATAAGTTAAAGAACTTTACAATATTTTATTTAAACGGAGCTTTGAATGTCTTGCCTTTGTTTATTTATTAGTAAATGTAAATCTTGCCATCATCGACATTGATCCAATTATAATACAGCTTTATAAACCAGTAATACTCGTATTGCAACTTGCCATTCAATTTGTTATATTTATTACACTGATATTTGTTTAATTGAGTATGAACTTATATCTCTTCGTGTTTTAAACTAGATAAGCGACATTGTAACAAATTGAAAGAGATTATCTCAGCACGACGTCTATGCATGATTTTTACTACAAATATATCGCCTAAACACAGCTTGATGACTGAAAAAATAACTAGAGAACAATACTTACTACTTACTTATCTTTACGCACAATCCCTAACGGGGTAGCCAGAGAGAACAGATCGCCAAGTGTCACGATCCTTACATACCTCTTTCGCCTCTTTCAGGTTCATTAACTTCTTCATACATGCACGTCTAGGTATCCGAGTACTCTTGACCCTCCCCTCTTCGAGCAATTTGCTCACATGGTCTTCGAAAGTTAGTCTCGGTCTACCTCGACACCTTTTAATATTTACTTTCGCTCTATATTTTCTTCACCATTCGGTCTTCACTCATTCGTTCAACGTGCCCAGACCATTGGAGTACGCCCCTATCAATTTTTGTGATAAGGTCATCTTTCAATCCTGCCATATTGCGAATCTCTTCGTTTCGCTTTCGGTCGGCTATGGTAACGCCAGACATTTTACGAAGAGATCGCATCTCCACTGCATTCAACTTGCTTTTATGCTTCTTCTGGCATACCCAGGTTTCGCTGCCATATAACAAAGTCGGTACCAACACTGCGTTATGTATTGCAAGGCGTGCACTCTTCACCACGCCTTGCCTTTTTACTAATGCATTCAGGGCACCATTGACTGTTTCCGGCAGCGACACGCCTATCCACATCTAAATCACATCTTCCATCCCGGCTGAAAGCACTCCCCAAGTATACAATTTAATTTACCTGTTCTAGACATTCCTGATTTACCCATATTTCACATTTCGTTCTCTCTTCGTCCTTTTCAAAGAAGGAACAATAATTATTTTTATAGTTTTATGTGACGTTAATTTCAGGTGAAGAAGTGTTTGACCCCAACCCCAACAGGTAGTAGAACAGTTTGTTTACAGTATACAAAAATACTAATTGCCAAACATTTGCACACTACACGAATGATCAAAAATTTTTGAGCATTCGTGAGATAGTAGGTGTCGTAAGAGGCGGTAGAGGGAAATTAACCTCCTGGCCGCCTATCGGTCTTATGAGACCGCGGCCATATTCCGCCAAATCCCTAGCGGTCTCATGAGGTCGCACCCACCCACAGCACTTCCCATAAATACTTATATATAGAGACTACTTTTCTATGAAGAAGTTTGGCATTATATAACCAATATGAAATACTCTATCCCCTAGTGCAATAAAAAAACTGTTATCATATGAATATTAATTTATAATCTACGTTTATTTCGTACGCCGTTTTCGTGTAAATGTTATTGTGTTGATTTTTGGGTTTTTCTAGTATTTTGTTAGCGTTTTAGTATAGTGTTTTATTATAACATTGTAATGAAAGTTTTTATGTGAATATAATTTATCTTTTTACGTAAATAATTTCGTGTAATATATATTGAAATAATTGTGATTTTCACGCTGGCGACATTCGCTTGGTATGTTTTTTTTTGTTATCAAAATACATTAAAATCTTTTTGTAATGATGTAAAATCTGACTTTTGTTTAGACCACAAGAAGGAGAATTTTGTACAGATTTTATAATGCTAAACTTCTTCATAGAAAAGTAGTCTCTAAATATTAGCTTTAATGGTTTCAAATGCTGTGGGTGGGTGCGGTCGCATGCGACCGCTCGAGATTTGCCGGGCGCATGCGACTGCACGGGATTTTTATGGCGCTTGAAGAGTTAAAACATGTGATGGACGACAGCATCTTCCCGATAACAACTAAAAATAATAAAAAATTGCTGTTGTTCAGCAGTGGACCCTTACAAGTTGTAATGGATGTGATGGAGGCCCACTGTTCATATTATCTCTATATATAAAAATCAATTGTTCGTTAAACCCGCTAAAACTCAAAAACGGCTGGAACGATTTTGATGAAATTTTTATGTGCATTTGCGAAGCCGGGGTGGATAGCTTGTCTTATATTTTCTTGAATTTAAATGTTTCGATAATCGTTATAATGTTAATAGTAACTATTTAGTGCTTTTATATACAGATTTTAAGTTATATTATATAAAAAGTAGATATGGGACACACCTCTTTAAAGCTTAATATTTCAAGAATTAAGTGTCAGATACACGTGTATTGAAATAATATATTTTTATATAATTAAAAGTTACTATGTGGTAGATTAAGTCAAACAGATAGACTTATTATAGTGGTAAAGCACATGTATTAAACATAGCATTGCATAAAGCTCATATAGGTGATATTTTATGATTATAACGAAATCTATAACTACGTGGTAATAAAAACTTGTAAAAGCAATCAACTTACCAAAAACGGGACTTAAATCCGATTTCACAGATAATTTTCCAGAATAAGGTTCACCCGATTTTTCCTGGAACAAAAGACATAGAAATATTAAATAAAATCAAACAGTTTTAGAGAAAAAGAATAAACACAATAAAATAGTTTGTTCCGTGTTATCAAGAACACCAAACTTAGTCAACAAAAACTCTATCGAAGAAGTCGCAATCTCACCGACATTTCAACCAATTCATTCCGCTGCCGTGTTTTTTCCCCGAACAATATCAACTACGATAATGGACATAACAAATCGAGATGTTTCCGCTTTCATTAATGCCAATAACCGAATTTCCTCTATCTACACTGTTACGGAGCCAATGGGCCGTTTGAAATCTCGACACCTTAATGATATATTTGGGGGCTATTCTTACAACTATACGAAATATGTTGCTCGGTAATGTTATTATATTACAGAATTATATTTCATTTATTCATATTCGGTTTTAAAAAATCGTATTATTCGTAGATATCGTTTTCGTTTATAAGGTTCATAAGGTGTTGAAAATACAATCGACTACATTATTAGCTATGATTTTTATTGCATGTTACCTATTTTCATATTCGATAGCCTATATGTGAAAAATGTTTACGACTTTTATGGTAATGTAAAGACTCATTTACTAAATTTTCGCAGTATATTCTTGTTTGTAATAAGGTAATATATATAGGAGTACCCTTAACCGACGAGCATGTATGCGTAGGTATATGGATGTAAAGGAGGAGAGAGGTGTGTCAGGATCGTGCCAAATGGAAGTCTGTAGTCTCTGCCTACCCCTCTGCGTGACAAGCGTGAGTGTTTATGTTTATATATATGTAATATATATCAAAGCATTTGCAATTTTTGCAACAAAATAATGTATGTAAGCTTAGACTCAATCATAGGGGAACTGAATCTACCTTGAAACTTATGGGTACACTATTCCATTAAGAAGCTACAGAAACATATACGTAATCCGTACCAATCCTTCACAAAGCCTGAATTGATCGAGATGAATTTACATTCAATAGAGCAACGGATGCCAAGTCGGAGCTTACATTATAAGGAGAAGGCAATCTTTCATTATTACAAATTAAAAAAAAAATGTTATTTTAGCAATTTTTAATTTAGTTATAATTGTAAAATCGGACACATAATTGATATTAAAATGATAAACGACTTATTAACAAAAACAAACCCATATTGTTCAATTTATCGTAAGAACGTAAAAAATCCAGTTAATGCATTCGACAAACGGGTATTAGTTGAGAATAAGCCCCTTTAAGGAGCTTCTCCTTCAACAAGAGGGTCGTAATTGGATAAGTCCCAATCAGTTTACCCCACTCGGACACTTATACCAAATCAAGGATAACCAGTAACCCCAATATATTAGTGTTTTTACTTGTAACCTTATGAAAGCTGTAGTCGGGAATAGTTTTATAAAATATGTTCGATATTTTATTAAATTCCATCGATATATTATTTATTCTATAGGTATAAGTATACAGTATTACGTATAACCAACACACCAAGCGATTTTACAATCCTAAGATCGAAGTCCTATTAGTTTTGCTTCTCATAATTTTTAATTTGGATTATTTTCAAGCGTATCCATTTCAACAAGGCTAATGCAACGACAATTTGCTCGAAGACGTCCAACTGAACACAGAATTTGATGCGAATATTTGAAAATTTCAACTATATTATTATTCTCATAAAGTCCACATCAAATTACATAGCTAGCTGATATGATCTGATGGTTTTTTTCGGTGTAATTAGAGATAAAAACAAAAGACTTTATGCTACTAAATTTCATACTTACCAAATATGTAAACTTAGAGGCTGTCTTCACAACAGATAAGTAATGACAAATAAAGACGAGATAATAAAATAACATAGCATACTGTAAACCTTTATAGTGGTAATAATGGATCGAACTTGTTAAGAGAACCTGATCGGCAATCATAACTACCTGTAGACGTCTGCAACAATGTTTCAAACTGTAGCAACATCGATACAAGTTTTGGTTTGTTACTCTTGATCATGTCTTGACAAAACCGCAGCAGACAGCTGTGGTTTTTTTGATCAATGAAAATTATCGCAGAACGCGAATTCAGGTATAAACTACATTTCATGATATGCATCGTGTGGTTTGCTGTTATGCTGCGATATAAGGTATACGATACAACACTGATGAATATTATACGGTCCGCGTACTTTTTAAATATGTTCCTTTAATATTGAGTACTGAATATGCTATTAATTGAAACAGAAAAACTACACGACTTTTCAAGTTATAAAATAAGTAAATCATTTCCTTGATTATGGCGCATACGATTTTGTAACTTGTATACAAAAAGACTAAAACAACGGTTAAACATATTCGTAGCACCATTAAAATAACCAACACTAATAGTAAATAGAATCTTAAAAATTTAATATATATTATTGTATTATACTAGTATTAGTTTATATATATCATATATAACTATCGTATTTATTTTTTTGTGTATTGATTTGTTTTATTTATAGTATTTTTAATAGAATTTTCGTAACATTTTGTGTATTATTTACTTATTAGTAGTAGTAATCTACACACTAAGTAATATATTTAATCTCCAATCGTCCAATATATTTTCCTTTATGTGTCTACTGGTACATATTTCAGCAAATTATGGAATAAGTAGAAACTTTGTACGAACTTACTATAAGACTGTTTCTTTATCTTGATGTGTCTAGACAAATAAATTTAAAAAAATAATAATATTGACTTGAAAGACAATAATATGCCATAATATAAATATTCCATCACAAAATTTTTCCGAACTAAATTACTTGTATTTAGTGAGTTTGTTAATCTTCTTAATTACTTAAGATTTTTGCAATAAAATATTAAATTATATGCTTTAGAAAAAATCCAAAATCATGATAATAGTAACGTCCGTAGTTTATAACACATTGGAACTCCGGGCGTCGGCTGTGATTAAATTCCTGCAGTGGGGCAAATTTTTTCGACATGACACCGAGCCGATGCGACGTAACAAAGAGGACAACTATTTAATCGTCTCGTTTCGAAATTAATTTCCGGAATAACTCGCAGCATTTTGTTGTGGACGGAGAGAGAAAGTTTCTGTATTAAGCTCGATTAAATTTCTTTAGAAAATAGATGAGAATTACAATTAGTGAAAAAATGTTCATAATAGATTAAACACTATACTATACGCGATTTAATATCTGATTCAAGTAAGAGGTATAATATTAAGCAGTAGTCTGATTGCATCCGAGTACATAATTATTAAAATGCCTTAATTATACATATAACATTTTAAACAAACTTTGTGATAATCGATAACAAATTAAACAAATAATCCCTGATGGAATGATAATGACAATTATATATGTATATTATTCCTTCAAAAAAGTTTAATTTTCTAGACCATTATTAAATTTAAGATTTAGTTTAATCTAACCAGATATCGTCACAACTTTTATACGTTAAACGTTAATCCCATTATGTTTACTTTACACAACTGAAATAAGTCTAACCATTTTCATATTTTATACAATATCGTTTTAAAGTTTGAACTGTCGTTATGCTTGTTTTAAAGTAATAAAAAAAATTATTGCTAAAACGCAAATTTTGCTGTAACATGCTCTTATTTACACGTATATTTATATTTCAATTACTTAGCGAAACATAAAAATTAAGGTCGACTTTCGTTACAACGAACAATAAAATAAACATGCAACTGAAATTAATATCACGGTCGCTGGGTCTTTTGTTCCAAACAATAGTTCTTTACGTTAATAACGCAGAGTAATTTTCTACCACTGTTTAATTTTTTCCCCGAAAGGTTTTACTATAAAATAGTAGACCTACGCTTTTGTTTATAAAATTTTAATAATTATCTTATGTTTTACTCCTACAATACAAGTCTAATAAAAGAACAACAAGTCCACATTGATAAGCGGCTGCTGTAACCAAAATGTACAAATAATTTCAAACAAAGAAAGCAAATACTTTAAAATAATTTTTATTTTTAGATATAATTTTTTATTAAAACTCGTTGTCAATGCATGAAAAATACTCTAGACAAAATTGAGAGTATTTAGAAAAACAAATGAAAGCTTTAATGAGCTTATGGCTTTTATTACATAAATTCTGTAATATACTTATAACTTTAAGATTCCGCGAGTTCTTTTGAGAAAATATCTTGAACATATAAAACGATATGCAATTTAAAAATAAAATAAAAAAAACGTGTAAAGCTGAGCGAATGAGTAATGACGGCATAAATGAAAATATCAGTGCGAAATGGCGCAACAAATCTCTTACACGATCACTACAGTGGATGCAAAAGTAAACAAGTAGTACTGTAATAAGAAGTGAAGTTTAAATAATAGGAAAAAAATACTGACGTAAAGAAGCAACTATGTCTTTATGACGTATAAAAATTATCTAAATTTGTAAACGGTCATCAAGATTTGATTTTAATTGAACAAACGTGTAGATCGGGCGATACCGTCGACTGTATCAGATTAACGTGAAATACCGTCGATTAACCAAATAAAAAGGACGTACCAGTTCCGTTTTATAAAAAACATGTTTACCATCATTCAGTCATTAATTACAGCCTATCAAAAGTCCACTACTAAATATATGTAGATCTCCTCCATTAACTGCCTCATAGTGAAGACATTAGCCATATTTGCCCCGCTTAACAGCAGGTTGGTAACTGCAGTAGGTAATTTATTACTTTAGAGATTTTATCAGGAAGATGCTGCTGCCCATCTCTTATTTCCTTTCCCTCTGCTGCTTCTTACGAGTAGTAGTGAGGTATCATATGTGGTTTAAGAACTTTATTCTCATTAAGAATAAAAACATTCACTTATCATGAGAACATAAAAATTTATAAGTTATAAGAATATCTGGAGAAACGCAGAAGTCGGGGGTACATTACAAATACAGTTAAAAACAGTCACAGCGTCATAGAGATTTAACCACAGATATAAAGTTGAACTACGCTCAACAAGTTACAAGAAGCGGCGTGAGATATATATTTTATAATATTTTACTCTAAATCGAACTAGTAATGAACAATAACAAAAATATTAGAGTTGATTCTCTTATGCCGCCGTATTATCTATTGTAGCAGAATTTAATAAATGAAAAAAAAAATTTAAATCTTCTTGATTATCATTACGGCGTTTTTTTAATAGCAGTGTGGACAAACGAGCATGAAGCTCACCTGATGATAATTGACTAATTGCAGGTGCGTTGCCGGCCTTTTAGAAAAGATTAGGCTCTTTTATTGAAGGTCCCTAAGTAATATCGGTCCGGAAAAATCACTGGTGGTAATCGATTCCACAACTTTTTGCGAGAAAGATAGCTTCTAGTAAATAACACAGTGGTGGACCGCCACTTATCTAGATCGTATGGATAATAAGTAATACACGTGTATTGAAATGATATATTTTTATAATTAAAAGTTAAGATGTGGTAGATTAAGTAAAACGGATAGACTTATTGTAATGGTAAAATACTTGTATTAACATAGCGAGATTTTTTCGCGATGTGCGATGATGAAATTTAGCGGCTGGAATTAGTCCAAGCAATTCCTCAGATTGAACATGGTCCTCTTCTGCTGAAGAAAGCATTTATCCACATTAAGGGGAAATATAATGTCAAATGGCTTAGCAAGATCCTTCGTTATGCCGAAAATATTGCAGCATTAATTTTGAAATAAATATATGGTAAAGTTGAGGATTAATGTTAATGATTATGTTAGACGAAAACACGATTTCGTAAAATTTTCTCGATAGAAAAAAAAATCCAAAGTTACCTCCAAAATAAACAATAAACCGCTGTTATTCATAAAATACTTTAAATAAGATCATGAAACTTTGCATACTAACTGAACTAACTATAAAGCAGTGCTTATGTTATTTACTTTTTTTTAAATACCATTATTTTCACTGTAAAAAGAAATTACCTAAACTATCGGCGTCTTGAGCTTGATTCCTGTCGCCCGTTAGTATCGCTTAGACTTTTGAAGGGAGAAGTTGTGTCACTTACGATCAGAATATACATTACGCAACAGTACGACGTAAAATTAAAATGGGAAATAACCGTGATAAAAATAAGAAGCGGCTGGCTTGGCGTTAAGAAACAGGCATAAATATGATAAACCTAATGAAATAAGTGTCAACGACCTTTCTACTTACAGTATTAGTGATTACAAACATATCGGTACATAGCATACGACGCACGGGGAAGTGGGGGCGAAATTAGAATTTGAGCTGACTTACTCTATCCTCTTAATAGCCACGCTTCGCTGGTGCATCAGTTATTGCAGCACTTGATGTTGCTCTCATTTGACGCTGCTGCCCGTCGCCGGTCTGTGTATTTCACATTTGACATCAAAGAGACGATTATACCACTTTCGGTGACCAGGAGATCTAGGCATTTCCTATACTCGTCTTTTACAACACCCATGGAACTTTTCGGTTGTGCCACACAAGTCACGCTGTCCTTTGTCGAATCGAAGTAAATGAACGTACATTTTTAGCAAAAGGAAATTGTTCTCATTTCGACTATTTTTTTACATCTGAATTTTTCGTCATATTGACGTCAATTTTGAACCGATTTTCTGATTTCTTTTTTTATTGAATAGTACTTTGAATTTTTTTAAGAACCTTATAATTGGCAAAATGGGGGACAAAATTTCTAATGTAAAAGTCGGTTTTACATTTTTATTTTAATTAAACTGAATAATTATGTACTCTTATCAACTGCTACTCTCAAGTTAAAGCGGGTATGTGTTCATACACTTAACAATATCACGTGTTAGTAATCCTCGCGAGTAATACATTAAAACATAATAAATCGGATGTTAAATATTAAAATACCACTCCTGTTCCGTTGTCCTAACGATCGCTATCTTGTCAAGTAACAAGATTTTTTGCGAACGCACGTGTCACCAGGCCAGATAATGACCAATTAAGCTTGCTTTAAATGTCACATTTAATTACGCACGGGTACTATCTAAACGATTTCCTAGGATATCTTAAAGGTGGAGCGTTCTTGACACCGGCAATCGATCAAATTGATAAATACAAGTTGGATCGCTTTTTCACTGAAACGTCCGGGCGCCCGCTACGCACCCGCGAAGCGTACATTGCCTTAAATAGTACCTTAATGGTACAGAAATTACTGCGCGTTTGATCGGCATTTGTACTTGTTTACCTAGAAATATGGTAAATGCTTTTCTTTTACGGTTTTACAAACGGTATTGTCTTTTTATGACAAGAAATTCGTTACTAACAAAACAAATTGCACTAGAATACTCCGTGCAAGAAACTGGTCAATTGATGATCAGTTTAGTCCATGTATAAACTAAGTTAATTTTATACTTTTTAATTCTTAAAAGATAAACGACTTTGTAACAAAACGACATTGACATTGCCCTTGTTTAACATTCCCTTCATTCCCATCCCCTTGTTTTCTCTAAATGCCGCCTTCACCTGTATCCAGGTGATCTGTGGATGGTACTGTGGTAACCGAATTGTGGCGTAAAATCCCTCTAATGGCACCGAACTTAAAATCCATTTTATGCTGATGATAGGGAGTAGTCACCAAAACCAGTGTATAGATTCTACGATCAATATTCCCTATGCCCAGCGAGATGATTAACATCGAATAGTTCTTTCAATATATAATGTATCATTCTTGAAAAGACCTTTTGTCCAGCTGTGGATTTGAAAATGCTGTTGATGTTACATTTCGTCATGCCGTCATTCATCTGCAACAATCACACATATAAATGACGCTCTATAAAAAGACAAATACAAATGAATACATCTAATGACCAACGAAAAGGACTTTATTGTAGATTCAAAATATTATTTAGGGTAGTTATTAAAAACTCAAATCGATCGTTTTTTAAATTTATGTATGTAGATGGTAAGTCGTTTTAATGATAACTTACTTTAAATCCATCGGATAATGTATAAACACTCCGTTGTGTTGATAGTAACAAATATTATATAAATGGTGTAAATTTAAAAAATTTATAAAACGACATGTTTGATGTCGTTTCATTGATAACATTATTTATTCCATGTAATAAATTTATTTAAAAATTGAGTATATTTATCACTTACCTATTAAATATAAAATTTATGTAATTACAATTATTGTTGTCCGCCTTGTTATAAAAACTTTCGGTATCGTTCTAGCGTGTTATGGTCACATATTATATGTAAAGTTTTTTAAGCATGAGTAAAGATTTTTTCAAGCAAAAACTTTAGAATTGTGATTTAAAAGTCGTTGAAAACAAAAAACAACACTAAAAAGAGACAAACATGTACATATATAGAATTTAGCTTGCGAGAGAATGAGATAGAATACAGTGTAGACCGCGAACTCAAAAAGTTTGTGGGTTCGAATCCACCATTCGAATACTCTCTTTAAAAAAAACTATTGCTAGTATTTTTTTAAACAGTTTTTTCTATTATCTTAATCTCCTTTTTGTACAGTGCTTTAAAGAAGGTTAATATAAATTTCAACTGTAAAAAATGTAACTTAAAAAAATTAACAAACTTATTAAATAAATAAAATTAATCATATTGAATAATCTTATTATCCCAATCAATTTATAACAATCCATGATTTCTTAACTTCAGGTCACCTAGCGTCTATTTTACGTACCGCACCTTGAGATCCAATAAATTTTTGTTTGATAAAATTACTTAACCCACAGAATGAAGTAGAGGGCGCTATTTTAAAGCAATTTTACTCAAAAGAAAATATTTTTTGATTTATTTTACTGAAAATAGGGATAATGATTTCTTATATTTACGCGAACATTGCACATGATTAAAACTACTTTTACGGATTTTATCGCGTTTATTTTTACTTTTTATTTTTAATTCCCGACGTTTCGGGCGCTTTCCAGCACCCATGGTCACGGGGGACTGAGATGACTGACGTCCCGATGTCATTGTTAAACCCGGAGTACCTTCAGCTTTTTTAATTATTGTTTATGGTCCATAAACAATAATTAAAAAAGCTTTTTAATTATTGTTTATGGTCCATAAACAATAATTAAAAAAAAAGCTGAAGGTACTCCGGGTTTAACAATGACATCGGGACGTCAGTCATCTCAGTCCATAAACAATAATTAAAAAAAAAGCTTTTTTAATTATTGTTTATGGTCCATAAACAATAATTAAAAAAGCTGAAGGTACTCCGGGTTTAACAATGACATCGGGACGTCAGTCATCTCAGTCCCCCGTGACCATGGGTGCTGGAAAGCGCCCGAAACGTCGGGAATTAAAAATAAAAAGTAAAAATAAACGCGATAAAATCCGTAAAAGTAGTTTTAATCATGAAAATAGGGATTGTAACATAAATTAAACTTTTATCTTATAGTTCATGGCGCACACGTTTTTATTAAGTACTTGAGTTTTTTATTGGTGCCCTAAGAATGGCGTGTAAAAGTTGAAAGAACTTGAAGGCTTGGTAGAGCAGTGGTGGGCGAATTTCGCGTATATATATATATATATATATATATATATATATATATATATATATATATATATATATATATATATATATATATATATACACAATACAGTACAGTAGTAGTAGTAAATAAATATCAGAAGAAAAATGTAGTATGAAGTGTCCGTAAATTAAAGAAAGAAATACGTATCAGGATGGTCAAGCAGAATGGTGAGCGAAGAATTTTTTTTCGAAAACAGTAAAGACACACAAATTTCAAATTGACCTTTAAGTGTACTTTCGAGTACTTTTATTGTAAATGTTCTTATCTCGGGGCAATTGCACATGGTATGCATTTCGTTCTTTACGGAAGCAAAGAATATATTATATTTAACCTAATAAGTATTTTCAATGTAACATGAACTGTAAACCGTATTATTGAATACAAACAATTTTTGAACAACGCTTTAAGTTATTTATTATTTCTGCTGAACTTTAACCAAAACAGTGTTCACAAATTAATAATCTTAAAAACTAATAATTATTATATTAAAAATATACACAAATAACTATTTATAATAAGAGCGATAATCGTATAACTTTAGGTTCTGTCTCTTTTTTTGAATTATTTAAAACCTGCCTCGCCAACAGCTTTCGTTATACTTCAGCGCACCCGTAACACTAGACACTAGGCTAACTAGCTCTATTCTTCTATTTTTGTCGAGAAAAAAAGTAGCTACGAAACCACTTTGTTTCATGGTCACGAATTATAAAAAAAGGTTATTAAACAAAAGAATATTGTGTCAATTTATTTCAGTAAAAATATATAGAGGCCTATATACAGCAGTGGCCTAGTGAAGGGCAATGATGGTGATTATGGTGGTTATGATGATGATGATGACATTAATTCAGGACGTACAAGTAGGTAGTGAAATTTGAGTCACTTTTGATCATATATTCTTTTTTACAATGTTCTGAATATATTGCCCTGCAGAGATATGTTATTATTTCTTACTAATTATTAAAACCTGTAAAGAATCATATAAAAGCTGAGCATACAAATCGCTTTGTGAGAAAGATCTATCTGAATCCAGTTTGAAGGATACTCTATATGAATCCAGCGACTAATCTCGTCAAATTTCGCTATCGTAATCCACGGAAGATTATGATCGATATTATAGATACTAGCGATGTACACAAATAGTCCATTTGACGCTGATTACTTATCAACCATGTGTTCGCGTATCGTAATAAAATTGGAAAAAAAACCAATACTTCCAATGTTTCGCTAGTAATACCAACACAGATCACACATTACATCAAACATACAAACATTTCAAGTTAATTAAAAATGTTGATAAATAATTAGCTAAATCCGCGTAAATAAATATCAGTGACGCGTATCTTACAGTACTATCTACGCGGATCTTAGCTAATTAATTTTTAACATCTTTATTTAAATGGATATAACGCCTGATTCTATTAATTATTTAGCATTACAAGTGATGCCGAAACAATGCTTGACTTACGCCCAAATACTATAAACTCTATCACTTTAAATCAAAGTGACTGATACCACTAGACTAGCGTCTTAAATTTGAGTAGCGTTTTATTCTGTGGTAGAGCCACGCTGTAGCTATATTAGTAGTATAGTTGTAGTACGAATGGGTCGTCTCGACCGGGGATCGGGGACCACTTATTATCTTCAGTTATCGGATTAACTATAGAACTTAGCTCTTTTAAAAATAAGTACCTCCGAGCGTAATTCAAGTAAAACAATTGCATTCTTATGTTCTAATATAAATGCTTTGACAAAAATTGGTTTTTAGTGTTATGTGCGCTATTATTCTTTAAGGAATTATTTTCATAGTCTGATTATTTAAACTCTTCTTGGACATGTGAAATTAGACTTATTCACACATGAAACGTTGATATACCTATTTAATTCAGTAATATTTTGTATTTTGGATTATTAGCTGTTACTTACGCATTTCACTAGATATAAATTAAACCAACTGTTGTAAAAATATCCTACTTATTTCACGGCACAAATTAACTTCTATGGGAGATTTCATTAGCATCCGTACTAAGCAAACGTGATTGAGTGACAATGACAGAAACACAGCCAAACATATTTTTTACATTTATAATATTAATACCACGACTATGGTCTATAATAAAGACGTCTCCCGCAAAATAATTTTTACGTGGTTGGAAAGAAAGTGGCTTTTCAGATTTGCCTCCAACGAAAGTTTTACCATATTCCGATCACTACTTAATAACAACCACATTTAATAGTAATCGATGTTGTTGTTAACGATACATGACATAATCTTATCTTGTTGGTATGAACGAGGACGCCGATACGTGCGCTCTACTGAAAAATATACGACCCAATAATATCGAGAAATCAGATAGAGTTCAACATGCAATTATAGAAGCGTTAAAAATATCAGTGTTGAATTCGGACCGAAATGCAAATGAAACAAATTACATATTATGTTAAAATAATTAATCGAATCGGTAATATAAAATAACGAAAACCGGAACGCTTGTTTGTGGAATCAGAATTCAGTTTAAATTATTAAAGTGTTAAAGAACGACACCTCATTAACGGTATTTATAATTGACGAGGATAGCTTTAATAGTAGATAGGTAGTACCACTTTTGGCTCACTGAGTCAGAAGTGGTACAACGTTCGTTGACTCACGATCCTAAAAAAAAGGTTTTGGCATGCTCTGATCACGAATCTGCGGTCCGTTTTTGCGTAGGATGCACGGTTCCGGAGATGTGCAGATTAATTAACTCTTATCTAATTGATATCCGGTGAGGGCCTCCACCGTCATTAGCGCCCCATTGTTCTTATCTATTTATCTATTGTTCATTGAATACTGTCATTGTCTATTTTTCCTCGGCGTATGCGTCGGATTATCTGTGCTATTGTATTATACTTCTTTGTTCCCTTCTACAACGCTAATCTGAACCATCAATAAAACACATTACCTAATTTTGTTAAAATTTTTATTTACAAAATACAAAATCTTATTACTTATTGTCTATAAAATAGGAGCGAAACATCTCATCCACTAAAATATCATTGTACAATGTGTTCCCTGTAAATATACTCGTAAAACTATGCATTGAACATCCCTGAAACTTATATAGCAATCAAGCAATATTCGCCACAAACTGAAGTCCACTCATTCTGAATCCTATCAACATTCCAGTTCCATCCTTAACAATTCCTTTTTAAAAACTCTACACGATTCGTACAGGTGATCGTCCATATGAATCAAAATATTGATCGACGTCATTCGTATCGATATATAAAGATACCCAATGTGACCCTGGTTTATCATCTGTATCCAAATTGCATGGTACGTGGGTATACATGGGCAGTCTATTAGCAGCATAAACATTATTTTCTAGACTGGGGTGAATCTTTTTCAGATGTTGTTGTACATCTAGTGTATCCATGATATTACTGCTATTAGTAGATCATTACAGTACCAATCTACTCAATGACTAACATAGGAATGATCAATTATAGTGATTTCTAAATATTAAATTGCATTCTTTTGTGTTATACAAATCGTATTTGAGTCATCGTTACACTGAACAAGACGCAACACGAAGGAATGTTGAGATAAGCAACAGAATGTGAGATAAGCTTGTTGACGCATAAAGTTACTCGTACTATCAGTTCCACTGCAGAAATTCTTTAGATTAGAATTATTACTTACTGGTACTATATAAGACCGAGCAGCTGCAGTCATGGAGCTAGTGTATGGTCGTTTGACCGCAGTGGATCCATCAATACTACATTTGTGTTACTTCAACGCATCAAGGGCCATGGATGTAAGTGTTTATTCTATTGACAAACTTACTTTTCTTTCTGTTATTTTCTTACGTGTGTATGATTTAGTGTTAACAAATTATATTTAAATACTATGTGTGTATATGATTAAGCCGTGGTAGCTCAGATGGTTAACGCAAGCTATAAATTTCACAGTACGCGACCTGGGTTCGATCCCCGCCGGCACCAATTAAATTGTTAATTGCAATTTTAAGTGCTGATTTACCACGTGCTCGGCGGTGAAGGAAAACATCGTGAGGAAACCTGTATGTCTGAGAAAATTTCGAAGGCATGTGAAGTTCGCCAACACGCATTGAGGCAGCGCGGCGGACATTTCCTAGCCCTGAATACAAAGACAATAGCAGAAAGTGAAGAAGTTAAAAAATACTTTTTTAACAATGACAGTCATTAGTTGATCATTAGTGAATGTGATTCTGTTTACTTAAATTACAGGAAGACAAGAGCAGAAGGAAGAGATGGGATGATGGGAAGTAATGAAGCATTGTTATGTGAAGTTTGTTGGAACAAACATATTTTTAGTCACGTGTAAATACTTTTAACTTTTTTGGTTCATAATGACACAAAATCTAAAAAATATTAGATACATCATCGACATGGACGGATTTTACATTACATATCCTCGTAAACATTTTCAATGTAGAGAAATGGCTATTCTTGACGTAAAACTATCTAATAAAAATTTTGCGTTTATCGATCATTACTTGTTTCGGCCAAGTTATTCTTTCAATTATTTGTTGCCAAAAGACAAAAAAACTTTTCGTTATTGCGAAACACACGTCCACGGCATTCCATATTTTGACGTGACCGAAGAATTAAAATGTGCCTACAAACAAGAGAACATCATTCCCATATTAAGTTGGTACATTAGAAATTTGTGCAAAGACGAAGTGATCGCATACAAAGGTGGTGGTACAGCAGAAATTAATTTTTAAAAATGTTGACGACAAATGATAGAATTTTTTATATTGAAGAATACAAATGTCCAAAATACAACGATTTGGTAAATGTCATAAATTTAAACAAACGTTATGTGTGTAATAATCATATATTTGCAAAAAATAATCACAAAATTTTACATTGTTCTCGTGATGAAGTGTGGGTTTTTTACAAGTGGTTATTGCTTGAAAATAAAATTTTAAATTAATCATAAATTTTGTTTGATTTCCCAAAAACCATTAGTTATAGTACACAATATATATATATATATATATATATATATATATTTATATATATTTTTAATTGTTTACCTACACCAACACTTTCATTTTTTATTTCACCCCTTAGAACTTTAGACGTGTGTAATGTTTCACTTTATACATCCGTTTACTGCTATTGTGGCAGGACCAAGTGGATGTGGGAAGTCAAATTTTGTAACAAATTTCATAAAATCAGTTACAGAAATATGTAATTGTGATTTTAATCAGATCACATGGTGTTTTGATGAAATGCAACCTTTATATAATTTACCAAATGTTAACTATCATCAAGGAATTCCAAATCTTAATATGTTTGATGGTGAAAACCCACATCTTGTTATTATTGATGATCTAATGAGAGAGTCCGATGGAAGAATTGTGGATATATTTACAAAAGGTAGTCATCACAGAAATCTCAGTGTATTTTATTTAACACAAAATTTATTTCATCAGGGTAAAGGGCAAAGAGACATATCTTTAAAATCAAGTTATATAATATATTTTAAAAACCCTCGAGATAAAACTCAAATAAGATATTTAGCACGACAAGTGTCACCAGATAACCCAAAATTCATTGAAGATGCCTACAGGGATGCAACTCTAGAGGCGCATGGATATTTAATGGTAGATTTAAAACAGAATACCAATGATTTTTGTCGTATCAAGACAAATGTCTTCCCATTTAATGGTTTCTGTACAGTCTACATCCCCACAAAAGAGTTTAAATACACCAAGAATCAAACAATTCAAATCATTGCTAAATGATGCATCGTCGACTACGCTTCTAACGCTTTGCATACGCTTAAACCAAAATATCAAAGAGCATTACTTAAAACGTGTGATGAAGAAGAAATTAACTGTATTTGTGAGTGTATTCATAACGTTTTACAATGAAAAGTACCTCTTAAAGATCAAGATAAACAAAAATTGAATAAACACAAAAATATACTCCGTAAACTAGTGCGTAAGTGTAAACATAAACCAAGAAAAAATATAATTATACAAAAAGGAGGGGCTTTCTTACCAATAATATTAGGTGCAATATTGAGTGGGTTAGTGAGTGGACTAGCCAGTTAACATGGAAAATGCAAAGAAAATGATACTTATCGAACCTGGATTGATTGAAAAATTAAAACAAGAAAATAAGGTTAATAGTAATTTATCTCGATTAGATATTGAAATGAAAAATATTATGAATAGTTTGAAGACGGAAGACCGAAAGAAATGGATGTTATATTTACAAACACTGCAAAGATACCTTCATTTTACCGAAGAGGATCGTCAACCACTCAGATTACCAATTTATTCTGATACATCTAATGAAGATTCAAATGAGTCTAAAAATTGGTTTTAAAAATAAAGATAGAGATCTAAGAACTTCAGTTTATGCTGAATCTTTGTTGGAGGAGAATCGATCCATTAAAAGTAAAGAAAATGATGAAAATCAACTTTAAACACCAGCTCAAATACTCAGTTTAATACCAAAAACTTTTAATAAAAATGGACAGTTATTATTAAACCTAGTTGAAACAAGTAAAAATAAAATACATTGGGATAATGAAGGTACAGTCATAATTGATAATGAAAAAATTCCTGGAACTAATATTGTTGATTTAATAAATGATTCACTAAGACCCTTAAAAAGAAGTGATCCAGTAGGGTGGGATAGATTTGCTGAAGCATTAAAAGATATTAAAGTACCACTTACTTTGGAAATCCAAAGAGATGTGAATTTATAAACCAACTTCAAGCAAAAGATCTGAACAAACCCTCTGAGATTGAAGTTCAAGAGTTTTCTACACCGAGCAGTAGAGATAAAAAGTCTACAACTAAAATACGTAAAAGGCTTGAGTGGGAAAAATGGACCCCGTACCAGAAGAAATTAACAGGATTTATTATGATCCATCTAATCCCGCTGGTTTTGGTAGTATTGATAAATTATCAAAAGCCATGAAGGGTAAAATGAATAAAAGGCAAGTAAAGGAATGGTTAAAATCACAAGAAACATGCACATTACATAAACCCATTCGAAAAAAATTCCCGCGTAATAGGTACATTCTATCAAATATTAATGAACTGTGGCAAGCTGATTTAAGTGATATGCGAACTTATTCTCAATATAATGATGGTTTCAAGTATATACTTTGTGTTATTGATGTATTTAGTAAATATGCTTTTGCAAGACCAATGAAAAAGAAAAACTCAGAAACAACTAAAGAATGTTTTGAAAGTATATTTACTGAAAGTAATTTAACACCTACTCACATACAATCTGATAAAGGTACAGAATTTGTTTCAAAAGATGTACAAAAATACTTTAAATCCAAAAAGATTAATTACTATACCACTAACAATCCTGACATTAAGGCCAGTATTGTTGAACGATTTCAAAGAACACTAAAAATGAAAATGTGGCGTTATTTCACTCATAATAATACTTATAGATATATAGATGTTTTACAAGATTTAATATACTCTTATAATCACAGCTTTCACTCTAGTATTAGATGTGCCCATGTGATGTAAATTCCAACAATATTATGACAGTTTGGACTAATCTTTATGATAGACGGTCAAACAAACTTTCTTTAGAAAATCCTAAACCAAATTTAAATGTGGGTGACTACGTTCGAATAACTAAATATAAACATGTTTTCCAAAAAGGATATGAATCAAATTGGAGTGATGATATATTTATTATATCTTCAATAATTGATAGATCTCCATGGGTTGTTTATACAATAACAGATTTACAAAATGAACCAATAGTTGGTACTTTTTATGAAAGAGAATTACAGAAAATCACTTACAACCCCACCTCACAATATAAAATGGATAAAATAATTGACACTCGTTATTCAGGTAGCAGAAAAGAAGTATTAGTGAAGTGGAAAAGTTATCCAGATAAATTTAACAGTTGGATTTTAGCTTCTAGTTTAAAAGAAATATGAATAAAGAAAGTTTTTATTTAACTTTGCTCAGCAATAGTTCAATGGAATACTTTCCTGATAACAAGACCACAAATTTTTCAACGAAATTACAAAAAGCTATTAAATTAGAAGGTGAATGGTCGGTTGGAGTTGTCGAGTTTCAATATCCATGTACCATGTTTACTGTTCAAGATCATGAAAATGTTATATACATTACAAAATCTATGTTAATGCCTAATGAAGATAAACCATCCATAGTGTACTACAAAAAACATATTGCAGCTACCAACTATGATAACGTTGAGCATATTTTAAGAGTGTTAAATGGTATCGGAGAGAACTTGAAATTTCGCTATGATGAAATAACAAAATTTGTGTCTATTTCTTTTTTGGATAAAAATATAACATCCGTTTTCCCAAATTAAGTTTACAACTAGGTTATGAACCAAATAAAAATCTCCTAGAGAGAAATTTTGGAAAGTGTTCTGCTAATTTACACTAAGGGTTACCATCTCAACTATTTCTATATTGCGACATTATCGATCCTCAGATTGTGGGCGATGTTATGACTCCTTTACTAAGAGTCATTTCATTAGATCCTACAAAATACATTTATGGTGCAAATAAAATGCACGTTTTCTCTCAACCTCACTACTTACCTGTTATGCGAAGAGAGTTCGATACGCTGGAAATAGTTCAGTGTGTATTAAACTACATTTCCGAAAATTATAATAATGAATTCTCTTCGTGATCATCATAAATGTCCATATGAAAATTATTATTCACATCAAGTTGGGTCAGGAGTTGGAGTAATTTATAAGGGTTCACCATACCAACGCGGTCATGGTATTGGGAGCTTCTTAGGGGGGATTATTTAGATCAATTTTACCTTTACTTTCAAGTGGTGTTCGAGTGATTGGTAAGGAGGCATTAAGCGCTGGAGTAGGACTTTTATCGGATATGGTTAAAGCGCGTCCTATGGAAGCCTCAATAAAAGAGCGTCTAAAGTAAGTTAGTACGAATTTAAAACGAAAGGCTGATGAGAAAATTGATCAATTTAACATGACAGGATCTGGGTATAAAACTAAAAGAAAACGATTGACCTCTACATGCTAAGTGACTGAAAAAACTTGGTCTAAAATCAAAAAATATCAAAGATATATTTTCAAATTAAATATGTCTTTCCTTCATAATCATTCTTGCGAGTGCGTTAAGTCAGAATTGGATTTGTTTGCAGTACCGTCTACACGAACTAGCATTGAAAATGGATTGTGGATTCATTATAAACCAATTTCATCTCTTGGTGATGATGGACCTATCGAGTTTCAAGTTCCTGGGACAGGCGATGACTACATAGATTTGTCTCATACATGTAGTCACATAACGGCAAAAGTATTAAATGAAGATTCAACTAACTTGATATCTACTACAATAGTAGCACCTGTAAATAATTGGCTGCATTTACTTTTTAGTCAACTTGATGTTTATTTAAACCAAAAACTTGTATCACCACCTAATAATACCTATGCATATCGAACATACATGGAAACCCTTTTAAACTATGCTCCCGCCGCTAAACAATTTCATCTTGTAGTCTTTGGTATGAGGATACAACAGGAAAAATGGATTCTTCAGATGGTAAAAACATAGGATTTGTTAAAAGACAGGAATTGATTAGTGAAAGTAAGGAAATAGAAATGATTGGTCATCTTCACGGTGACATTTTCAACCAAGATAAATTTTTAATTAATGGTGTTGAAATGAGTGTTAAATTGGTTCGATCAAGAGAGATTTTTAATTTAATTGCTGGGTCAAACGATGTAAAGTTTAAAGTTTGCATTACGGACGCAACTCTTATTGTTCGACGAGCACGAATTAATCCAAGTGTATTACTCGCACATCAAAAAGTTTTAGCTTCTACCACTGCTAAATATCCTATTACTCGAGCTGAAGTAAAAGTTTTAACAATTCCATCGGGTGTTCAAGGAAAAACTCTTCATAATATATTTTTAGAACAGGTACCCAAAAGATGTATAATTGGATTTGTGACCAATTCTGCATTTAATGGTTCCCTTACTAAAAATCCATTTAACTTTAAAAACTATGGTATTAATTCTTTCAGTTTATATATTGATGGTCAACTAATACCTTCAAAAGCTTTACAACCATCTTTTAATAATAGTATATTTACATTAGCTTATCATACTCTATTCTCGGGAAATGGTATTCACTTTCTTAATGAAGGAAATGGCATCTCTTGTGAACAGTACGCCAAAGGTTACTGTCTATTAGCATTTGACTTAACTCCTGATTTATCAACCAACTCATCAGCTCATTGGTTGATCATCTCATAAAGCATGGTAGTGTAAATTTAGAAGTACGATTTGAATCCTCACTAATACAAACAATTAACTGTATAGTTTATGCTGAGTTTGATAATATTATTGAGATAGATAAAAACAGAAATGTTACTGTAGACTATAGTACTTAAGGTTATATATATATATATATATATATATATATATATATATATATATATGTGTTGTGTGTTAGATTTTATGTGTTATGTGTAATGCATTTTGTGTGTATGTAACTATGTGCATCGTTATAAAATTAAATAAAACAAATTGTATGCAATATATTATTTTTTATTTCTTTATAAATCTTCTATTTAATCTAATACAAAACACAGTTCGAGTTTAAAGTTACATCGGACTCTCTCATTAGATCATCAATAATAACAAGATGTGGGTTTTCACCATCAAACATATTAAGATTTGGAATTCCTTGATGATAGTTAACATTTTATTATTGTGCATCAAAGCACCATGTGATCTGATTAAAATCACAATTACATATTTCTTTAACTGATTTTACGAAATTTGTTACAAAATTTGACTTCCCACATCCACTTGGTCCCTCCACAATAGCAGTAAACGGATGTATAAAGTGAAACATAACACACGTCTAAAGTTCTAAGGGGTGAAATAAAACATGAAAGTGTTGGTGTAGGTAAACAATTAATATATATATTTTTTTATATATATATATATATATATATATATATATTGTGTACTATAACTAATTTTTGTTTTTTTTTTTTTGTAACCACACTTCATCACAAGAACAATGTAAAATTTTGTGATTATTTTTTGCAAATATATGATTATTAAACACATAACGTTTGTTTAAATTTATGACATTTACCAAATCATTGTATTTTGGACATTTGTATTCTTCAATATAAAAAATTCTATCATTTGTCGTAACATTTTTAAAAATTAATTTCTGCTGACACCACCTTTGTATGCGATCACTTCGTCTTTGCACAAATTTCTAATGTACCAATTTAATATGGAAATGATGTTCTCTTGTTTGTAGGCACATTTTAATTCTTCGGTCACGTCAAAATATGGAATGCCGTGCAAGTGTGTTTCGCAATAAGGAACAGTTTTTTTGTCTTTTGGCAACAAATAATTGAAAGGATAACTTGGCCGAAACAAGTAATGATCGATAAACGCATAATTTTTATTAGATAGTTTTACGTCTAGAATAGCCATTTCTCTACATTGAAAATGTTTATGAGGATATGTAATGTAAAATCCGTCCATGTCGATGATGTATCTAATATTTTTTAGATTTTGTGTCATTATGAACCAAAAAGTTAAAAGTATTTACACGTGACTAAAAATATGTTTGTTCCAACAAACTTCACATAACAATGCTTCATTACTTCCCATCATCCCATCTCTTCCTTCAGCTCTTGTCTTCCTGTAATTTAAGTAAACAGAATCAAATTCACTAATGATCAACTAATGACTGTCATTGTTAAAAAGGTATTTTTTAACTTTTTCACTTTCTGTCTTTTGTCTTTGTATTCAGGGCTAGGAAATGTCCGCCGCGCTGCCTCAATGCGTGTTGGCGAACTTCACATGCCTTCGAAATTTTCTCAGACATACAGGTTTCCTCACGATGTTTTCCTTCACCGCCGAGCACGTGGTAAATCAACACTTAAAATTGCAATTAACAATTTAATTGGTGCCGGCGGGGATCGAACCCAGGTCGCGTACTGTGAAATTTACAGCTTGCGCTAACCATCTGAGCTACCACGGCTTAACCATATTAACACATGATATTTAAATATAATTTGTTAACACTAAATCATACACACGTAAGAAAATAACAGAAAGAAAATTAAGTTTGTCAATAGAATAAACACTTACATCCATGGCCCTTGATGCGTTGAAGTAACAAAAATGTAGTATTGATAGATCCACTGCGGTCAAACGGCCATACACTAACTCCATGACTGCAGCTGCTTGGTCTTATATAGTACCAGTAAGTAATAATTCTAATCTAAAGAATTTCTGCAGTGGAATTGATAGTAGACTTTATGCGTCAACAAGCTTTCTGTTGCTTATCTCAACATTACTTCGTGTCGCTTGTTCAGTGTATTGATGACTCAAATACGTTTTGTATAACACAAAATAATGCAATTTAATATTTAGAAATCACTATAATTGATCATTCCTATGTTTGTCATTGAGTAGATTGGTACTGTAATAATCTACTAATAGCAGTAATATAATGGATACACTAGATGTACAACAACATCTGAAAAAGATTCACCCCAGTCTAGAAAATAATGTTTATGCTGCTAATAGACTGCCCATGTATACCCACGTACCAACGTATATAATATGCAATTTGGATACAGATGATAAACCAGGGTCACATTGGGTAGCTTTATATATCGATACGAATGACGTCGGTCAACATTTTGATTCATATGGACGAGCACCTGTACGATATCATCTAGAGTTTTTAAAAAGGAATTGTAAAAGATGGAACTGGAATGTTGATAGGATTCAGAATGAGTGGACTTCAGTTTGTGGCGAATATTGCTTAATGTATTTGCTATATAAGTTCCAGGGATGTTCAATGCATAGTTTTACGAGTATATTTACAGGGAACACATTGTACAACGACATTTTAGTGGATGAGATGTTTCGCTCCTATTTTATAGATAATAAGTAATAAGATTTTGTATTTCGTAAATAAAAATTGTAACAAAATTAGGTAATGTATTTTATTGATGATTCAGATTACCGTTGCAGTTAGGAACAAAGGAGTATAATATAATAGCACTGATAATCCGACGCACGATTAGACAATTGACGGTATTCAATGAACCATAGATAAATAACAATGGGGCGCTAGTGACGGTGGAGGCCCTCACCGGATATCAATTATATAAGAGTTAATTGATCTGCACATCTCCGGAACCGTGCATCCTACGCAAAAACGGACCGCAGATTCGTGATCAGAGCATGCCAAAACCTTTTTTTTAGGATCGTGAGTCGACGAACGTTGTACCACTTCTGACTCAGTGAGCCAGAAGTGGTACTACCTATCTACTTTTAAAGATATCATTGTCAATTATAAATACCATTAATGAGATGTCGTTCTTTAACACTTTAATAATTTAAACTGAATTCTGATTCCACAAACAAGCGTTCCGGTTTTCGTTATTTTATATTTACCGATTCGATTAATTATTTTAACATATGTAATTTGTTTCATTTGCACTTTGGTCCGAATTCAACACTGATATTTTTAACGCTTCTATAATTGCATGTTGCAACTCTATCTTTTTGATCGTGAGTCGACGAACGTTGTACCACTTCTGGCTCACTGAGTCCTATCTACTTTTAATGATAAAATTGTAATGCTGATTTACGTAATCTTAAAAATCAATTGCTGTCCGTTAGTCTCGCAAAGTGTATTTGAGTATGTCCCTGGATGGTTTAAAAGCTTATTTGGACCCGATAGGTGGCGCTGTCGTCGAGATACAGAAATCACCCGTGCGAAGCCAGGGCGGATCGCTAGTTTCCAACAAAAATCAATTGCTGTCCGTTAGCCTCGCAAAAATCGAAAATGGCTCGAATTTGATGATATTTTTTGTCAGATTGAGGGTTTAGATTCATATTCGAACCCGGTATATATACTTTTTGATTTTTAATTTTCTTGTATAAAAACATTAATTGAAATTTTCTTAGTCAAATATACTATCTATTTATTGCAGACAACAATACAAACGTTTAAGCCTTGGTTAATAATTAGATTTTATTTTCCCTATATCTTTCTCTATCTGTTCCTGTTATCTCTTCCTTTTCGTTATATTCACCGCTAAATAAGTAATTTTCATAGAATTCATAAACTTTTTAAAATCTTCGATTTCTCCGCTGCTTAGGTAGGTATTATTTTCGCATATCCGTAAAAACTGCGAGTGGTGTTTATCTTTTATGCTAATTGGGTATTAAAACCCGGTATCAGTGGATTCCCGGTACTTAATTACTGAGACGTGAATAAAGCCAAAGTGTAATCACGGCCATTGATACCAACCACATCAACTAAAGTGAATTTCGACACGTTAACTTCGCAATGGTTAAATGTAGACTCTCGTATAGTGTTTTAATAATTAGTTTTGTTTAAATACGATAAAATTCTTAATAGATTTGATCCATTTAGCTATTTAGTATTTACATGTTTTATATTTTATCTCTTTGTTCTTTTTATACTTTCTAAAAGCAGAAAATAAATGTTTATTTAAAAACAAATGTTGATAAATATGCATAATATGGTTTAAAATTTACACGTCTGCTATTTGTATGCTACGTTTGTTGTTGTAAAAAATAACAAAAAATACATATCAACTTTTTAATCGAAATGGAGTCAATTATTTAAATAGTTAATTTCCAGCACATTTATTTAGTTCTCTTATCATTAAAATATTTATCATTTAATGAAACAGCGTTGATATTTAAATATGAATTAAAAACCATAAAAAAACTGTCTATAATCATAAAATATTAAACATACAATATTTCCAAAGTAGTACAATTGGATTCAATTAATTGTAATCACAGGCTGTAGACGTTAGCAGTAAACAAGATAAGAAATATTTTTAAAGTACACATTTCGCAAGAAAACGCAAATAATTGATTTTTCAATTTCGTACCATTTAATAACGCCTGGGTCTGTTACCCGCGGTGTAATAAATGGTGATACTAACAAGTCCACTTCTGAGAAAGGACGGACCTCGTTTTTCTTTCTTTTTTTGGTATCCCCGGGTTTTGGTGGTCACGAATCGTTTCGGAAGATAAATAGTGGTGGTTGACGTTTTATTGTTGCGTCATTGGGTAAATATTCGTGTGTACCGAATTTTATAGAATTTTGTACAAGTGTCATCTTCTTAAAATAAATTTAGCATGACTAGATTATTGCATTTGTGTCGAATATGTTACTTAGAAAATAAAAGGTGGGTATTTCAACATCGTTTGTGAGTTCACACGCAATTAGCACCCCTCCCGTCTCATTAGCATTGAATCGAAGGATTAACCTCGAGACCTGCATCTGTTTCACTTCCTCTTATATATAAATAAACCGTTCTTGTCTCTATCTGATAGTAATATGCGACCTGGAAAGCTGTGTAGTTTGATATAGCACTTCTATCAAGCAATTGGTGAGGAAAGTTAGCTTTGCTTGTTTATCTATTGGGAATTGTCGAGTTTAAATCACTGTAGTAGTTATTCCGTTTATATGTACAAACAGGCACAAGTATTACTGTTCCAAATCAATCACTGAATAATTTAATTATTACGTATTAGAAACAACTTTGTGCTGTGGTAAATGGGTGATGGATGCATAATTATGATGATGCACGATGATTTATTTTCGTATTATGAAAAATATATTATTGCTAAAACAAGAAATAATTCTTTAGACTGCAATAGTAAAGAGCCTTTAATGGCAATAAAATAATTATAAAGATCAACTGCGAATATATTTGAAAATAAACTTGTCTCTCTCCTTTCTTTACAATTTAGTAAACGGAAATTTAACCGTTATTTCTTTTTTAAGCTAAGGGTTTGACTTTAGGACAATAGTAACGAATTCTCGCGCGACAAGAGTGGCAATAAAACAGTAAAGTAGTGTTGGCAGTTCTTTGTTTCAGACCTGCCTTGAAGGGATAAAAACAAGCCTTATTCACACTTGCATTGCGCTAAGATTCGAAATTGTAACAAAGAAAAAATGTCTTCGTCTTCGTAACTTCGTATAGAATAAAATGTTTAGAAAACACCTAATATTTTTTTTATTAAATTGTGGTATTCTTACATATCTATGTCCATATTGAAACAAGTAATATTTTTCTTGTAAAATATCTAGAAAATAATTACGGCGTAAATAAAGGTACCATTTTACCGTCATTGTCGTCTACGTGATATTTCTATGGACGATATTGTACTATGATAATATAAAAATAACATAATAAAACATCCTTCCTCGTTCTTTATTAGTTTATTTTAATCTCAAAAGATGGACTGCGGGTTTGATTCTTGCACAGAGTATTTGTGTGGACTACAACTAATTTTTAGGGTTGCCCCTACGATACTGAGTTAGTCTCAGTCTCAGCCGCTTTTCTAATAACGCATACCGTTTAGTAAGCTGAAGTGGCATTGTGTCGACCGTATAGCCGTAAGGCCTATGTTCAACAGTGAACTTGTCTTGAGCTGTCTTGAAAGTGATGATCATGATGATGACCAAATAACGTTTTCTACAAATCTTCCTAGCGTTATGAACAAATCTTTTAAAATGCACGTGTCGCATTGTCGAAAAGGATCTACGTCCAATCGCGGATTAGGAGAGGTTTAAAACAAGGCGAATAGCTGAGTAAATTTTAAAAATGAAAGGAAAAATCCCTCACGGCGGAGAAACAAATGTAAAGTGATTTTTAAAAGCAATGTCATAGCTTTAATACTACATTATTTTGTATTAGGAATTCCAAGTCGAATGCAAGTTAGTCCTATAAAACAGAAATTTCTATGGTAATATGAACCTAATACTCTCGATTAAAATACGTAAAGATTAAAATTTCTACATAAATTCGCACTTTATTGATTCAAAATGGCTGCCTACATTCGGTGTGTACAAGCAAGTGCATTACACTCAACTTTAAAAATGTACGACAATAAAAATCTCCCATTAGAACGCGTCCAGGCGAATTTCAATAAACTCAAAGAGGATAATTTACAGTTATTACCTCGCTGACCCCGCAAAACACCCACCGTAGCGCGCCTGGTCAACTCGCTGTCACAAAAAACAACTAAAAGAAATACCAAAATCTGGTATGACGAGAAAAAACTAAACTAAAATGTAAAAATAAATTTAAATCCTTACCACAAGGGCATAAAGTTCAAATTACAGAAACAATTATGATAAAAGTCACAAGGCTATGACATAAAAGGAGCTTTATTTCAGAAGCGAGAAAGCACAAAGTGAAATATGTAAATTACTCATCAGAGCCGTCATTGATTTTTCAACCTTATTTAGGACGGATTAATGTCTAATACGTTAAAATAATGTAACTATTTTAAAAAAAGGAAACATCTCGTTTGGCGTGCCTACCTGCGCGGGCGCAGACGAGGCCTGTATTTATGGCGCCTAGCCGCTTCACCGTTCGGGAACGAACCACGTGGTACAACTACAACACGTTGGCATGGAGCTTGTTAGGATAACCGTTGGTCATTAGTGTGTTTAAATGTACAAGCTGGCCATAAAACTACTTAATTTTAGAAATGATTTCCCTTCTAAGCTGATATATGAATCCAATGTAACTGAAATGAAATTCCATTAAAGAATAATATTTTTATTTATTCTTTATAATAGATAAATACCACTAGACAGATTATTATTATTTATTAAAAAGCTTTTTTCCCATTATGAAGCAGTTATCTTCAAACAGCAAAAAATTATTTACAGTTATTTATGAGTTATACAATGCCAAGCCAAATGCAGGTTGAAAGTATGCTTTAGTGTGGATCAATGGGACGCATAAAGGAAGAAGTAAACATAAGGAAGGTCAAGTCACAAACGTAAGACATGAAGTAGACATGAATAAGTAAGGAAACGTCTGAATCTAGATATCAGTTGTATAAAGAATTGCCTCAAATGAAATCATTAAAACCCATCGGGTTTTTATTCCTTCATTACCTATTTCAAAACTACATTAGAATAAAAACAAATAATAATAATTACGAATACATATTTTTGCCTATTTTTATTATCTTTTGTCACCGGACTCCGTCCTGTTCGTAATTCATAATAAATTGTCTCATAAAAACAGGCGGGCACAGGAAACAAGCATAGTTTGCGTGATGATTTACAACGGCCGCCGGTCTCTGCGACAGGCGCCCGGAGCATTCGGGCAAATTATTTTCTTAATTAGCTGTTATGTCGTGGTCAGTGATATATCTCACCTTTGAGTGACAAGTCTAAATTAAAATAGATTTCACGATTGGATCTCTTGTGCCAATTATTATAGATTATTCTAGGAATTTAGCGAATTCCATCATTATAATTAATGTTTATATGTACTCGTTTTATTTATTTTTTTGTAATAGTTTCCTGTGCAATGAAGACAAAGTTATATATTACATACTTAGACCATTAAACCAAATGGAAATGGACTCGCCTCGCTTGATTATTCCCCTCTGCTCAAGTACCTATTGGATTTAAAAAAACTTGTGCGTTAATAAAAACTGTTTACGGAATCGATTTCATCATTACAAGAATCGTTCCCGTCGTTGTAGGTGCCCTTTAAAAATTCCGATTTGTGCGGTTAACATATGCAAAAAGAAGTTTAATACTTCCAAATTACAAAAGATGGAGTTACATTCCATATGTAAGTATTTTTAGTGTGATATATGCTTTCTTTCTATTATAATCATTTAAAATAATATCATAAATAATAATCGAGAACTTTACCGATAAGACAATCGAGCACATAATATTTCATAAACATCGAAATGTGACAAGCACACTCACCACGAGATTAGTTATATGTTTATTTTTTTAAAGTTAACCCTATGTTACAAATTAGGTTTAAAATTGAACACGCAAGCACAACGGCACTCCTAACGAGCAAGTTTATATAAGCAACATATAAACAATAAAAGTGTAACGAGACTACTTAGTGTTTAATCTCACTAACTCATAACTTTTTCTATGCTGATGTATTTAACCTACATGTGTGCGTAAAATGAGTGTTTTAGATTTAGATTTGTATGTATTGTCGGGGTATATACAACATGTATTGCCGGGGTAACAAAATGTTACCCCGGCAATACATGTTGGCCAAACCTCAGCCAACGGGATCGTAGGCAAATTTATACAAGGCGAGTGCTACACTCTACACGTTGGTCAAGTTCGAAAGAGACCAATTCCAAGGCCAATGTTCACGAGTTTTTGTGGAGCTGTCTACATGTTGGCCGTAATTAGTCGTCGTTGAGAATTGGTATGATATGGACACGACGTAAAATTTATTGCAGCTTCTGATATTTTTTTTCGTAATTCATAATTATTTATTTGCATAGAATGTAGGTAGATATTACAAGAGTATTATCAAAACATGAAAGTTCCTATACATTCTGCCTTGTCGAGGCGTGCAAATTTTGACTAATTTATCTAATTAGTCAATTTTTTTATGAATTTAACTTATTTACAAATATCAAAATGTTCATATGTAAAAACAGTAAAATTAACTAACTAATAATTATTCTATAACTATCGAAGTCCTTTATAAATTCACAGTAAAAAAAAATCCAGCATTTTGGATACAGATTTTTAAATATGTAGTTTGTTTTGATTTTTGTGATCAAGATACTCATTAACAGTATAGAAACAAAGTAAAAGCCATTCATGAAGTTGGTTTTTTTAACTTTGTCATTGGGAAATTTTTTAACTCGTCGGGTAAAGAGTTAAAGATTTAAATCGCCATTATATATGATTTTTTTAATAAGTGCATATAATTATTACGTCAGTGTACTCCGCAGTAAAGTTAAAAAACCTTAAGATGTCCTCGTTATAACTTAATTAAATCAATATCGCACCGCGACGGACGCCAACTGACATGGACGACTAACATGTGGACGCGACTTGCCGAGTGCAGGCGAGCGCCTTTGATTTGTGCAGAAAAACCGACACCGTTCCGAAGTGGACAAATCGTAGGGAGCGATCCCTAGTGGCGGCAAGGCACGCCAAACGAACCGTATACACGTTGGCGTTCGCCTGCACTCGGCCAGCTAGGCGAGCGTCGACGAGTAGGCATGAGTCGGATATATCAAAACGAATCTAAAATCCGATTTCAAACACAAATCGATTCGTATAGATTGCTCAAACTAGAAAATCCGATTTCAAAAATCGACCTAACTAGCTTAAACTCCTACGATCTGTACAACCATACCAATCCAAATCGAAAATAAAATCGACAGTATCCAAATCTAAACGCAAAGCGCTGTTGCGTAGAAATCCAAATCCGTTTTTTTCGGTGTCTCTCTCGATGACGTGAAGTTTAAGATTCAGATTTCGGTTTGTCGGCGGTTTGTACACATTGAGATATGGGATCAATATTATCCTTACTTCTTAGTACGTAAAGTCTATATTGGCTTTGTGAGATTATGCGTTTCTGAATTTTTGGTTCAGTGTGCGATCAATATCATTCTTATTGTTAAGTCATTTTAAGCTATATTTGCGAGATTGTGTAATGATTTATTTTTGTTTTTAGTTAAGTGTTTGCTTACTTAAAATATTTTTTTGTTTTCATGTTGTTATGTTTTAGACTTTAGACGTAAATTTAATCCTGGTGACAACTGCTCGCATGCCTGTCAGTCGTAACAGTGTATTGGTATATATTATTTACTGATATTTATTGCCTTAATACCTTTTTGTTTAGTAAATATATGAAAAAAGTTTATAAAAATGTTTAAAAATCAGGAGTGAATTGTGTGTGAGTGTACGTTTTAAGTGAGTAAGTTATTGATCATAAAATAATTTATCCGCATTTGTCGGAAATATATCGCTCAAAATGCAATATTGTCGCGACATCCGTTCCGTGCGAATGAATTTTTTAAAAGACGGGATTAATAATAAATGAAAAGAGGTGTCGTCTAAAGTCGTCAAAAGTGGAGCAAATTGCGTTTTTAAACGCAAATCTTAATCCAAACAGATTCTGAAATAAAAAAAATAAATTAAAAAGCGAAAAGAAACCAAAAAAAATATAATAAGAAATCATTGTAAATATACCGATTATTAAATGCGCCGGAAAAGTTCTAATTTCATACAAAATTAGCCTAGCTAGTCCTAAGCCTAGATTAAAGCATGTTGGATAATCTCGCAAATCTGTTTCTGTATTAGTTAGATTTGCGTTTGTCGTTTTGTTAACTTATAAAACGAAATCGAAGTACGCAAACGAATTGGCGTGGATAAGCGATACTGAAATCGGATTTTTAAAAACGGATTTTGAAATCTGAAATCGGATAAATATCGGTTTGCGTTCAAATCCAAAAACGCCCATGCCTATCGACGAGCGATGGCGAGGCTGGACGAATGGACCGTCTATACGTTGATGCTCGCCTTCGCTCGGCCAACATGTACAGCCGGCTTTATTGAGTAGGTGTGCAGTACTGTCTATGTAGTGTTTCCTCCCCCGCACCAAAACTGACAGAATTTTTTGTTCGTAGCATTAAGCCCGGTTTACATTTTGCGAAGTGACAAGTGCGAGTGGCAAGTGCAACTGACAAATGACAAGTGCTTAGTTCGTGTGAACAAGCAGTGCCAAGTGATAAGTGGGAATAAAATACGCACTTGTCACTTCTCATTTGTCATTGTCACTCGCACTTGTCACTTCTCAAAATGTAAACCGGGCTTTAGGCGCATTACTCGTCTATTGGGTAAATTGTCTGAGATTACATATCACAGTAGCTCATACAGTCATGAACGTGATCAATATGCTTTCATTTAATTGGTTAGTGTATGAATGGAAAAAATATGTCGTGTGTCATGTTGCTTTTATCTAATTTCTAGTTCTGAGCTACGTTTAAAACTAAGTGTTCAGGTCTAATCGATTGTAAATTTTGTTCCAAACAGATTTATACAGAAAACTAGTTAATACAGACGTGGTATAAAAAGGAACTTCAACTTTCGATGTTTACGTATTATAACAATGGGACTGACTGACTGACTGACTGACTGCCTCGTTGGTCTAGTGGTTGTAGTGGCGCAACTACTTATCATAAGGTCCTGGGTTGAAATCCCGGGTCGGGGAAAAAAATTAATTATGGAGTTTTTTCGTCAAGAAATTCTCAATAGCTGCCCGGAGTCAGGACGTTGGCAATATATCACCCCCGTGCTTCGGAAGGCACGTAAATCCGTTGGTCCTGCGCCTGATCTCTCTCCAGTCGTGTCAGTTTACCGTCCCATCGGAATATGAGAGTGATGGAATAAAGAGTGCACCTGTGCTTGCGCATATACTTGGACACTATAATCCTGTCCTGCGGCGATGGCTAGTCTCCGTTAAGGCTGGCCACCATGACTTAAATTCGGTCTGGAGGACATTATTATTTATAACAATAATTACAGAGTAGCGCAATTTTTATAGGTGGAATGTAATGCTTCTTTTACATTAGAATTGCTGAAGACATCCAGTTATATAAGTTTATCCCTAAAGTTCGCAATTTTGACGGGAAATATAAGCAGTTTTGCGTATAACACAATAAATACCAATCTTATGGTGTATCATGTTTATGCAAAGCGAGTTTGATTGCGCCAAAGCATTCACTAATTAGGTTGTATAATTTAAGCGCGCGTGCACATGGACAGAATGTCTGTAATTAATTTTCGATTAGGAGGGATGATTGCATTTGTCTAAGTCAATACCGCTTGTATTATTATTTTGTTAATATAATAATTAATTATCAGAATGATAATAATAAATAGAAATAAGAAGGGAGAACTGCACTCCATTAATAAAAATTGTGAAGGTTTGGGCTACACAGGAGAAAATCTTTTGTCTTGAGGAAGATTTAAGTGGCGAATTCTCCATACAATGTCTTCACCACAAAGGCAGCGGAAGGGTTTGCTGTGCTTTGTTTACTTTTATATGCCTCGATAAAAAACAACAGTGATGCAGAGATAAGGCGCAGTATGAGGTACAGCCGAAAGATATTAAGATAATAAGACATGGCATATTATGGCAAAAATATTGAGTCCGCCCTTTGTGACAGACCCTTAATATAAAGGCATTTATAATTTTAAAAAAGATAAAAATAAAGAATAACTAATTAAATAAATGATACCAATATAATAGCAAGTGAATATTAAATTAACCAAAGAAAGATTTATTAGAATAAATTATATCTTTTAAAATTCAGTAAATTACAATTAATTTTTTTTGGAAACAAATATAGGTACCTACTGCGGAAAGTTACTCGTACTTTTACTTAAATCTTAAGGTCCGTATTAAAACTCCTCTGGTTCACTTCTTCAGTTGATAAAAAATCCCAAGTGCCCAAATATTATGTTTTTGGAAGATAACAGAAACATGCGAGGGTGTACTTCAGATAAGATACATTGCCTGGATATTTGAATCAGAAAAAACATGTTCTTAATCCTCGACCTCAGATAAACTTTAGAGTGAAAACCAAGGCAGGAGAGACTTTATATGCATCCGCTAAAGGAAATAAAAATTATATGAAGCCTTTTCGATTGATAATAATGATTTCTTTTGGGTTGTAGTTTCTTGTGTATTAATGTATAACAAGAGGAACCAAACCCAAATCAAATACTAATATGATATACTTGTTATTTAATTAATTAAGCGACTAGCCTAATGGCAGCGCGCGGACCGCGAACTCAAAAAGGTCGTGGGTTCGAATTCGCATTTGACTACTGGCGTGAACCACTCGTAACACAAGCAATTTAAGCTTATTATGAGTGGTTAAGGGCAATATTAGTATTGTTTATAGCATTGTTAATATTCTTAAAAAAATTACTAAATATAATAGATAATTTAAGGAAAGTTTTAATAAGTACTGCAAACAGTTTCATAAAGAACTAAAAATGATATACTATATTTTGATAAAATTAGGTCGAGGAAAAAGTTTCTTCGTATTTTATATACAAATTAAAGACATTATTTTTCAAAGTTTAACTATATTTAATTATAATATATATGTGCCATATAATGGCCTACAAGATGGCAAGAAGTTATATGGTGAATAACTTCTTGCCATCTTGTAGGTAATTACATAATCCCGTTGGTTAGAAGTCTTGGGATTATAGATTTAAAAAAAATGCAACAAGTAGTTTTGATAGTCCCGTATTGGTGTAACCTAACACTACTCAAGGCATTCTGAAGTGACCGAAACAGATGAATCTGAAGGGTGTAAAGTCAGGACTATATAGTGGATGCATTATTGACACTTCCCAACCAAGCTCTCTCAATTTTTGCTGAGTGGCCAAAGATGTGTGTGGTTTGGCGTTATCACGATAAAATACCACTTCTTTTCTGTTGATCAATTCCGGCCGGTTTTTCTTAATTTTTCTTGCTGCTTGAGTCTCATTAATTGTTGGTAGAAGAGATCCGAATTGATGGTTTTGCCGGGCAGTAAAAGCTCATAATAAACGATGCCCTTCCAATCGCACATACATCATCACCTTATTTCGTGTTAATCCGGGTTCCGCTATAGTCTGTGGAGCTTGACTACCCTTTGATCATGATTTTTTCGTGCGTTCTTGTTGCCTAGGTGATCTACTTGTCATCAGTTGTGATCAATCTTTTCAAAAATGGTTTGGTTTCGTTACGTTTCAATAGAGAATCGCAAATGAGTACACGATTCATAAGGTTTCTTTCAGTGAGCTCGAGTGGTTTTGAATAAATATCGAGCTTTTCGTATAGCCAGACCTTTTCAAATGGGTCAAAACTTTTTTATGGTCAATCTACTATTCCTCAGCTATGTCATAACTACTAATATGCCGATCTTGCTCCACTTTTTCAAAAATACCGTCAACTTTACGCGTCTGAGAGCGACAAGAGCGAGCTGCATCTTTGACATCAAAATTCCCGGACTAAAAACGCTTGAACCAACTGTGTGCTACTCTTACTGAAACTGCATTAGGTCCATAAACGTCACAAATTATTTTCGCGGCTTGAGTCGCATTTTTCCCTATTTTATGATAAAACTTAAGAATGTACCGAATTTTTTCATTAGATTTACTCATTTTGGCGGACAGAAAAACAATTTAAAAATGGCAGGATAGTGTTTTCTACTTTTATTTTTCGTTTTCTTAATCCTATACCTTTAAACGAGCAATTCTTGTATATATGTATAAATCTTGTATAAATGTTTACGAGCAGTATGTCAGTTGCAGGTTACCGATAGTTGCAAACCGCATTTCATTGATCTTAACATTCTGACCCTACCATCTTTATATATATTTGAAGTAGCTATGTTTGTAAGGAAACATTTTAGCATATTTGAAAACGCTAATAATAAACGACATAGGAATAAACTACGCACAAAACCTCATAAAACAGCCCTGTATTCAAAAAGTTTCCTGGGTATGGCTCCTAAAATTTTTAATAAACTCCCAAAAAAACATCAAAGAAACTGATAATATAGACAAATTTAAGAAATTGCTTTCGAGTTTTTTAATATATAAAGCACACTACTCTATCAACGAATACTTTGAAGATAAAATGAATAAATCGTCCATTAATTATTGTAGGTACTAAAAACCTACAATAATTAATGGACGATTTATTTATTATATACTTATATTTAAGTAATTGATAATTAAGATAATAATTAATGTTATTTCTAAACATACTAATTGTAATTGAAATTGTTATTTTATTAAAAATTAATTTTCATATTGCCAGGTGATAGTGATAAACAAATATTTGTATGCCTTTGTAGGCGAAACATAGTGTTACTTATCATACCTTTTCCACCAAGTTTGTAACTTTTTACCTATGTTTTACAAATAAATTATTTGATTTGATTTGTGTATATATATATATATATATATTCGGAATCTCGGAAACGGCTCCAACGATTTTCATAAAATTTAGTGTCCATAGAGTTTCGGGGGCAATAAATCGATCTAGCTAGGATTTATTTTTAGAAAATGTTTTTTTTGTCCGGCAATGAAAAACTGCTATAATATAAGAACGTAAATTTTGACACTGTTAATGATCGTAATAGCTCGAGTGGATATCGGGCGGTCACGAAATCGGAATGCCTTGGTTCGCATCCTGTCTCTGGTCCGATTTTTTTCCTTTTTTTTTTCTAGTTACCTTCTTTTGAGAGAAAATCTATTATTTCGAGCCCTTTTTTTAGTATTTTTTAAAAATGTGAAAATTTTAATTAAACTAATTGCATTCACGATTTTTAATTCAAATAACCAGTTCAGTTATTTCTATTATGACAATAAGATCAAAAAATATTATTCATCAGTATGTAATTTGTATCTAAACGTAATTTCAAAAAAAAAAAACCGAGCAAAGCTCGGTCATCCGGGTACTGTGGTACTATATGTATTGATATTAAAACAAGGCATCTCAGACGAAATAAAAACTCGAGTTTTTATTTCGTTTGAGCCAGGCATATACAAACAGTACAAACCAAAGCGATATTTCTTCAATTTTACGAATTTAATTATAAATTATTTAATTTTAATTAAGATTTTTTCCCGACCTTAATTTTAAGCTGGTAAATAAATGAAAATTCAAAATTCTCTCATACCTTCACAAATTGGTTTCAAGTGGGCGTTTAAGTAATTTCATTCTTGAGGGATGAGGTACTTATAAAACGAGAGAAAAAGCGTGAGACTAATGCGTTTGAAGTGATTCGCAGATTGAACCTGTCACATAATATATAATATATTATATACAACATATGTACGTAAACTGTTTGTTTAGACGTATGTGTTTTAAAAATAGAAATTAAATAAAAAGTATTTAAAACCTTCTGTTACTTTGGTTTTTAGAATAAATCTTATGCGACAATTTAAATTTCAACATGAGTATTCTATATTTATACGTAAAACCAGTCTCTTTACGAACACTTAAACTAATTTTCCAACGAAATATTCCCCCAACGATTAAAGTAAGAATAATAAATATATTATTCTCAATTATTTCGAGGAAACCTTCTTCATAAAGGGAAACCTGTAAAGCACTACCAAAACACTGCAACAATAGGTCGGGGCAAAACAAATAAAACTGAACTCCAAATGTACCTATAGAGGTAGAAAAAAAACAACTGCCTGGTTCGTTAGGGCGCATGACTGGCAATCGGATAACATCACGTCGGAGAGCAGAGTTGCGTCGTGGATGTGGTATATTTTAATTTTTAACATACCACTTTGTGACACAGACGTCTTTACAACGTGGGTTGATATGACGCGTAGTCTATTAGTAAATTCAAAAAATGGCATAGTTTTAAAGGAATGCTACATTTGATTCCGAAGGAGAAAATAATTGTATATGATTATAAAGGAGACCAAAAACCAAATTTATTATAAAGGACCAATTTATTAATATCCCTTTAGTAGTAACAATGATACTGCAGTTCACATTCTTAGTAAATAATTTCTCATGAATGTTTCGCTCAATAACGTGGGTTTCCTGGTTCGCCAGTATCAAGGCGACCGAGCTTTACTCGGCGTTAGATAAAAAAATAAAATTTTCTCAGAAATGACATCTTTCTAGGTTAACTTGGGAAATTAAACATTATTTTATTTTTATACGTGGCAGAGCCATGCTGCAGTTATATTAGTAGTATAGCTGTAGCACGAATGGGTCAGTTCAACCGGGGAAGGACCACGCTCTCACAGAATACCAGCCTAAAATAGTAGCTTAATGCTGCTGTGTTCCGTATGGTGAGTGTAGAGAACCGGAGACCCCTTTTACTGGAAACGAGACATTCCATCTTAGTCCTCACGGATGACAACGCATCTGCATTTTGATTTGTAATCGAGGATAGATGTCTATGGGCCGCAGCAACCATTTACCATCAGGTGGACTGTGTGCTCGTTTGTCACCCAATCCTATATAATTTTTTTTATCTAAATACAAAATTTTATCCAAACCGTTAGGTCCTGTTGCTGAGCATCCAATTACAAAGTTATGAACATGCTAGCGGGCCAGAATCAAAATAAATTCCTTACAGATATACTTAGACTTAAAAAAAAATATTACTCTTTAAAGGTCAGCCAGAGTGAGCGAAAAGGCACACAGTTTGAAACAAGTAAGTATAGAAGAAAAGAAGGTTACTTTGTTGTTTATGAAGGTAATAAAAACTATAATTTGTACAGTGACTAAAGATCACACAATATCAACTCGGGATCGTTTGTTTGACATAACTGAATTAAATAAAAAATTTAAAAAATATTACTCGAACAATATAGTAATGATTATCGATGCTGAAATACTTTCATCAAAAAAGCATGACGCCGATGAACGAATGAATCATTTAGACGGTTCATTCTATTTTCATTTTTATTGAATCGCGAGCTCTAAATTATTATTAAGGACAACATCGAGATCTTTAATAATCTTAGTTATTACAAAAATTTAAAATGAAACGTTATATATTTTATCTATTTTGGTTACTTTTAAATAATTAAAAAAAATATTGCGCCCTTCTCCGAAAATATTCAAAAACTTTCATAGCTCTGTTATATCCCACAGATGAATTAATGTTTATAGCTATGTAATATTACAAATGTTGAAAGTAACATTTTGATATTACATATTAAATTAGTCCAAGCAGAAATTTGGTGTCACATACTGAACCGTTTTCGTGTCATATATGATTAAATTTGATGTTATATTACAAGAACAAACAAGCTTAAACAATTTTAAAAATATATTATAAGTTATAACACATTATATCGTGCAATAATTTAGTCTTGTTCATCTCAAAGGTCAGACATAAAACACTAACAAATCAATTAGACTGTGTTTTTCCGAAGCTACGTAAAACACCTAATTCGATTTACAATTAAGATAATAATGTGTATTTTTGGACGGATAAAAAATGTAAACAAGCTCCGACTAAAAACTAAATCAAACCTACTAAGAACTAACTCACGATATACGATACGAAAGCAGGTAGCTCTTCGTAAACTACGATCGGTAAACATAGAGAATTCTTCGGCGGGGCAGGGGTACGGTCAACAGAGCTATTTGCTCACGCTACCGGTGTTGACCACACGCGTTCGCTCCGTCACTCGCGAGGCGCTTCGAGCAAATATGCCCATTCTTTTCCCGAGATTTTGGGATACGGTTTGCAAAAAAGTTTACCATAAACAACGAAAACTTAATATGGTTAAAAGTTGTTCGTATAACATATAATTTATATGTAATTTAATATTTGTTAAGTAAAAGAGTAATTAGAACTTTGTGTTATATTTATTAAAAGTATAAGTGAGAAATCATAAACGATAGCAAATTTAGTATTTTTCTAATGAGTTATTTCGTTTCGTACATAGTGATGTACATAGAATGCATTCTCAATTCTCATAATTTCTTTCAGATACAAAGAATCATGTCCAATTCTGACCTGAAAATTTTCGAAAGCGTCTAGTGATGTAAAATATCTTATAAAATTGCTCTTTTTTTGCTTATTTCGAATCGCATAATTGAATTTTCTAATAAAGCCAGGAAAAAGAGTAATGTTAATATGTTTATCACTTTCAATAGACTTTTGGAGACGGAACGAGTTCTACAATGACTTAAAGGCCCAGAAGCCATGCCAAAACATATTTAAAAAAACGTGTTTGTCAATGACAGTCCGTCATTTGTTTGAAGTTTTGCAGGTTTTGCAGTCGTTCGTTAGCTTTCCCTACGTTTTGTACTGTGCGATTTTGGATTTTCTGATACCCTTACAACTTGCATTTTCCACGGACTTCGATACCTTCCACTCACGATTACTTTGGCCTGTGTAATACGGATACCGATTTAGCTTTTTGATTGGGATCTAAGACGTTATCGTACTTGTTGGAAAGCGTTATGGAGCCTTCTACGAGAATGCTATGTATAAACTGTAACATATGTATTAATACGCTTCAGCGTTATCGGGCCCTTCGGCTTGATAGCAGAGTCATCTCGCTAATTAGCACTTGGATATCTCCAGTAATAGTAAGTAGTAATAACATACAACATATAACATACAACAATACAATAGTAGTAGTAAGATTTTACCCATGTTTAGCTAAAGTGTCCTTTAGGACAGTTGTCTAAAATAAAAAATAAAACATGTAAAAATACAAATTAAATGTGCCTATTTCAATTTATGCTTTATAATCTCATAATTGATTTATTTTTCAGATTACGGAAGAGGACTACATTTGTGAAGCGTGCTTTGATGTATCCATGCAGTCTATTAATGCTCAAATTCATGGAAACAATGAGTGTCATCCATCTGCTTGTTCATCTCGCCTTGGTCATACTCAAGTGTGCCCCGTTTGTGGTCGATCATTGCTCAATCGTCAAAGTGACCATATTCACAAAGAAAACCCATCAAGCCTCACACTAAGAATGATCAACTTAATTCGAGCTACTGTAGCACCTCGTCAGGTTTGTATTTAAATATTCAATCTCATTTTAAACTGCATGCAATTTTTTCATTAAACTTCACATTCTAATCTATGACATTACTAGGTATGTCACTGCATTTATTACAAATATGTTGTTTTTTTGTTGACAGATATCACAATATGATCGTGTATGTCATGCCTGTTGGTTGAGGTTTAAAAGACAAGCTCTTTTAACTCAACAACAGGATGAAAGAAGAGGCTTAGAAGGTGATGAGACTCCTCACGGTCAAGAAGAAGTGGAACAGCCTGTTGATGCAGTTCATGTTCCAGAATTACAACCTCCCCCGTTTCTTGCAAGTACAGATGAAAGGGATTCGTCTGTAGAATCAGTTGCAGCTCCAGAGGTTCATTCGCTACAATCTCAAACCCAACAATCAAGTAACATTACATTACATAATTATAAACGTGCTCCCAATACAGCATCTCATTGTGCATTTTATGGGTGTGAAAATGAAAATCTGCATACTGTGTCAGATGCACTGCGGGCTACCATTTTGTGCAACTACAATTTTTATATTCCCAAACTGGCAAGAGTATGCACATACCATTTACATGGAAACAGTTGGAGTTCCCTTTATACCAGTGAAAACAGCATGAGCGATTTCACTGTTGAACAAGTTGAGCATGTTTTTTCCTTTGTTCAAAAATACAAGCATTTTCTCGATTTTTCAAGCATAGAATCATTACAAGAAATTGACGACAATTTATTTGAATTTTGGATTGGCTTGTCAAAATTGAAATTCCTTAATTTGTTAGAAGACCTTCCCCGACTGTTGGAAAAACATAGGGGTGTATTAGGTCTAGCTGCTGTATTGATAAAGATGCGGACAGGTGATTCCGACTTAAGAATATCAACATTGCTAGAAGTTCCTCGTACTACACTAGAGAGGTTAATGCAAACAGCACGAGAGGTACTGCTACAGGATTTTGTTCCATGTAACCTTGGAATAAATCACTTGCCGAGAGAACAATTAATAGAACACAATCTAATCATTCCGAATGGAATTTACAATGAAAATAATAAACAATGTATTGTGATGTGTGATGGAACATACATTTTTTTTAAATAAAAGTGGCAATTATATGTTTCAAAAAGACACATATTCTTTACACAAATATAGAAATCTGTTAAAGCCATTTTTAATAGTTGCCTGTGACGGTTACATTTTAGATTGTTTTGGCCCATACAAAGCTACCACATCTGATGCCGATATAATGTCTTCTTTGTTCAGCAACGAAAATTCCCCACTGAGACAATACTTTCAAGATAATGACATATTTATTTTAGACAGGGGATTCAGAGACAGCATCAGCTTATTGGAGCATTGTAATTATAAGGCATATATGCCAGAGTCACTTTTGGAAGGTGAACACCAGTTAACCACCACCCAAGCAAATAGAAGTAGATGTGTAACTATTTGCAGATGGGTGGTGGAGGTTGTAAATGGATATTTTAAAAGAGATTTTAGATTATTAAGGTTTGACAATTTTAATAAAACTGTACCAAATATGATGGTTTATTTCCAAATTGCTGCAAGTTTAATAAATAAGTTTGGTGTTCGTCTTCGCAATAGAGCTGATGCTGCTCAAATTCTTGGTATAATAAATGAAAGGATGCCCTTGGAAAATAACTTAATTAATATAGTTACAGAATATAATTTAAATCGCCGGGCATCCTTTTTTCAAAGCATTACAGCTGATACTGCTAATATTGAGTTTCCCCGTCTAGAATACAGTGAATTAATATTATTCGCCTTGGGAACGTACCAAATTCGCCAAGCGCGTTCATATTATGGTGAACACGTACGTTTCCATGGCGGATACAGGATAGAAGTTTGTCAGGATACTAATAATATACCTGAGTTAGGCAGTGGGGAAAATTCACTTATAAAAGGAAAAATAAAGTCTAGACATATCTCAAGACGTCAGTACTATGTGTACATTTTGATTGCAAATGGTGTTGATGGACGAGAAGGCATTGTAGAGTATTGCTGTAACTGCATTGTAGGACGTCGCACTGTAGGTTGTTGTGCGCATATTATGACAATGGTGTGGTACTTGGGTTGGGCCAGGCATGAAACCAATATTGAGCCTCCAGCTGCATTTTTAGATGAAGTGGTCATACGAGAAGACAATGAATAAATAAAAATAAATCAAATCGTGTTTTTTATTTAATTTCCCTGTTCTCGCCAAAAACATGTAGAAAAGGTAGCTCTTTTTGTTATCTATTAATGTTGTGATGGCCCATAGGTTACAACTCGCCTCTTATGCGCAGGCTGTGAGTTCAAATTCAGGCAAGTACCAATGTGTGTCTTTCAATGCGTAGGTACGTATTTTCTAAGTTTATCTTACAATGGGGAAGGAAAACATCGTGAGGCAACCTGAACTCAATAATCATATGGTAGAAGTATAATAATCAAAATAAAAGTCTGAAACTGCCAACTCATCTTGACTCTGCTTGGTGATTAATGCTGCTGCTTTCTCTGTATGAAAAGAGGTCTTTTCCCAGCAGTGGGGCCGTATTATTATGCTTATATTAGGTATTATTTACTCTCTTTCTCTGTTCATCAGACTTTTAGAGTTCGATGGCAGAAAGCGTCGCCTGTCAGGACGACTCCTTGAGTCAATCTGTTACGACGACAGATTTTGACCGATAATTAAATGAACTATACGTATATTGTTCTAATTTGCATAAAGTGTAGTCTAAAAATCAACATAGGCGAGATATTACGAAAACGTAACTGCTATTTGTGACCGCGCACAGATGATAATATTACATTGAAGAGGGATTTATTTCTGAGTGATTGTAACTCTCTCGGCGATTAAGAAACAATAACAGAGTACTTTTTGTATACCTGAAAGAAACAATTTGATTATAAACGTATAGTTTTTGAGGTTGCGACAGCTGTCAAATAAGGTTTGACAGCTGTCATAACCTGAAAAACTTATTTACTTAATAGCATTTTTCCCTGGCCTCTAAATGAAAAGGTAATAAGTTATTATGTTATTATAAACAATAATTGATTTTATGCAACAGCACTTGTAGGTAGACGCGCCCTGTAAAACAAATCAAGTGACAGGTCAATCAATGTATGGGAAGTGGGCATTCTTCTTTAAAAATTATTAAATGGATAACCTTGCCGAAAATCTTGCTTTCTGTCGGTACCTGCGTGCGCGCATCTAACCCGCAGGCGTCGCGACGTGTATCACGCATAGCTTTTTATTTTCCCAGTTAGCGTTCGACTTGTTAGCTTGTTGATCCATTCGCCGCTAAAGCCTGCTTAGTTTGGACCCCCTTTTAGTCGGTTTCGTCGGTTTTTATTACTACACAATTTTGGATTCATACCCATTGTTTATAATATTTCTAAAATATGAAATTCTAAAGACATTCAAAATAACATTATAAAAAATAAGGTACTAACAAAAGTATTAAGTTGTTCGGGCGATTATTATAATATATTAACAATAAATTTAAAGGGACTATGCTTGAAAATAATTGATTATCAAAGCAGATATTTGGAAATTATTACGCACGTTCTAATGATGTGGGTGGTCCGAACAATGACGGTTTGAAAACATCCGTCACTGCTAAATAGGACATAAATGATTACGCTATTCAAGGATTTAGTGAGAATTAATGTAAATTATTAGCCTAAAGCTAAATTTGATCAACATTGAAAAGTAGTCTTTATATCTCAACACTAAAGATCACAGTAAGTTTTAAGAAAGCAATTGCTTTACATCAAGCCGAATATCATTGAAATTTCATATCTATACTGTGCAAGTAACGTTCAATTCACTTTACTTCTTATTTAGCTCAAAATAATTCACATTCCCAATGCAGTTTATGTGACTCCTCTGTGACTGGAAGGATCGGATTCTAATCTCAAGCTTCAAATGATCTAGATGTGAACTGCAATAAATAAAGTTAGTTTGATACGATTGTTTTTGGATTCAATTCAAAATTGCAAGCACTAAATTATGATAATTATTTCGTGCGAATTAATATTTATGTACGTATTCCCCAATCTATCGTAGCCAATCTATTGACCCTATATTCAACAGTAGACTTTTAAAAGGCTATCATGGTGATGGTATGATGGTCCAATGCGTTACCGAGTATTACATGATTTAATAGCATATTCTGTCTACTATGAACTTAGCGTTGTGTACTTTATAATAATAGTTACTGACACGGATTTAGAAGTTCATAGGGCGAAAGGGTTTTTTTTAAAGAAGAAGGGTGTGAAACGAGCACACTGTATCTGATTGTAAGTAGATGATTAGGCCATATATATCTACTACTAACCACGATTAAGAACCAAAATGCTGATGTGCTGTCACTACTGAGGACTAAGCTGTTTCCTTTGTTTTATTCGAACACAATAGCACTGAGCTTGTGAGAGACCACTCTCTGGTGGTAGGAAGAATCACTTCTTCCCCGGTCGCCTCATGTATACTATGTATACAATGTAAATTACTTTACATAAAAACAGACGCCTCTGTTCCTGTCTTTCAAGTGAGTCCCACAAAATGAAAAACTTATGGAGTAAATTAAGAGATATGAAAGGAGGTAGAGACCTGTAGTCCATCTTGAACCTCTCAACTAATATATTCTGACAACTGAAGTAGGCCGTCGGAATCCATTTTTTATCATCTCATCAATATCGAGTCGTAAATAAAAAATATTGAGATAATAGTCTTCGAATTCATTACGGGTGTACGATGTGGTTGGGCTTCTTTCTAAGAAACTAAATCCGATCATATATCCGAATTTAATAACAATTTATTTTCTACCGAACATCAAAACTCTTTTATAAAAAAATACTTTAATACAATACAATAAAATTTATTATTACTCTTTCCATATTTTAAAGACACTCCTATTTCTACTTTAACAATATCAAATAAAAGCATTTGCACAAAACATGATCACAAACCTTAATCGTGAAGTGAATATATCTTACTCATGTACGATATAATGTCAAATCGAGACAGAAACGATAAAAAGTAACGTAAATTATCGTCACAAAAACCACCCCGCTTAAAAGCTGACCCTCGTGTATGGTAACCCCCGACTATTATTAGTAAAGTATTATCCTTAACTGGCAACACTAATCGCTCATTAACAAGTTCCGGTCGCGCGCCGAATGGGGTAAGCCACTTGTATTATAATTCTCACTAATACCTACTAAATCTTTGTGGGAATAATTAGTTTCTATTCCTTTGAAAAAAGTCCCGCTGCATTTCTCGTTGGTTCTTTCCAGGACAGAAATTCACAAGTTTCGGTTGTTTCCTAGTGAGAGTATATAATTAGTAATATATTATGCATAATGGGTTATTCGAGTAGTATGTTCTTTACTTAAGTTTGTGCTCTTACGATTTTTCAATTTGCCAGTGTCAAGTAATTGGAAAGAAAATGTAGGAAATTGGGTGCTTGAAATTGTTCGTAACAGTTATAAAAAATATATAGGTAATAAAACGATAATTATAAGTAGTCATATATACCAGAAATAATTGAGTGGTTTTTATTTCTGGTATATATGGGACAATCATAAGAAACATTTTTTAAAACTGAAAAACGAAAGCTAACGCTGCTATTGTAACAAAAACAAAACGTTTTTATATATTTTTCTGTATTTTGTCTATTTCATTAAATAATGAAGGCAATTTTTTGTAATAAAATAACATTCAGTATAAAAAACACTCATAACATTGAAATATTGAGACGAATCTGTAGATATTAATATTGAATAAAAGAAATCTATTTAGAAAATCGATTTAATTGGCTGTGTTATTAAACTAAAACAAACATTTGAATAATATCTGACACGATCGAATAGGCTGTATGGTCGTTGATCATTGCCTGTTCCTAAAAAGACTTAACAGGGCGACTTCGAGTTTCAACTTGTGATGCGCATTTGGCATTGTAGTTGTGTTTGTGGATATATTTCCTGTTTTTATTTTCGTGGGTTAATTTAACTTGACCCTTGGCTTTTCTCTCCGATTACAGGACATTAGGTTAATAGGACAATAATGTGTTACTTGGGTTTTGAGAGGAATAGAACAGACAATGTACAGTCTCCGGCTGCTTTTCTAGATGATATTTTATTAATGATTGAAGAAAATAATTAAACAATTAAAAATGTTGAGTTTTATTTTACTCTTCTATCTTTATTACAACAACTAAAACTGTATTATTTTGTGTCCTTTTCAATTTATTAAAACAACTTATCACAGGGACGAGTGATTTTACTACGTAAACTACAAATAATAAAACAAAAAATAAAAACGAAACCCCAGGTATGATTTTTTTGTCATAAGTAGCAAATTTTTAAATCTACAAAATAAGATATACTTAAACTTTGTTAACGCCAAGCCCAAGCTTGTATGGAACCAAGTTCATCTCCTTTTAACAGATTTTTAAAGCGTCGCTAAGCAAAATAATTAAATAATGAAATATATGGTATATATAAGACCGTCGGAGAGCCAAAACTGGCACAATAACTTGAGGTTTTTAACATCATTGCAGCATAACGCCGACTAAAAGAGAGGTGTTGCATGTTTAACGTGTGTATCTATCTGTGTGTCTGTCTGTGGCATCGAAGCTCCCAAACTGATGAACCGATTTAGATTTGGTTTTTTTTTTGTTTTAAAGGTGACTTGATCGAGTGTTTTAGCTATGATTCAAAACAATATTTTCAACGAACTGAAGATCATCAGCTGGGTTCGGTTTATTTTTAATTTATATTTTAACTAATACTTAGTTCACATTCCTGCCATTCAATACATAAAACTTGCACCCCTTTCCCGTATCAAAGTCAATTTCAAATAAAGTACCTGGATAACCGAGCCTTGTTCGGTTTTTTTTTGAAATTACATTTAGATACAAATTACAAACTGATGAAACATGAATAATATTTTTTGATCTTATTGACATAATAGAAAAAACTGAACTGGTTATTTGAATTAAAAATCATGAGTGCAATTAGTTTAATTAAAATTTTCGTTTTTTTTTTTAAAAATACTAAAAAAAAGGGCTCGAAATAATAGATCTTCTCACAAAAGAAGGGAACTTGAAAAAAAAGGAAAAATGTCGGCCCGAAGACAGGACTCGAACCAAGGCATTACGATTTAGCGACCGCTCGATATCCACTTGAGTTATTACGATCATTAACATAGTGTCAAAATTTACGTTCTTATATTGTAGCAATTTTTCATTGCCTGAAAACACGGACAAAAAGACATTTTCTAAAAATAAATCCTAACTAGATCGATTTATTGCTCCCGAAACCCCCTGGACACAAAATTTTATGAAAATCGTTGGAGTGGTTTCCGAGATTCCGATTATATATATACAAGAATTGCTCGTTTAAAGGTATAGGTAGGATATTACAAAGAAGATGGAGGTTCCAACAATCACTTATGACCAAGTTCACGCTAAGCGCCTTCCTTACAGGATATCCCTGCAGTAATTTTTATGCCAAATCTCAATAAACTGTATAATTTATTGATTAATGCTGTAATAATGGGTCCATTACCATCTCACAATCACGAGTATCTTGATTCAATATGCATTTGGGATATGGTTGGGCTGCGAGTAATAGTCTTTACTCAATCATTGCGACGAACGTTCTTTATTATCATAAAGGATCCACTTGACAGCACAGGTGACATTTGGGTGGTATTATACGATTCAGAACCTTATCTATTATTATAAATTTGTGTTGCAATTGAACTAAGACAAGCTTTTATGACTGACTAGGTTTTAGATAAATTTGTAGCAAGTATAGCTTTCATTTCGTCATTATCGACTTCTGCTTCCGGTCGTCTACGGAGCTCGTAGTTGTGGTTAAAATTCCCAGTTTTTTTTTAAGTAGAAAAAAGTATAACCTGCCTTCTTGCCGCCTTAGAATGTGAAACACTGATTCATTTATTGCGTTAATAGAATAGGTATATTATATTATGTACATTTATTAAAATAAATCGATACGTTAAGACCACATTATGATTCAGCTAAATGAACTGCTCAAACTGGCAATCAATTAGTGTGTTAAAAATACTGTCTCCACTTTTTCGATTAAAAACCAGATCAAAATGAACGCGAAGAATTCTAAGTTCGAAACATCGAAACGCATTTAATTCCTAACAAAACAGCGGTCATTAATGTACGAAATCCGGTCGAAACAATTAAAAATCGAACCCGCGTACCATTCCCGAATACGATCGCCCGTTGGAAATAGTGATGTACGGATTATTTTAAGACCTTTTGATTTATATATTTAAATTTTAAGTAACCTCACCCACTCACTCACTCAAGAACTTCAATAAGCTTACAACATTTAAAAAAGTGTTAGATTCGTATTTAATATTTATAGTTATGGAAAACTGAAGTGTTTAAGAGTAGTGGCGGCATATGAGAATCTTTCGACTTACCACTATCTGTTGTCGTTAGGGGCAACCTATAGGAACTGTCCGGAAGATCTGATGGTCTACAATAGATAGCGATATAACCATACCGAATTTATACGGGATTAAAATTTTTAAATCTAGACGTCGTGATTCCGATGAATCCTTCCCTTGTGCCCTATTCAAGTGTTGATGATGATGAAGAGTTATGGCAAGTATTATTTATCTTTATTATGTGAATATATATAATTGTTTATAATTTCCAGTGACAAGTTTATATTTTAAAAATATATCAATTATCAACCTATGTACTACTACTACCAAAATAGTAAAATGAGAAAGTGAGAGTAAAATGAGAAAGATTTATTGTTCATCGCTGTCTTTTTTTCTTCTTGGTTTCCTCTACATATACTAGTAGCCCAGGCAGGGGACAAACTTGAATTACTTGTATAATAAAAAGTCTTAGTCCCAAGCCTTAAGCTACTTTCTCTCTTATAAGTACATAAAAGAAGGACTTGCCACTGACTGACTGACCCATCACAAGATCTCTAAAACTATACACCCGATTGACTTGAAATTTAGTATAGTTACTCATTTCGCAATGTAGACGCTCACTAAGGACGGATTTTACGATAGTCCCATCAAAAAAAAATTCTTGATATTTTACATCGAGGTTCCGCAATAAAATATTATCTTGCGGCCGTGAGCGGGTATCAGGTAGTATTTAATAAAAGGGAGACAAAAACAAAGGGCTTACGGTACATAATAAAAAATAATCGAGACGATACTTGTGAAATGTGGATCCGGAGTACAACTAAAGAATCCCTGTCTAACAATTTTAACCTTGTGGAAGTCGATATAGGTTTACTGGAATGGAGACATGGCACAACACTACTGCGAGCGAACTGTGATATTCGGGTTGTAATTGGAAATATTATTTTATGGAATGAGCGTTTTTACAACTAAAATAATTATAGAAGGAAAAAAGTGGTTCCGTTTTATTGTGCTTAGTTCAAGATTTTATTGTATAACTATGTTACCATGCGTTTTTGACCTCTCGTTTCTTTCTTTCGTGTATAGAAAACACCGTGACATGTAAAGTAACAATGGTTAACGAACTCTTATTTTTTACAACTTGTAAGTAATACTCTTTTGCAAGGCCGTAGAAACAATAAGCTATAAAAGAGCTTTTAACAGCAAAAGAGTCGTAATGAATTTTCGAATACACCGCACTCCCGACCTAATGGAGCTGACCGAGGTCAACTTGCAAAGAAAAAAACTATTATTTAAAAGCTATGGCAGTCCGCCGTAAAATTAAAAAGACAAATTATTGGACGTATTCGTGGAAGTAAGCCTTTGTTATCTCACAAGTGTTTTTCAAGAGCTCTGTTTGTCTCACATCTTACTCTTGCTAACGATAACCGTATTAAGCCATCCCCTTCATTCTAGTTAACGGAAAGGGCGTTCTAGCAGGGCGTAACTCGCGCTTCCATTGTTACGTAATTCTGACACTTTCAACTTTCAAAACAAGGTCTGTTATTGTATCTACAGAAGAATATAGGGTTTTATCGAGTCGAATCCTTTAAAGGGCGTAACAGTTAGATCTTGCGTAGCGTGATATCAATTTATGACACACGGAATAAGCGTTAATTTCGCTTAATTGGCGTCTGTTCGATACCTCATTCGTTTTGACACGGTTCGATTTTTTGCTCGAGCTTTATTAACTCGCATTCCAATCAATTTCCACTTAAATGACGGTCAACATAAGGCATATTATCGTTTAAAAGTTGCATCGAATCTGAGAAGCATTAACATAATGATCATGGATCGTGTTTAACGGAGCAGGTGTTGTGTATATCGGTTTATTCTCGGTTTTTACGATAAAATCTCGTTATATTACAAAAGCGAAACATCTCGTGATTTTATGAGATTAAACACGAGACTGAATATATTTATTCGGTTTAATTAGTGTACACGCATTCTGTGACAAATTATCGACGGGTCATGTATGTTTGGATGCCGTGGAATTTAGGTGTAGCAAGTTCATTAAAATGTCAGAATTTTTATAGTTTAAACTCGGAAAAACAAAATAAGCCAGACGGAGCGCTGCGTACGTTTCAAGCGATACCGAAACGCTGCTTAACTTCTTGACTCCTACTCACGCACACATTTTTCCTCTTTCTTAGTTTATCAGCCCGTAAAAGTTCACAAGTGGATGTACACATATGCACTTAAAACCATGTATTTTATGTTTGACACAGTTCAATCTGAAGAACACATCATGTAAAGAGTTTCATAAAATTGTTATGAAAGACCAGCACCTGTTCTGTTTGCCAATGATTATAAAGGCAATCAATCGAAAATTTAATCAATCGACGGTTTCAACTCGGCTGGGCAGCGTTCGGGAGAATCCGACACATTTTCTCGTCGGGAATACCGAGAACCGATGGGAAGAAAGGTTCTCGAGTGGCAGTCCTGTACCGGTAGATGAAATGTAGGGCAACCTCTCCATTAGATGGAGTGCTGACCTTGTAAGACATGCAGGAAGTCGATGGTTCAGCAATGGACTGGTGAAGGGCTGTAGTGATGATGATGATGATGTATCCGTGAGTGCGAGTTCTTACTACAAGTTAAGCATGGTTTTTGAATTGGATTTTGCGTCAATTGCAATGTACGCAGAGCTCCGAGTTTCTTTCTCAAAAGTAAATGAGTACTAACATAAAAAGTATGCAAATGTTTACACGATCATAGAATAAACTTTAACTATTACCTTCATACGTTTACGATACGCAAGTGGTGTTGTAAGATGTTTGATTTAGTGTACTTAAGGCGACACCGTGAAAAAATGCGCCTCCTTTCATCGAATAATAAAGGACTATGACACCACTAACGAAAGTGGAATTTTGATATATTTGAATTCATGTCTTTATCTTGAATTTGATTGTTCAAAAACACGATTGTATAATTTTGACTCGATCATAATTATTTATCGAAAACATCTCTAAAAAATCACTATAGTTGAAATTACAACGAAATTACTTAATCTATATACTTGGGAATAACTCAAATATATTCATAACATCAATATTCATAATTTACTTGTTCATTATTTTGATTACTTAAATCAATAATTTTTAAAAAAATATTTTAAGATTCTGACAATTTCTAAGCGCTTTTAATCGTCGCTGGCGCTACGCAATTTTAGACCTTATGACGGCGTTTTTTCAAGTTTTTATAGAAATTATGTATGACGATGTGTCGTCTGTTTAAAGCTTTAAAGAAAAAGTTTCAGAAAAAGTTGATAATTGTTTTCGTAGTTAGTAACATTGAAAGAAACACTAAAAGCAATGAATTAGAAAATAATGTCTTTAAGAAATTTAATAAATGAACATTAATTATCAAAACTAATCGAAAAAGGTTAAAATAGTTACAAACGAAATTTGAAAAGTACAAAATTAAACTTATATTTAGTTAGGCAGAGTTCAAAATGGTGTAACGCGGAAGAGAAACAGACATGGAATTATAAGAGATATATCAGTTCGGAAAAATAGTCTGTTAACGATGACTCTCTAGGAGCATTAAGTTACGTATGAAAAATAATACAAATCACACATGATCACTCATCACAATCCCGATAGGTTAAACTGGAGTTATATTGCTTCTAAGAAAAACGTTCCAACAAACACGCTCTAGCGAACACAGACGAATGAGCTGAATCAATCTTCGTTGAAACGGCTTTCATCGAAGTTTTAGACAGCCAAGCCCAGCGCGTGACCTCAGAGATTTGTTACCCTTTATTAAATACTATACTACAAAATGAAGCGGATTAAAATAACTAAATTAAAATACACATTAACAACTTGCATAGGAAAACTTTGAAAAATGTGATTTTGTTTTTAATGTGGCGACTTACTCTTAGTCGAAAATTTTTAAAGAATAGGATTACATTAAATTATTATGTTTTCATAAATTCTGATAGGTAACATTTTAGACAGCTTTAAAATATGATTAGTGTAAATACGTCTAACTTTGACTGTAGTGCAATAGTTGAGACATATTATTTACATCTAACCCATATTTCCTTTGTCGCCCTTATATGAATACCTTGAAACCTATTTCTAAACAACATTTAACTCAAAATTCATAAATGAAATTTTTTTGTTTTTGAAACAAACAGTGAACATTTTTGATAAAAATCCATACCTACGTAAAAATGCTCAAATATAAACATGTGTAAGCACAAAGGAGTCACATTTATTTGCTATCGCGGTTAAAATTGATAATTTGTATTTGACCCTGTTTATATTCAAACAATGCGCTCATTGTTCGCGAGATACACAATTTTATAAATAGAAAAGATTAATCTTTTTTAAGCGTATCGCCGCTCTAAAGTAACTCAGAGGAAGCTGGTAATTAAAGAATGGTACCTTGGAAAGAAATGCTTTGTCACTCGAAAGTGTAGTGTCATGTAATGACGGAATTACTATTCGAATATACCTAGTTTCCTGAGGGGCCAGCCAAGTTGGTCTTTCCACACTCCTTAACGGCAATAATAAAAAAAAAACTATAAAATGTAAACTTTGAATAAAAATAATAACCAACTTCTAAATTAAAGAGAATAAAAACGCACAGTTCAGTTACCCACAATTCAAAATTATTAATTTTTGTTTCGATCTACAAAATATGAACTTATAGTATCTTGACGTCCTTGCAGACTTCCCGGAGCGTCGATTCTTCACATGCAGTCTGTGAATACGTACAGGATCGCCCTCGTCACTAGGTACTTCAGATTTGATAGACCACAAATCCTCGCTAAAGAACACCGATTCCTTCCAAGGATGATTCGCGAGGCTATTGAAATCAAAAAACATCCTAATTTCAATAGACGGCTAGGCCATCTGCTTGGGATCCTATAATATAATTAATAAAATTAAATCCCAGCTCAAGCATACAACTTCAAGATACTATAAGTTCATACTGTGTAAATCGGGACAAAAATTAATAATTTTAATCAGCGGGGTAACAGCGGTTAACTATGACATCTGTACGTTGAACACATGAGTCCCCCCGTGACCATGAGTGCTGTAAAGTGCTCGAAACGTCGGGAATATAAAAAAGTTAATATATGCGATAAAATCCGTAAAAACTAGTATTATTTAAATGAGTGTTCGTGTAAATATAAGAAATCATTATGAGAATAAAATAATTCACACATAATTACTTCAGTAATCGGTATTAAGACAGGGTGTAGGAGAATTAAAGCTAGTAATTTTATTTGGTTAGATATTATTTTCTCAAAAGCTTCTTTTTTAAACTTTAGTGTACAAACGAATATCACAAGCTCAAAGTTAACGACAAGAATATCGTGCACGTCTATACCTTGATTAAGAATTTCATCTCCTATTTTACAATATTAGTTTTACCTATTTAATAAAAAAGGATCATCACACCCGGTTCAATATTATTGAATTATATTGCGTAACATATATTAAAAAACATACTTTAATTAAGAACTTCCTTTTATGAAGTCTGCTAAAATGAATAGAAATTACATATCACAACGTTTTGTACGTTACCTGTCACTTAACATAACAATGATTGCATTTATATTTCCAGTTTTCTATTAGCGTTAAGGAAAGAAGAAAGTCAACTTGGCTAACTCCACCGTTCTTCTATTGCTTACTTACTTTTAAGAAAAGGACCAACGTGCATCAGTAGTCTGATAACAGGGCTGACGATGGTGAAATTTAAGGTTGTTCTTTGCTTTTCAACTCATATGGGACATTCAGGAACTTTTTTCAAGTTTCAGTTTAATTCATTAATGCAACATATATAACGTATAATGCAAATTGTAAAATTGATATTTTTGTACAGTTATTTTTATTAATTCTTTCATTCACACAAAGCACGGTTCGACACCCACATCAATCGACTTTTTTATCTCTTACCAGGTCGTTACTCCACTTAGTGTTGGGTCACCATACACTTCCCCTACCGGTACTAGGCCGCCACTAGAGAACCTTTCTTCCCCATCGGTTCGAGCTTTATGGCTTTATGGCACACACACACACACACACAAATATCACACACAGAGACACTAAAATAACTTCCATGTTTCAGTGTTTAATTTAAATATTTTTAATGAAGCTCTTCTTTAAAACAATTACTAATATCTTATCTTATCCCACCATATACTTAATTGAGAAAGAGAAATGTTTATGGATTCCTAAATCAAACTAACACTACACACGCCGAGCATACACATACACATACATCATCTAACATAAAAGCTTGTTTCATAAAAGAAATCATACATCCAAAATACAGTACTTATGATTTAAATAAGAACATACGATGAAACGTCCAGTCTAACGGGAGCCATTCAACGTTATCGAGTTCCGTCTATCATAACAGTAGGCAGAGGTCACAAATACTAGTCTTTCATTCGGTTCCCCGGCCGAATGATACTACAAACAAACAAAAGAGGAGAGATAACATTTGTTCGAGAATATGAGTCAACGTGCTCGTTTGTTTGCTTGAACGAAGAACGGTCTTGAATCTAAAACATTTGAGGCGTGTTTGATGATTTAAGATTTTGGACGACCGCGTAGCTTAGTACGTACGTTGATGCATACTGGTCAGAGCACCCAACTGCTACGTCTCTGGTTCCGAGTTGAAATCTGAGCAGGCACACGTATTAACCACAGTAACACTGAGATTAGAAGGTATAGACTCAATGTTGGGGTGAGAGGTTAATCATTCAATCAACCCATTTGTTGTTAACATATAACTATTGTAAAGAAAAGTCAGTAAGATTTACTATCTTCGGCTACATCACCACTTTCCGTGGGCGTGGTGGGATAACAGTCAAGCAACGGATTATAATAGTTAAAGAAACTAATAGTGTGTACGTTAAGGATAAATTTGTTTCAGATCGTATCCTTTTGGAATCTTTGAAAACAAAGGCACTTGAAGATTAATTACAGTGCACAAGTGTGCAGACAGTCGCTTAACAATGATTACTGAGTCTTTCGTAGACGCATTTTAATGTCACTTTTAACTGCCGCCGCGACGACTAACGCATAAGTCCGAAGATTACGCGGAAGCTAAATATTTAAAGAATTCAACTTGTAGTGTTTTGAGATAAACAGTTGTGCTTAGATAAGACTTTGTTTGTTATGTAGATAGCGCCAAGCTTTTGTCTTGTAACATGTAAGTTTATAAGAGCTACTGAACATTTAGATCTGTCTTAAATTATTCCTTATTTTAATGCATCAATACGATAACATTAAAAATAAAAAGTCTATTGTAAAATATCGAAAATAAACACGATGTAAATTACGTATTGACAATGAGCTTTTTTAGTTTACTTTTAAATGGTATAGGGATGTTTGAAAACTGCATGTTTCTTGAAAAATATTTTTTTATGTAACCAGAATATAGAGTTACATAGAATGTTTGAAAGCTTATTATTTATATTTCTACATCGATGACATTTTAATGTATTTATATGTACATATATCTATCAAATAAATAAAATTGAAGAGTCTGTTTGTAATATCAAAATAACAGCTCTTTTTATGGGATAAGTACGACAAACCTTATTGTAAATAATCGCTGTTTGCCCATATATATCTACATCTTTCCTCGACTATGAATAAAAATGGAGATGCGTTGTCACCCATGAAGTCTAAGTTGGAATGCCTCGTTGCCTCGTTTAGTTTAGTAAAAGGGCTCTCCGATTTTCTACACTCACCAATCACCATACGAAACAGCAGCATTAAACTGTTATTTTACGCTGGCATTCAGTGAAAGAGTTGTACTTCCCCGGTCGAGTCGACCCATTCGTGATACAACTATACTATTAATATAAACTACAACTATACTACAAAAATAGCTTTTTGCTAAATGCATATGAAAATATATACCGTAAAACGGTTAAAAGAGCCGTGGTAGCTCAGATGGTTAGCGCTCGCTGTAAATATAACAGAACGCGATCAACCCGGGTTCAATCCCCGTCGGCACCAATGAAATTGTTAATTGCAATTTTAAGTGCTGATATACCACGTGCTCGGCGGTGAAGGAAAACATCGTGAGGAAACCTGCATGTCTGAGGAATAAGAAAAAAATATTTCGAAGACATGTGAAGTTCGCCAACACGCATTGGGGCAGCGCGGCGGACACTTCCTTGCCCTAAAACCCTCTCAGAAATGAGGGGAGGCCTGTGCCCAGCAGTGGGACGTATATAGGCTGTAACTTTACTTTGAAACGGTTAAAATTTTTGTCAGCCTGTTTGTTCCGGCTAATCTCCAAAATGGCTAAACGGATTTTGACGTGATTTTCACTGAAAGATAGCTGATATTATAAGGAGCAATATAGGCTATTTTTATTTTAGAAAAGGATTCTGCGCAAAAAAAATTAAATTAAAGTAAAGCCAAAATCAGATACATATAGGCAAGAATAACACTAAATTACTAAAAAATATTCTATGCGATCGAAATCGCGAGCACATTCAGTTTAATATAATAAGTGACAGTAGAAGTATGTCATAAAAACTAAAAATATAACATAGCTCGAAGAACTGACAACCGATGTGGAAGGAGGGTACTCGAGTGGAAGCCTCCACATAAACAATGTTATGAATAAGTCCACAATCTTTTTAGGAATTATAATTTTTATCGATTCGTGTTTTAATTATTAACGGCAAACATACAGTTTCTTACAATTATAAAAACTTTATATATAAATTATGATAGACCTATATCAGAAGCTAGCAATTCATGCATTATTATTACGGACCTGAATTCCGGAGTCGTACGAGTATTTATCGTATTATAAAATCCCGTTTTTGACTTCAAAAAAGCCCCCAACCACGTTTTCACGATAGCGTCCGACGCGTATGGGTAGGGAAATTAAACGTCCAAAAATAGCTGTAGTACGAGTAATTGACGAACGCTAGCGATTTATGTGAGGCGTTAACCGACACCAGCTTAATGCTCCTGCGCGAATGGTAGGGCTTTTGACCGATCATATCTTTATTTATAACATCTCCGCGATTGTATCGTTACAGGATATCAAAGGTCACATAGATTGTCCCACAAGACACATATTTATTACAGTTGCCACACTAGGTAGGCGAGTTGACAGCCTTTTTTTTTGCTAGTTATAAATACGACGTTGCTGTTCATATCCGGCGAGATAGGGAAACTGTTTCCCTCTGTCGCCTTTTACGACACCCCCACTACCCCAACAAAAATATAACATTAAAATATTTAATTTAAACTCAGTAATACAATTTATAACCAGTTAAACTTGCAAGTCGAGTCCAGTCGAATAAAAACGTATTCTGAAAACTAGTATATTGCGCCATAAAGGTTCATATTCAAAATGACACGGTTTTTTTTAGAACTAAAGTGACAAACGAACTGAGTTCACTTTATGTTAAGTGACCACTGCAGTCCATGGACACCTGCAGAAAGTTCAAACAAAGAAGGTAGGTACATACACGTAACCTCTGAGGACTAAGATAGAATGCCTTACAGCGTGTAGTTATACCTTCTGACCGGAACGCTGCAGTGCAAGCACTGCTGTTTGAAGGCAAAAAATAAGATAGAAGGTTCCTCCTCATCAGACGAGCTCCTGGACAGTTAAAGCGTCTTACTACCTAAAAAATTTAATCAGTTCTCATCTTTTGATCAGACGTTTTTGAATATAACATAAATGACAGTGGATCAGAGCTATAAAACATCTTTACTTTCTGACACCAGTTACATTATTCGGCTTGTTCGTAAACATAAAACTTTAGAGCTTAATTAACGTTTTACGAAGTTAAATTTTCGCCGGTAAATAAAACACGGATGAACAGGCGCCGTCGATAAAATCGTCAAAAACAACATCGATGTTTTCGATTCACGTCTATTAGATTATAAAATCAATTACAATGTACTAATCGAGGCTCCCGATGTGATGCACGGGAAAAAACCAGCGCGTAATGTAAATTAACCGTTTTTATGCCAACTTTTACAACCTAATGGAAGCGTTAACTATTTGCAATACGTTTGTAAAATGTATAATACTCAGTATTACGTATTTCTTTAGTTTTCTTAGTAAGCGCTATATTAATAGCTGAAAGTTTATCTATGGCACTTTATTTATACAAAGTATTTTAGCACTGAAAACTAAATTACAAACTATTAATTGAATAATGCTGGCACCCGTGACCATGGTGCTGTAAAGCACCCGAAACGTCGAGAATTGAAAATAAGTTAAAATAAGGTAAAATTAAACGCGATAGAATTCGTATATATAGTTATATTCAATGTGTAGTGTTCGCGTAAATTTAAGAAATCATTATACAAACTATTTAGGCTTCGACTTGGTAGCTCAATCTGTTCTCAATAAGTCACCTACGGTCAATCTCTTCTGTAACACCAAATTATTCAATTGCAATACACTAACTACTTTACCAAAAAAAGGTTTCTTATATTAACGTAAATACTATGCATCGTTTGTACTCGTAAGCAGTTTTACGGAGTGTTTGACTTATATGAGATATATAGCTTTATCATATAACGATTTTTACAGTTTGATTATCGACTTTGAACTCAACAATTTGAGTTAATTTATTTGAAACAAGAAAGAAAAAATGACTTATCTATTTTTTGATCATTTACTCTTTATTTATTGTAAACAATTAGGTAAATCATAAAGCCTTCATAAGGTAGTAAAACAACGCACTTAAAAATATAAGTAATAAGTAAATACCTAAGCATTAAAATATGTTCTTTTAGTACTATATACTCGTATCATACATGATATTCACACCTCTGTGTGTCTTGTGTCAGTCAATTATTAAAAAAATGCATTGGAGAAGTCCAATGACGAACAAATTTTGGATTTCATTTGTATTTGCTTTTCCTTGGCACAGACATTTCTTGACTATGATGTATGAGGTGAGGCTGGTGATCGTTTGCTGGACAAGTTTTACTGGCAACGGGAATTGACAGTGACAAAAGTCTAGAAAAATTGTGAAGAGAAACTTCGTTTTCTCCAGAAATCAAGATTTGGAATTCCCGAGAAACAAACTCTACTGTCACCCCATTAACTTCTCTAAGATTAAGAAATAAATGATGAAAGAAATGGGTTGTGGATTATTAATTTAGCCCCTTTAGTTGGATTATAATCTATTATGTTTATTACAAAAATACTTACAGTAATTTGATGGATTTATAGTAGACTCAGATGAGTTGTGATTAAAACAGTTGTCACATTTGCAATGCAAGTTGTTAGCCGCAGTATTTTGGACTTGTACCCTAGGATGCAAATCATCTCGTAATATATCATCTCAATTTGGTAAGTTGTTTAAATATAAAGGCAAATATTACATATGATTTATTTTCTATTCATTTATGCCACGTAACCACGTATACATCACGCCGCTTTTTTATACATTTTAGTTACGATAAAGCTTTGGAATTGTGCTTTAAGCAAAGATAAACTTAACAATGATCATGTGTATAAATATTAGGTCGCTGACCTTTATTTTAACACTAACATATTAGCAACTATGCAAATTATTAACGTACTTTTACGTGGGAACGCATAACTAATTATTAATATATGTTATTTAAAGAAAAATTCCACTGTCTTAGCCATTATACCTTATTCTCGTATTAAGCAACGCGTGATGTCATAAAATAGATATTCTCGCTATTAATCCAATTAAAATAAATCATGCTGATGAGCTTTAATCTTATTAGTAACACTTTTATTAACATTTTTTTTAGCTTGAACGATCACAATGGGTGGGAATTCAAGCATCTTGCTAATACTGCTATTTCAAGGTATTTAATATTTTCTAGGATGTAATATAATTTTAGTTGTACCTTCATCATGTTCATAAGTGTTGTATAAAATTAAAAAAGATATAGTAGGCATAGAAAAAATATTCTTATTAAAGAAAGTCATGGATAATATTTATCTCGCAATGAACAACATTAAAATATGATCAACAGATATTTAAAAAAATATCATTATTCTACATACTATCTAATTTATTATGTCTTTCGTACGTTCAATGAAAAACATCCGTTGAGTAGATAGAGGCAGCGTAGGAGACCATCAGCCGTTCCCATCCCCAAGAATTGTAAAAGTCGATTACAGACGCCAGGAAAACGTCATGACTTACGTTAGAGCGCGCAATAACCATGTATAATATGCATGACCTAAAATAACCCGACTGGAGACGAAGAGCAGTGACTTCAATCGTCAACCCACCCGCCAAACGTTACTTTATTATGGTTGGGATTATGACCAATCTTCATTACTCAGAAAAATATTATCATAGAACTTACATACTGGTGACTGGTGTCGGTTATGTCTACGGAAACTCACAAAGCACGGTAGAAACGTCTGAAGGAAAAAACTTAATATATTATGATCCAAGATATGCAACGTCAATATCACGAGCCATGGTAGCTCAGTGAGTTAGCGTTCGCTGTAAATATCATAGTACGCTAGCAACCGGGTTTCGATCCTCGCTGGCACCAATGAAATTCTTAACTGAAATTATAAGTGCTGATTTACCACGTGGTCGACGGTAAACGAAAACATCGTTAAAATAAGAAAAAAATGGGGGGGTTGTGCCTAACCTAGTGGAACGTACATAGGCTGTAACTTTAATTTTAACTTTTAAATCACGTTCCGTCAGTTGAAACCTTCCATGGACTCTATTTTTAAAAACAATCTTTCGTGGAAGCCATACACCTCATACGAAAGTATAAACCTCTTTTAGAGGACAATAAAAACGTTTTACAAGTTTTACTAATGCAATGTACCGAATTTTACGATGCACCTACACTAAAGCGGCAAACTAGACGTTTAAAAATAGCACGAGTAACTAACAATGGAAGTTATAGGCTAGGCTACGTTCATTAACTCCGGCTGATTTATCTTTACTGCTCGTTTGACTACGAAAATGTTGCTGTATCGATATCGTTACGATTTTTAATTCGTCGCTTTGAACCTAGGAAAAACAAACACTGCAAGATTGACCAATAAAGAAATTTATGGCTAAACGATTTAAGTTTTAAATAATGGTTACAGACAACTTGAACTAATTCTCGTCAGTTTCTGTAAAGTAAAATTGGAAAATTTATTGTAAACTAGAAAATAATACAAATAGAAACAATTTTTAAACAACATTTCCTTAAGGTTATTGGATCGTGTAAGCTCGTCGACTCAAATCCGGGAAAAAAACACACGATACATACACTGACTTGTAAGGATGAATATCGTTCATTTTTATGCTAGACTAGCAACCCGCCCAATGGTTTCCATTTAATTTATATTTTTTTTTCCACAAACAAATCATCAGATTTTTTAGATGAAGTATAGCCTCCGTGTCTGTTCGTGAATTCATCACAATCGGTTCAGCTATTCTTAAGATAAGCTATGTCATCCATGTCTTAAAGGCATAGAAATACCACTCTGAGCTCAATAAAAGTACCAAAGTAATGGTATCCACTCAGTACATAATGTTTGCGTCGATTTATGTTTGCCTTTTCTGGTGGAGGAAGAGCAACAGGCTGTGAAGTATTCTTATTCCTGAGGGGTGACAAACGACATATCAATAGCCTTACTTGTATAGAGTTGGTTTCAGTTTTGGGCAGTAGGGTGTCACCTAACTTTTTTTAAATGAGGGTGAAAAACGAACACACAGTCCACCTGATGGTAAGTGGATGCTGTAGCCCAGACATCTACATTTATCTTTAATTAGAATCAAAATACAGATGCGTTGTCACCCCTAAGGATCAAGGTGGAATAACTCGTTTTCACTCTTGTTAACCATACCAAGCGCAACAGCACCAAGCCGCTATTTTACGCTGGTATTCTGTTAGAGCTTGGTCCTTCCCCGGTCAAGCGGACCCTTTCGTGCTACAACCATAAATAGCTGCAGCGTGGCTCTACCACGTATAAGTGGAATGTGAGCTTTTGTCGCAAATAAAGATTCTATTACAGTTATAGATTGCAAAGCACGGCCGAGTACCTTAATCTATTTTGTTCCTATTATTTAACTTGAAAAGATTATTATCGAGCTGCAATAACACAAGATGTTTGTAAAACGAAAAACTTCCAAGTTGTTGAATACGCTAATCTAGGAAAACAGCTTATTACGTAGAAGCCTATTCAGTCCCGCCTTGAAAGAACCACGCTGTGGTCGGAGAGCATAGACGCCATAGAATTTCGCTCCTTAGATGTGCGCTTTAAAAGGGGGAAACAAACGCTTTGTGCGAACGCGCGGGCTCGTAACAATAGTGTGGCTTCTTAAAACAAACTTTTAGAATTAACGTTCCAACTTTTTATTTTCGAGAATCACGTTACTTTTAGAAGCTACATAAAGGGTGCATACCAAAGAGTGAAAAGCAAGTGCATGATAATATACTAAACGTAATGTAATAAAAAAAAACAGATAGCCTTAAAATTTTAAGCTGTTTTCGTGGCTCTGCTATCGTTTTATAGAATTATTGTGCAACACGAACCTTTTTTTGTTAACATAGTGAAATGAAAATCGGTTTCTTTACTTCTCCTTATGCATCAGTTCGTAAAAGTCTACTGGTTATGATTCTTTCTTATATTTGCTATAATCATTTATGACTTTCCCCGCTGTTGGTTCGCCGTAACCGCTGCGCTTGGCAGACAGATCGTTGTACCAGTAGTGCTAAATATTTTGCAATGTTTTTAATAGGGTGCAAAACTGCACCCTTTACCGATCCCGATATTTTACATCTGACAACAGCCAAGGCTGTAGCAGCAGTGTAAGAGAATCCGTAAAATCACTTCATATGTTATATATACCTTCCACCACTACCACCTAAAAGAAATTATAGAATTATTTAAGTATTTCACAGATAAAATTGTAACTCCTGTATAAATATAAAAATAAACCACTTACAAACTGTAAGAATGTATTGCAAGATAACACGAAAAATACATGTAATCAATAATTGTAAGTCCGCATGTTCATAATTCTTATCAGCTTCCAAGCTGCATTTACGTATCAATTAACATGTAGGTTATTATCCATCATAATCCCAAAGGCTGACGAGCTAGAACGATAACAGGAACACTGTTTCTTAGGGCTATCGAATAACATATTATGTTCCTGTTACGTTGATTTTAAAAACTAATTAAATATAAATATAGAAAACTGTTTACGAATATTAAGGCCATGTCTACTTTTGAACATGCCTTTACATAATGATTTCTCATATTTACGCGAACACTACACATTGATTAAAACTACTTTTACGGATTTTATCGCGTTTATTTATTTTATTTTTAATACCCGACGTTTCGGGTGCTTTCCAGCACCCATGGTCACGGGGGACTGAGGTGGCTGAAGTCCCGATGTCAAAGTTAAACGTAGTAAGACCAAAGACAATAATAAAAAAAGCTGAAGGTACTCCGTGTTAACTTTGACATGGGGACGTCAGTCACCTCAGTCCCCCGTGACCATGGGTTTAGATAATGTTTTAGCAAAATAACCCTGTATATATTATTTCGAAATGTACAATTAAATATTATCCGAAAAAAATATAATTTAATAACAACGTTAAATAACGATCACACGTTTTTAAGTATTAAGTAATCATAATATGAATATAAACAGGAATAACCGTTTTACTTAATTTTTCTTGTCATTGATTTCTAAGTGACAGACTACTGACTGTACTGAATAGGTAATCAATCGATTTCTATTAGGCTAGTTTAAATCATGCGCCTAAGATTTCGGTTGTCACAACCCTATCAATATGTTTCCGCAGGCTACATATAAATAACACGTCACACACAAAGCACTCCGTGTCCACAGTTGTCATAGCGGATAGCGACGTAATATTTCACTCTGGGGTTCCTTTCAGTTTACAGCAGTCGCGATAACTTATCGTCGTTATTGGACAGGACATTATTGATTCGGTGATAACACCACTCTTTCTAAAATACAGATTTTTATTTGTGTTCTTTTACAAGCTGTGTTAATGCGACTGTATTTGTATGAAATGTAAAGAACTACACAGATTTAACATTTTGTTGATTAATTTTTGCATATAATATATAAGTGAAGACCATTCAAATATAAATAGATAGCTGGTTTTTAAAAGAAATTAAAATGAAATAGGTAAATAAAACCGTATTGATCCTTGGCTTAGAATTGCGAGCTGCTGTTTAATAACGTGATTTAACTTTCTTTTCAAATGTTATTCATTTCATGAAAAGAGTATGCTTTATCGAAATAGGTACTTAATCTACATAATTACGCCATCAATAACTATATATTGGATAAATGATTAAAGCAACTACGAATATATATTTTTTATACAAGACCATCTATTACACACAGCTTCGCTCACGTAGACGGTAATAATATTACGGTATTAATAATCTCTGGGTATTTATTACATTAAAAACGCACTTATGTACTCAATTATATAGATATAATATGCTCTATTTCATAGATATAAGATTTTAAGGAAAAAGTCTACAAATCATTCAGTATGTATCAACAATTTTGCGTTTTTGGTAATTCGAAATATCCTCACAGCCTACATTAAATAGAATATTGGATTAAATTTAATACACTGCTAAAAAATTCTACCAAACTTCACCAAATACCAAATTATCAGCAGCCCGGAACGATAAGAAGTTACTAAGTATTGTAATAATTAATTAATTAATTTTAGGTATTAAGGTAGCAAAACAGTGGCTCTGAAAATTTATTTATGATCTTTAATCGGATACTCCGATAGGAACAATGACTTTAAAATGAAATAACTTCACTATTAAAAGATCAATAATAAAATGAACTTAGACCTTTTTATATTACACCTTCCAAATTTTCAGTACTTAAAAAGTTTATCTTTTAATAAAACGAATTACCTTGGTTCAGCACAATCTTATCTTAGCAATAAACGAATAAAATGCCTGGTCTTAAACTAATAAATATCATTTTAATGTATTCCTATCAATACTTTAGATATAATGTAAGGTTTTAAGTGTTTGAGTGAACTGTCACTATAATTAAAATGACGAGATGATGTATTGAAAGACTTGAAAAAGGTTTTCGAATGACAACTTTGTACTGGCAAGCGGAATGAGTGACCTGATAAATCATGCAGGGAGTCAATGGATGCCGATGGGGCAGACCTATGCTGTGAAGTTGCAATGTGTGGTATTATGATGATGATTATGACTGTCCATACATGCCCAACTGAAGGGCAGAAGCATTATCCGTTTTATCAGAGGATTATTATAGGTTCTCGCGTAGTGCCCACGTACCGGTAAGCGACGTGTATGGCGGCCAAACACTGGATGGTGAGCGGCCTGGTAAGATATGTAGGAAGTCGACGGATCCAGGTGGCTTAGGACCATGCTTTGTGGCAGTTTTTGAGGGAGACATATATTCACTTGTGAAGGGATGTAATGATGATGATGATGAAGAAGATGATGATGAATAGGATCATGAAGAAGAGGATAAAAGAGCAGTAGGGGTCACGCTGCTTCAGGGTACATTGGCGGACTTCACAGCATCTGTTGGTTCTGACTGTTTTTTATTGCCTTCGAGACGTTGACGCTATATGCTAATTCGTGTCCGATGTTCTCGTGAAAGCCCTAACGTCAGTCGAGCGCGAGTGGGTTTATACAGCGAGCGCCTTTGTGTTAGTTCGCACTTACATAACGATATGTCGATTATCGTTTTAATGTGTGACGTTATCATAGATAAATATATAAAAATTCATGATATAAAACCATTACACTTTAATGCAGGAAACATCTTTATATATAAAAATTAAATGTCACATTGTTTCTCCGCGATGAAATCCTAAACTACTTAACTGATTTCAATGAAATTTTGTACACTGTATGCAGTTTGATCCAACTTGAGAGACAGGATAGTTTTTATAACGATAAGTGACCCCCAATATGTTTTTTGCGAAGTTAAGGATTTTTTATAGGACGAAGGGTCGTCGGAACGGGTAGAACAACGTTTGCCTGGCAAGCCAGTTGAATTACAAATTTCCCCACTTACATTTTAAAAAGATATAAAGACTTATCAAGATGTTATAACGTAAGGTTGACCGTGTAATGACAGTGCAAGAATATCCATTGCCCCATGTCGTCCCGTGGATGTCGTAAAAGACGACAAAGGGAAAGAAACCGGGAGATCGGCAACAGCGACTTCCTAATAACAACTAAAAATAAAAAAGCTGCGATTGTCAACCCATTTGCCAAGCTTGGCAACTATGGCAAATATCCCCCGTACGAGGCAATCTATGGAGAAGGCCTGTTTAGCAGTGACTTTGGATAGGTTGTAACGGTAACGTAACGAAACAACGTAATAAAGAGCTATTAACCAGTTGATAATCTCATGATAATGATAAATTATTGTCTGATTTAAAGCACGGTGACAAGGTCAGAAATTTTTAAATACGTATCCGTTATATTATTGTTGCAAGTATAATTTTTATGTTTATTCGTTTTTTCCCGATTGCGACGCAGCCGAAAAGAGAGTGTTATTTTTAGCTGGTAAGTTCGTTATGTGTCCTCTATGTCCGTTTTTCACCAATTGGGAAATTTACAATACGAATCAAACCCGGTAACAGTTCTTAAAAGGCAGACACTTTAACCGCTAAACCACATCATACGATCGCCTCTTAAATTCTTAAGAAAAATGTTTCTTTAATGTGGTTTCATACAGTGCGTTCGCTACGCCTCTAGTAGTCTCACAAAGAAAATAGAACATAACGCGCGGTTACTTCTCCAGTTACATGTGACTAATGAAAAAAAAATAGCGCATCAGCGCATACCTAACCGCAGTACGGAACCCGAGAAGCTCCATCGCATCTGCTATTTCCATATTCAACGCAACAAAACGCAAACGGAAACAGAAACGACGACAACAAATACTGCACACAAACGCATTAAACTTGCATATCCAATGTATTCGTGAAGGTGAAACAAGATGCTGGAGTTTTGAATTACTAGATGTGAAAATTATTACGATTCCAATCATTTATTTAATTTAATACTTACGTTGAACACAACAACCATTGTCATGGTGAGAACTAAGGCAATATTCTGATGACAACATTAACCAGAGCTACCCTCACTATTTAAATTAAAATAAAAGAATAAGCCAAAACAAAAAAAAATAAGCAAAAATAAATTATAATTAAACACGATTAAAATATTTTTATTCCAATTTTATAATTGCTGTGACGACATTAAATCTTGACTGGCTGGACCAAGTCACCTCTCCACCCAGCAGTCTTGATATTAATTAATCTTACTTTCCCTCACCAGGCTAGAAAAAGTCGAACGTTGGACCTGGAGATAATATCTTATAGTAGAAATAACATTAATTGACAATAGCAGGCGACTTACTGCTATTGTCAATTCACTTATCAAGCGACTGGTCTTGATATGTTATATAAAGTTAAAAGTACAGCCTATATACGTCCCACTGCTGGGTACACGCCACCTCTCCTTTTTGGGAGGGTTTTAGGGCAAGAAAATGTCCGCCGCGCTGCCCCAATGTGTGTGGACGAACTTCACGTCTTCGGATTATTAAATTATTTCTCAGACATGCCAGTTTCCTTTCCACGATATTTTTCATCACCACCGAGCACGTGGTAAATCAGACTTAGAATTGCAATTAACAGTTTCATTGGTGCCAACAGAGATCGATTTTACATGTGGTGATAAAAAATAAGATTGTTAAACAAACATCTATTAGACGTCGGAGAACGTAACAAGCACTATTTAGAGCATTTCTCAGACATACGCTCTTATCTGACTTCTTGTTTTGGTGTTAATTTCTTGTAATCTTTCTACTATTGGGTAAAGCTCGTCCGATGATTGAATGATTCTATTGACTTTGAGACAAGATTTTCCTTAAGTTAACGCTTTATTTATAGATTTTCGATCACAGTATTAGTCTCCTTGTACCACAACTTGATTATTCATGCTTTGTATCAGCCTCGGAAGTCCGAAATATTATAACCGACGGCAGGTACCATCTTTGGTTAGAATATTTTAGATGTCTAAAGCGGACTAGTGATGTTCGTACGCTCCAGTTTAACAGTTTTGTTAAAGTTCGATTTGTAAAAGATTACAAAACGTAGCGTTAATATGAAAATAAAAAGCCAGTCAATAATTTCAATTCGATTTTTAAAACAAGAAGTTCAATTCATAATCTGTCATTCAACAATAGAAAAGCATCAAATAGCGCACTCGGAAGTACATCGAACAAACAACAATGCCAATTCCAGACTCTGTATAGCATTAATATAAAAGCTATGCAGGCCAATGCGACTGCCTACGTAGAAACTAACAGCTTCTATCCGTGGATCGTAATTAGGAAGTATGCTTATGTTGTACGCACCCACACCCTCCCGACACGGTTCTGTGAAATTAATAACCGTTGATAATTTTGCAAGGCCCTTTAATGGGATATTGTTTTAAATTTAAAATTGAATTAAAGGTCGTAAGTCCTTATTTGTTTATGGTGACCTAGTTACAGATCACAATTCATAATACAGACATGTATTCACGCTCTTTATCCCACTCTGGGTGATAGTTATTGTTAAAGCTACGTTTAGCTTATACCTCGGGCTTATTATTTACCAATTACATATGTATTCCGTATAACACGTATTATTAAAGTATATACAAAAAGAATTTCACGTTTCTAAGGATGTGATTAAAGGAGTGATCACTCAACAGTGACTAAACATTTTACTGATCGAATTTTCGTTTAAAAAAAGGGCGGTTGACATATTTATTTGTTCATAGTAATTATCCGAAAACTGGATATTAAATTGTACTCCTCATAAAATCCCTAACTACATTAAGCGTAAGATAAGGTGCATCTTACTGCATATAATTCGAAAACACTGGGATATCGTAAATGGTTACAATGCCTAACTGAATGAAAATCGTCATCGACAGGGACATAAAATTTTAAAGCTACTAGTCGCTGCACGCGAACTGGGCCCCGAGGGCGAATATAAACGCCTTGTCGGAGGCGATCATTCAAAAGCAACCACGTTATGATAGTTAAGCTCAATTACGTAGTAGCAAGGTAGCGACATGAGTTGTCTGCTTTAGTCAAAGTCGATGTATTAATTTATATAATTATACACCGCATAAGCAAAAGATGGCGATAATGAAATGATATACACGTTGAACATTGACAAGGTTTGTTTTTAATTTGTCTGTTTGCTTCATTTTAACCGAATGTTTACTTATACGGCAACATATACTTGTTGATGTTATCAGCTTGTGAAACTTTATTTTAATTATCGGTTATTCGTACATGCCACACTTGACCTTTATCAATTCCATATATAAAAAGCAAGCATATCAACTGGCAAATGATTTATAATATGAAAGTTTAGTAACTTTCTTAACATAGTAATTCTACGTAATAAAAGTATAGTAATTAACGAACAATCATTCTACATACATAATATCTATTAAGTATTAACCTTAACGAATCCTTATAAAATATTGTTGGTAATGTCGGAATTTTGATTTTATATAAAAAACGAACGGAAATGCGCGTTGGGTAACTGTAGCGAGTATCCTACAGACCGAATTCCGGTCACGGCGGGCATTCTCAATGAACACTAGTCAATTGCGTGGGCCAGGATTATAGTGCACTCACTATTCCCTCACACAAGTCCGATGACGCTCTGATGGGATGACAATCCGACACACACGACCGGAGAGATTAGATATAGGAACAAAGTGCCTTTCGAGGCAGAGGGAAGAATTTTTTTAACTGAAAAACTTAATGACTGAATTTTGACCCATTCCGGAGTTCATAATCAGCAGTCGCACTTATTCCCACTAGGCCAATGAGTCAATCCAACCGAACTGAAGTATAAGCATTTTAGATCATCCAACAATTTTATTACCTTTCAAGTTAAATGAATTAAACTTTTATCTACAATTGAAAATTCGTTAGATTACGCCGGTATAACAATATATAACAAAATTTTTTTAAATACACAACACGTAAAGTTCTATTTTTTTTTAAATTATCCAACACCATACAACAACTTGTTTTTAGTTAACATAAATACAAAAAAAATTAATAATTTTTACAAAAATCTCATTCACAGCCTAATGTAGAAAACATTCCCACCAACTGACAGAAAAAAGATGGTCGCCGAAAGCGGGAAGTCGGTTTGTAATAAATACTAATTAACCAAATGTACGCACAAGGCTGAATTAATATGGGGATTTGCAGAGCTAAGGAGCCATTAACGTCTCGCAGCTCTTTATAGTGTTGTAAATTATTTAATATAGCCACTCTTGCGCCTCTTATATAGTGGCCATTCGAATATTAAATATTCTCAATTAGAAATTTTTACGGACGTAAAGCTTCTAATATGAAAGTAGAGTTATTATATAAAACAAATAAAGCCTTTTATTAACTGTTTTTACCTTCCCAAGAGGAAAGTTAGTGAATAATATAATCATGTGTTGTTTATTGGTATTTTATGCGTGGTAGAGCCAAGCTGCTGCATGCTGTTCTATTAGTAGTATAGGTAGCTAAATGCTGCTGTGTTTCGTATGCTGAGTGTAGAGAACCGGAGACCCTTTTTACTGGAAATGAGGCATTCCATCTTAGTGACACGGGTGACAGCGCATCAGCATTTTGATTCGCAATCGAATACGATGTAGATGTCTATGGGCCACAGCAATCGCTTACCATCAGGTGGACTGTGTGCTCGTTGGTCATCCTATCCTATATAAAAAAATACATACGCAACTACTTTAATTTTTCTCTTATTCACTCAGTGTGCAGCCTATAAAAAGTGCAATGACGAACATAGGCCTCCTTCAAAGATTGACTCATTGTGGGGATTTTGCCACGCTCGGCAGCCTTAGATTTTTATTATTTTTAGTTTTTATCAGGAAGATGCGGCTGCGCATCTTCTGTTTCATTTTCCTCTATCGCCTCTTATGATACCTACGATGATATGTGTTTTTTGTTATAGGAAATGGGGTGACACGCGAGCACACAGTTCACCTGATGGTAAGTGGTTGCTGTGGCCCATAGACATCCACATCTATCTTCGTTTGCGAATCAAAATGCAGATGCGTTGTCAGCCTTGAGGACTAAGATGGAATGCCTCTTTTCCAGTAAAAAGGGTCTTCGGTTCTCTACACTCACCATACGAAACACAGCAGCATTAAGCTGCTATTTGACGCTGGTATTCTGTGAGAGCGTGGTCCTTCCCCCGTCGAGCCGACCCATTCGTGCTACAACCATACAATCAATATAGCTGCGGCATGGCTCTACCACGTAAAAAGTGGTAGTGGCAATTCTCACGCCGCCACTATACAACGTCATAACTTCTTGTTTAAGTCCTAAGCAAATGGCAATTGATCTTTGATTTTGCATTTTCAAACTGTAGATTCGACAAGAATTGAAACCGTGATTTTTTTAAAAATTTAATATCTTAATAAAAATTAGTGTTGTATAATAATTATAACGTATAGTATATGGCTGGTAGCGGGTCTCAAATTTCTGCCATCTGACTCAACAGTAGCACCCTCTAACGAGAAGCTCCGGTCTTACCCAACCAGTATGGCGAACGGAAGTGGCTGAGCGCAGACAGCACCGCGTTGTTCTCTATATATAGACGTGATTTTAGACGCGAGCTGTACACAGACTAAACACACTCAGTATGTTCAATTAAGGGAAATATAATTGTGTCAACAACAAACATTAGGGCCCTAAGTTGTATGTTATGTTTTTTCAAACCCTTTCATCATACTAACATATTTTGTTCAAATTTCGTAACGCTTCTAGTTAATCAATGAATAAAAAGAATACAGGAACTTCATCAAGGAAATAATTCTTTTGGCACACTATTTTATTAATATTCATTTTTTAACTTCCTACTTTGAATATTAACAATTTTTAAAAGTAGAAAGTTATAGATTTCGGCAACTATTATTTATTCTGTGATTTCGGTCCGATTTTGAGAATGAGAGTTTTCATTAGATCTCCACGGGGCGGTCCGCCGTGCGGGGTGGGGGTGGGTGCGTGCGTGCGTGCGTGTGTTTTTGTTCGTATATTTGTAAACCGAATCATTCGTTGAGACTTCGAGCTGATTAGATTCTCAAGTCAATCAGACATTTCAAAGATTTTCAAAAATAAAAGCCAAAAAAATTAATAGATTTTCGAGCGTTGCGCTAGAAAATAAGCGGGAAGTTCCGGGGATGGCCTACAGGTTGAACCGTATTTTTTATTATATTATATTCCTTATTATATTTGACTTTATTCTTTTTACTTCTTATGGACAACACACACGGTCAGTTCAACTGATCATTCCTACTGATCAGTTCAAACTAAAACTGTTGATATTTTATATTTTAAAAATATCAAGTTTTAGTTTGAACTGACCGTGTGTGGTGACCATTAACCTAATGCTAATAAATAGTATTAGTTCACCTGTCCAAACCCACAGGTGAACATTCGTTTATTCATCAATAGCCTATGAAAAGTCCAACGATGAATGCTTGTCCTATAGATTTTTTTCTTGTTTAAAATAAGTTACCTTCACACTAGTATTTTGTCTTATATGGTGAGGGTGTTTACATGCATAAATTTCTCAGGGACAAACATCCAGACCCCACACAATGATTATTTGTAGGCCGTACAAATACTTGTACCGTGTGTAATTCAAATCCGCGGCCTTGAGCGCTGCGACTCATTGATTGCTTCATAGAGGAGTATTTACCACAGTCGGTACGTTTGGCAGGTGGACTGTTAAACTCAGATTTTATTATTTTGACTTGTTATCAATAAGATGCCGTTGAACATTTCCTGATTCATTTCCTCCACCTACGGTATGACATGCGGTAGTGGATTCTCTTTTGACACTATTAAACGGCACTAGTGAACATTAGCCTTTTTGAACTGCAACAATTGACAAACAACCTTAAAAGATCAACCTATTAATACCACTACCCCATTGTTCAGGCCAAGGGATAAGACCACATCCGAAACCTTCGCGTACCGGTGACGCTCCTCCCCATTACTTATCTATAAGAATCGTCATGAAACGGACATACCGTCAGCATTAAGTCGCTAGACCGCCATTCATTGTCTTCGGGCACTGCGCCTGTTGGTGGACAGTACTTGGCGATGTTTTACCTCATACTATTACACCGATTATTACAAGGAAATACCTATTATTTTATCAAGTTTTGATAAATCTCTATTATTGGTAGGGAGCGAACTCTTTTTACGATTATAACCAAGTAGCGTATTGTATTAACTAAACGGCTCAAAAGATTATCGATACCGTACCACCACAACCGCAACGACAAGACGTTGACTTGTTTCTGCACTGCAGTAAAATGCCCCTTAGTATTCTGACTAAGCAACGTATTCAATATCAATGGCATATAAAAAATTGCAAGTTGCAATAAATCAAAGTATATTTTGAGAATTTTTTTGCGTTAAAGTGTATTGTGGTAAAAAATATTTTTAATAGTTTCTTAGCTACAAACTATTCATACAACTTCAGAGCTTTCTTTTTTTATACGAGAGGAAACAAACGAGCACATCGTTCATCTGATGTTAAGTGGCTACCGCCGCCAATGCACTACTGCAACACCAGGAGAACTGCAGGTGCGTTGCCGGCCTTAGTAAGCTCATTTCTTGCAGGTCCCTAAGTCGTATCCGGTTTTTTTTAGAAAGGAGTAAGTTTTTTTCTTGAAGGTTCCTAAGTCGTATCGGTCCGGAAAAATCGCCGGTAGTAAACTATTCCACAGAGAGGTCGTACGCGGGACTAAATTCTTAGTGAAACGTACAGTGGTGGACCGCCAAGCATCCAGATGGTGTGGATGATATCGGAATTATTTTACGATTATATTCTTAATTTTAAGTAACATACATTCCGATAGTTTTTTCCTTTTTTCCCCGTGTTCTCTCTTGCTAGATATAGGCTATAAAAATATTATTGAATAAAAGAAATCGATTAATCTAAAGTTGTGTTTTCGTTTCAAAGCAATGATTATAAAATTATTAAAGCTAAACTGGCCATGTACTATGTTCAATGAGAAAAAACAAGAATATGAAGGAACAAGTGGCCTGAACAAACAACAAAATCGTCGCGGTTGTTTCGAATACATTTCCGAAAATCAAGGAGGCGTAAGTCTCGTACGAAACGAAATCAATTCACAGCCGGACGCAAACTGTAATCTAAAAAAGAAATCACTCGCAGGGAATGGTGTTCACAATGTGTATTGTAATAGCATCACGTACGATAATCGATACCATTATGACATACAAAACAGAATTGCACCTAAGTATAATCCAATATTTATACGATCCGTGACTGCAACGCTTCAGATTCCAGATCAATGTTTCGTCTTTATCACACCGTTGAACAAAAGTTAAAGCGGAATAGGGATGGCTGTTTATAGTCTACTTCATCTGTCCGTCGTGTTTGCACTCCCTCGCCTCTCACGACAGGTAAATTCGTCGACAAAAGCAGTGGGAGTCCATGTTTATTATAAGGAATACCAAAATGCAGGTAGATATTCATTGTATACGCGCCCCCATCTATCGAATAATAGAGTTTTAGGAAATAGCACAATGAGCGAGTAATTTATGCGGACTGCTATACAATATTTAATATAAATTTCGAGAAATGTACCCGTGAATTTTTTCAACGGCGCTGTTCAGTCGGTGTTTTGGTTAACGTTAGTTTCGGTCCTTGTGGTTGTTTTTGTTTGTTTTACGGGCAATTTGCGATTTAAAGGAACACTTTTATGTCGGTTTCTGATGATATCTTCTGTTATTTGTGGTGGACATTCAGAGATAATTAAGCACTTTACCCATTACAGTTAACAATTTCGATGTTAATCTACGCGTAGAATTGGACATAATGAGGTCGACTATCGCGTCTACTTATGAATATTAAACTCTCTTAGGCGGATCGTGTAAAAATTTGATGCCGTCATAAACTATGCTTTATCTTAATTCTTGACATCAAATGGCTATCAAATGAGACACACCTTGTGCAGTAAACATAATTAATTGATCCATTCAGCGATGTGTATCACGTACAAAAAATGGGAGGAGCGTTGAACTTGATAAGTAAACTAAGCTGTCAAATTCAATTGAATATAGAAGTGTAATATTGTGAAAACGAATAAATAAACGCAATCCCCGATCGGTTGCATTTTGTTAGGAACATAAAAGTTCTAAAGATATTTGTAGCCATAGATATGAAAATTGGGTTGGAGTGAAATTTAAGACAGCATCAGTAATTTTGCTGTACTGCAGGGATTGTATTGAAAGAGATTGCGATTCTATTCAATAGTGCCGTAGCTTAATACCGGGAAGCATCTTAAAAGAGGCCTACCTGAGGTGGCACCTGCTGGGAACCCGCCAGTGCATTCATAGTTTCCACAGCGCAAGCGCCACGTGAACCTATTCGTTTACTTTACACTTTTATTAAAAGGCGACACAATTAATCTAATAGACCAATTGGAAGAATAGTTTTACTTGTGTTATTAGGACCACCCATAACTTCGTAGTTTAATACTTACGATCATGTTCGTCTTGATATGTATGTTGATATATTGTGCGACATCGTGCTTTTTACTGAATTGTTAACGTGCCTAATTTGATCTAAGTATCGTTACATCGGATGGCTAATCCCACTATCTCAATCTGTTCACCATTAATGCAGTTTTGATTCGTCACCATTAATATGGGCGTAGAAAATATAATACGAAATATTATCCATACACATAATAAATATTAGTTTAATTAGAAATTCTTTGTAATGAATACGACAAACTTAACACAATTATAAACTTGAGAAAGAAGTTATGAAGTATTTAAAATAATTTAAAATCTTACCTCACTCTCGGTCCAATCAATAAGACTAGACTTCTCTTCGAGAAGGTTCTCAGAGCTTCGCTTTTCGTCTTCTCCGTCACCTTCGTCCTTAAACACCTTCACCTCATCTGTGGAGCCCAGGTCGTCGCCGCCCGAGCTCGCCGCTGAACTCGAGTGCGCATGAGGCATTTTCAAGAACCCAGCGCCCCAACTTCCATTATCCCATCCTTCAACAGCTATTCATAACCACTATCTGTTATCCATGACCACTCACTACGATTCCATTTTGTCCAATTCCAAATTCAAAAACTTACAGATTTTGGTCCTTTGAGACGGATATTAGTTACGAACATGAGCTAACGCTTCAATTGTTTTCCACTAATCTAAATAACGTGATTGTTTTATTTAAACTAAACTAAAATGAGATCACAGATAACTTTTGTCAGGTTGAACTTAAAATGCTATGGTTGAAGTGTTCCGTTTGATTTTGAGCTGAGTTGCATCTGGAAAGAAGAAAAGTTACTTATTAGTATACATTTTTTTTCACCCTTATTATATATTAAGAAGACGGTAAGTTCGCCATTTTACGCAGTTATATTTTGCCGTCCGCGTATTTCGGGTCAAGAAGCTTGTCAAGTGACGTCGACAGCCTCTCTTGGCGTCAGGCCAAGTATTGCTGAGAAAACCCCTCGGGAATAACGCATTGACTATAGAACAAATAACAAATACTTATATTTTGTAAAACTGTTTAAAACGACCCAGTTACCTGTAAGTTAGGTGTTTTGATGCTTGTTTAAAAATGAAAATTTGCAAAAATATTCTTGATGATATAGCAATTATATTTCAAACGAAATATATTTTTCATAGTACATCGTGCATAAGAGATTTAAGTATTTCAGACGAGTTATACGAGAATAAAAATAGGAGCAGTTGCTATTCTTTAATCTTAGGTATTAACGCATAAATAAATTATCTAATGTAATATTACTACCACGATACTAAAAATTAACGAGTGACAGGATAGCAAGAAAATAGTTCTACTTAATGTTATTATTAATGTTCTAAATAAATAAATTGTTAATGCGCATTTGTTCAAAATATTTAATTTCCGAAAGTTCTTTACAGATTGGTTTGAAATTTTGTTGCAACTGAAAACGTTTTAAAACTTTTAGAGCCATAGCGACGCGAGCCGACGACACCTAGTTTTAAATAATATACTATTACGGATGGGATTTTTTTTAATTTACGTTCTAAGTATTGTTTTCTTCATAGATTACTTAAGTCGCCTCGCGACCCTATAACCAAATCAAACCACACGAAACAATAGTTACATTTATTTCAAAGTATTATGCTATGTAGTGAATTTATAAGAAAGATAATTCGATAGGTCGATCTGAAATGACGTGAAGGATTTTGTAGAATTTTATGCTAGTTCCATAAATTAAAAATAAAGATTAATTGTATGATATATTACGATAAACACGCACACACGCAAATGCTGCGCGCACGCAATTGTTGCTACGTAGAATGCATTTTAGCTGGTATGTGGTAGAGGTGTAGACCGTTTGGTGCAATATGAATAATGTCGACCGACACGCCCGGGGAGAGTTATGCATGTCAATGATGCCGTGTTGAGTTACGAAGCGCTAGAGCTCTTTGTTTTAATAGGCCCGCTTTAATGAGCGGCGCGGTTGACAACGTACGGAAAGGATATTGCTAGAAGGAACATTATTTCAAATTTTCCGTTGATTTTTATTTTAGAAAGAGGTGAAAGAATACTTCTGCTAAGAATTAAAAAAGTACAACGAGCTCTTTGAACTAGAAACGAAATAAACGTACCTATTTATAAATAAGATCAATATATGTATTTAAATATCATTTGTACTCTAACAAAAGACTACATGTTTGTGTGGATATAGGTTCCTTTCTCTTCGGGGTATAAGCCACTTCTAGGATGAGCCATCCGGCATGCATAACTTGAAGATATGTCATATTCAACACGTCAGGCATGTGACGATAGTAGAGAGATTGGGGAGAGTAGAACCAACACCCTTGCACTGCAATACACGATACGCCATTATTTGTGCATTGAGGGCATTTGAGGAAGTCTATTTAACATAATATCTATAATCCATGAATATTACAGCATTTGAACAATTCTAAAACAAATTTGTAAGAGCTTTAGAAATTAAAATTTTAAATTAAAGAATTCTAAGAGCCATACGTAAGCCATTATTGCTGCTTCAGATTACATTTGTTTTGTTAATTACAATATAGGTAACAAAATATGTTGTAGCACCCAGATATCAATAAGGATAACAAAGACACGTGTTTACGCACCGTAACTCTTAGTTTCATATTATGAGAATTGTTGAAGTGAAAATTCTTGGTTATATAATATAATACTCAACCATTAAGCATGAAATTACGTTCAAAGATTTTCTTTTAATTATAAGGTTGTATTTAACTACAATCCTGCCTTATAATGAATGGTGATATTATATTCTTGAGCAACGCACTAGCTTATTAAAAGCCTCTTAAGGCACCTGCATTGTATTTGGATAAAAAGACTGTTGCGAGCAAAATCATTCCAACCCTTTGCTGTAATGTATTAATCCGGCTCGAAGGATCATATATTTGCCAAAGATCCCAATCGTGTTTGTGGCAGGAACTCTTTGTCGATGATTATATTGCTTTAATGGAATTCCTATATAATGAATAAAACTATTATTTACGGATTTTATCGCGTTTAATTACTACTTTAACTTATTTTTATTATCCCGACGTTTCGGGTGCTTTACAACAAATAAATTTAAGAAACCATTATTCCCATTTAATAAAAAACGAGTACCAGTTTTTACACTCAAAATTTTGGTAGTTCGTGGCTATTAATTATTATTGCGTTGCAGCTGAAGGTGGTTAGTGCACTTGATACTTGGTACATTCTGAAATGTAGAAGCCACCAAGGTAACCGGGCATTTTTAGGTGAATAAATAGTGCCTATTTATTCGCCTAAAGATTGAAGAAAAGAAAGAGTTTGAGAGTTTACGTTTTAGATAACATTAAGTAACAGTCAATTAAATTAGCGCTTGCATTAAAATTTAAACTATTTTGAAATTCTGATCACTCTACAATGTAGTCTAAAATGAAAACTAAAATCACGTGAATGTCAGCAAAATATATTAAACTACTTTATACGTATAATTAGGTCAAACAATAAAGTCACTTTAAGACCAGTTAAATATAAATTATTTGACAAGGTTCGTGATTTTAAGGATAAATTATCTAAGAGCGTTACTTGCTTAAATTTGGAAGTCAAAATGATTTACGATAACAGCTTGACGTACACCTACGTGGAACTGTTATTGTATATTAAAAAGGCCATATCTAAATGCCATCTGTTACCATCCTGTTTCGCTAGGCGTGAATTCAACTTTAGTAATATTTGTCACAAAAAGTATCCTATGTGCCGTTCCACAACACAGTCCTTTCCTATTTAGTAAAATTTGACTAAATTTCATTAGAATTCGTCCAGCCATACGATTGTGATCGAAGAACAAAATATCCAAACACACTTTTTATACGTGGTAGAGTCATGCTGCAGCTACATATATTATGTTTGTAGCACGAATGGGTCGGCTGGACCAGGGAAGAACACCGGTCTCATAGAATACCAGCGTAAAATAGCAGTTCAACGCTGCTGGGTGTCGTAGGGTGAGTGTAGAGAATCGCACCCTTTCTACTGGATGGGAGGCATTCCATATACTAAGATGAAATGCAGATGCGTTTTCATCCCTGAGGACTACCTCAGGAGTGAAAACGCATCTGCATTTGGACTCTCAATCGAGTATGCATAGATGAAGTTATTTATGGACTACGGTATACTTTTTTTTTTTCTTTTTTATTATTTAATTTTCTTACTTTTATACTTACCATCAGTTCGTTTAATAGTATTTCAGTTTAAATGGTTACTCTTGCCCATTCTAAACAATTCTTAACACCACACTAGCAATCATAATCGTTCGACATCCAATGCAACCATTAACGTCGCGGAACCGTCGTCTTGTACATGCATACAATGCAAACATATTACAAACACGGCGACACCTATAGGTGCGAATTTAATATGTCCAGTGACTAACAAATTATGCGAGGTGAGCTGATCGCTTCGATTATTTTATACATAACACTTTGTTGAATATATCACCACATCCTGTCTGCCTTAAATTAGAAACATATTTTACATTCAAACGTTTTAGAGTATTCACTATTCATTTTATAATAGGTAAAAAGAAGAAATAACAGTTTATTTTTATTTTACATAAAGTATAGGTACTAATAATGCTCATAACTATGATAATAAGAATAAAAATGATACAAGTACATTAGCAGGTACAGTTTTTAATATTTAGCGGATAAAGTGTTAGGTTTAATTTAATTAGTGAAAATGTAGAAATAACTATTTAATAGCAACACATGCGTTATGATACGATATGAATATCAAAGAAACCTTGCTATTAAAACTCTATAATAAGATTGAACTCCGGAACAGATTAGTTTTCACTCAACAATACTTTAACTATATTTACACTTCGACAGTATTACAACAAAACGATTAACTCTTGAAAGACATCCAGTTAACCCGTTTAGTAACAGGCTATCAGTCTAGGTCGGAACTGGTTCCTGACATTGGAAATATAGCCGCGAGGAACGCCGCAGGGATAGAAACAGGTCGCGGTTATTGCTTACTACTTGTATCTGTAAACGTTAAAGTAATATAGAAACTTATAATACGTACGAAATATTGCAAGGAAAGACGAGACCTCACGGTGTTAAGTGCTAATGCTACATCGAGAACTTGGTGGAAAAAGTGTAAATGGAAAATTACTTCCGTCATCATCAACGTTATATATACAGCCTATCAACATTTATAAGAAGTTCATTGCTGAACACAGGCCTCCCCCATAAATTGACTCGTAGAGGGATATTTGTCATAGTTTTCATGCTTGGGATTGGGAGGCGGTTTGATAGTCGCAGTAGTCATTAAGTATAATGCAATTAAAAATTAAGTTAACATGAGTGTATTTAAAACAAAACTCGAAGGAATGATGAAATGTTTAAATAAAGAAATGCTCACTCGCTCTAATGAAAATTAACGTATATGACGCATTAGTATCCTTTCATTTGGCAACGTGAGTGAACGAATTTTATATCAACAAAAATATATTTCGTGGCAAATGAAACTCATTTGTGGTTTGGAGGCATTTTATTATTATAGTTACATTGGTTGGTTTGGCATTAGTCCAGAATTTTAAGTAACTGAAAGTATGAGGATATATTATATAGAGGGAATTACGTTTATTCATATCGGTTAAAATTATTAGGAGTAGGTAATAAATTTTAATTTTATTAATTTAATTTAAGAAAGCAAAACACTGTCTTGAGTAATGAGAATAAGAGTTATAAAAAAGACTATGGTCTAATGTCTTTAGCTTATATAAAAATAAATATCATTATATATCACCTAAGAATGTACTTCTGCTTCGTCAGTCCGTAAATGTCCACTACTGGTCATAGGTCTCTTATTGTAGGATTTGCTTTAATTGCCTTGCTTTTCAGGCAGACTGACGATCGCAGTTCATGCATTATACGTGGTAGAGCCATGCTGCAGCTATCTTGCAGCTATATTACTGGTATAGTTGTAGCACGAATGAGTCGGCTTGACCGGGTAAGGACACCGCTCTCACAGAATACCAGCGTAAAATAGCAGCTTAACGCTGCTGTGTTTCGTATGGTGAGTGTAGAGAACCGGAGACCCTTTTTACTGCAAACGAGGCATTCCATCTTAGTCATCACTGGTGACAACGTATCTGTAATCGGGGATAGATGTAGATGTCTATGGGCCCCAGTAACCACTTACCATTAGGTGGACTGTGTGCTCGTTTGTCACCCACCCTAATCTTATAAAAAAATGCCGTCTGATTCCTTAGATAATAGATAAATAGGACTGGTGTCTGTGGTCTGTCGTTCGGAAGACATGAGATCTTTCTGACGTTTCTCATAACTGCCTAATATCTTTAGCTGCCACCACTGGCAAAAGTCAGCTGAATAAATCTCATAAGGGTAGAAAATGCCCTAAAAAGTTTTGTATAGTTCAGGGGCTAAGCGCGCGGCGAAATTAAACGGTACGCGAGCAACTTGAGTTCGATCCCAAAGAAGTCGCTGATGCCGATTAAATGGTTAACTGCAGGTTTAAGTACTAATTTACCATGTGCTCGGCGTTGAAGTAAAAATTCATAAGGAAATCTCATGTCCTGAAAATCGCTCTCAGAAATTAGAGAATGCCTGTGCCCAGCAATAAGACGTATGTATAGTAAGTGTAATTTTATTGCCGAAAAACATTTAGTAAGGCATTGGTACCAAAACAACATTAGGTACAAAACAATTCACGGCATTCGTAAATAGGATATAATATATATAACTCAACCGGCTATAAACAGACACTTAAACAGTAAAACTGTAAATGGCAATACGTTAGCCGAGGCTCTTGTAATGGGATCTTACTTAGGTATCGCTTTTATGGTGGATTTTACGATTTCGCTATGTGAAAACATCGGACCGGAGGATGATTGCACGACGTGTGGTCGAGTTTCCCGTTCTTTTATTTGTGTATGTTGTATGTTGTCAAGCCATATGATCTAATTTCTCGAATACTTATATGTTTAAAGGTACTTTTTCAAAAGAAATTTTTAGGAATTAATCTTGGAATTGATTAGGAGTCCATCTGGGTTGGGACGATCTTCTCTCTTCTTTTCTCTACGCTGCAGTATTGGGGTCTGTAAATTATAGAGACAGTAAAATTACAGGCAGTGGGGCATTCCATCTGTCTACATAGCTGATACGTATATGTAGCCTTCTCTCTTTGAAGTTAGCTGCAGGTGTCCTTGGACCGCAGTAGCCACATCAGGGGGACCGTATCTTCGTCTGTAATGAGTTAAGAGGGGGTAGTTCTTTAAAACCACGATAGTCAATTTGTCAATGCATGAGAAGTTTTACCAATGTACCAAACCATTATAATGTAACACGGGGTATATCTCTGCATTTTTTTTAATTTTATAAGGCTTCACATGAAATGGAATGCATGTAAATTTCCAACGATGATGCATACATGTTAATTACAGAGTAAGTAAAATAGGTATTTTTTTTAATTTAATATAATGTTCATACTTAAAAAATATATTAAATGTTTATTTAAAAAAAAAATACGCCAATAAAACAACCAGAGTGTAGTAAAGTAGTTAATCATTAATTAAATATTTAAACGCTTCAAGCATTTAAATACTTATACTGACCTGTAATACGTTAATAAAACGACGGATCCCTTATAACTGGTAGCAATCAGACATTAACCATTTAAGATAAGAACTAGTGATATCAAATGAAGTGTAATGATGAATTAATATAAGAAAATTATATATAGATTCTATAAATTGTTCAATAATTGAATTAATACAAAACGTATTTTTCTAGAGAATTTATAAATAGTCGTTAGATTCTTCAATATTTTTACCGTAATAACATTTAAAATAGTAATGATATTGAGTTACAATTCACAGGACACAATGAATTCAGTACAGTACATAATCGTTATTCATTTTGCATACCTCTTACGAAAAGCGTAAGGGTTGGGCTTCATTTTCAAATATTTTCAAACGACTTCATGAAAGGAGAAGTTCTAATTTCGATTGTATCTCCTTTTTTGTAACATGTACATATATTACTTCTTACTTCTTATGTTACTAGCTTCGTCAATTTTAAACCGATTCAAATAATTCTGACTATGATAGAAAAAATAGAAGATGAAGTGAAAGTAAATGCAAATGTTTTGACAACATCTCACTTGTTTTGTTACCTTGAGCATGATGATATTACTCAGTGTGTGATTTTACAAGTGATTTTAGCGATGCGGCTTATTCATTTTATGCAACTCATGGAAGGTATGGTCAATTGATGAGCTTACAGTTTTCTCTAGCTGCAAAAACACTTTTCCAAAGTGTAGTAAACAGAAAGCATTCAACAGAGAACATATGCTAAATACCACGACAAGTGAGATCGTAGTAACAGTAGAAATCGTATCGTTAATATTCAAGAAACCATTATTCCTATACGGACAAACCGACGCCAATGTATTTTATCTATTCGTATACCAAGGTCCAACCTAAAAGCTGTTAGCATGCAAATTTTAACATAGCAGTTGCAGTGTGCATCGAAACGAAATGCGATGCAATATCTTATCGCTATAATATAATGGAAGCTGCTAGGCGAGCTTTCGAAATTATCTAGAAAAAGCATAATATATCTCACTTGTACGTAAAACATTTATATATATTTTATATTTCGACGTACAAAGTTACGAATTTCGTATTTTAAATGTATTTTATCTGCTAATCTTTTAATACGAGGCTCGTCTGACCTCTGTACTTCATCATGCTATTTATTTATTAAATTCCAACTATTATGTTAGTAGGTATTCAATAACATATGTTTGTTAAAATCACCAGGATATTGAATTGTAAAGAGTACCTACATTTATTTAACTTTTTCATAGTCTCTTGAATATTATTGTTGTTAATTTTTTTTATTACAGGATGAAATTGATTGGGTAATTTTTGTAATAATTTATTGTAACACTAAAATAATTACGTATCTAAATGTCTAAATAAAACACATTTAAGTGCTGGCTTTAAACTATGCTTAAAGTATTTCCGTCGACGTCCCTTAGCCTCACTTCTGTTTTATAATTTTTTTAAAATAGTAGAAATAGAATATTGATTAATAAAATACGGGTATCAATATATTTTCTCATTTAAGATTTAAGATGGAAGAATTCTCAAATTTTCCATTACCTATAATATATGGTATTATATGGTATTAACATGGTATTTAAAATAACAAAATGGTGGTTTTTTTCCAGGTGTGCAGCACGTAGATTAAAATCTAATTGAATAATTTTCAACGATCTATAACATAACAATGATAAAGATCTACACTTTAATTGAAACTTAAAATGAAATTAAAGTAAATCATTAATTTAAGTTAATTAGCTAACTGAACTTCATTACATGATATACTAGTGTTTGTTTAAGAGTTCAAAAATGTTGTAACACTTAGAACAATTTCGTACCCAAATTACAAAACCAGGTTAAAAACTACATTTGTGATTGTCAAATAATTAAAGGTTTCGGTGACACTCCAATTTAATACATTATATTTCAAAAATTGGAGAATTTCACACTCAAGTCCCTTTGTGATAGTAGTCTCCACCGCCATTTCTCTTTCCCTATCTGTACGTCAACTAATGAAAATACGCAGAGGATTTTGTTACTTCCGCCCACTGGCAGAGTAACTCAACTCAATATTGTAAATAAATTTTTGTTCAATCATCGATATTTATTTTGTCATCTTCAAAGTAGGCCTTATTAGACGCAACAAACATATACGCCAGCGTTTTTTTCCAGTGTTTGAATTTCTTTTATAGGTGCTTTCCGGTACAGCAATAAACTCGTTCAACGAATTTTGTTTTATGGACTTGATTGACTCAAAACGGGTATCACGGATTGGCAATTTTTGGTTTGGGAAACAAAAATAAATCCAATTTGGTGAATAAGGTGGTTGATTAAAGGCATTAATTTGTCGTTTGTGGCTTTGAATACGTTCTTAATTGCTGCTCTAAGCAATAGTGCTTAATCGTTGTGCAACGTATATAATTCGCAAGTAATTTTGTCCGCTTTTTGATGTATTTGGCACGCAAACGCTTTATTTATTACGGCCAGATAATATTATTTATTGACAATATCTCGCAATTTAAAATTAGTTTTATTCGAAAATAATTTAGAATGGGCCAAATATCTAAGAAAAAACTAACTAACTATTTATTTATTTAAGCAACTTTAGCTTTGTATCATCTATTGACATATGAGTACAATCTAATCTCTTTTGACTCTTCTGCATATCACAATAATGACCTTTGTCTCATCACACTACCAGTTCTAATTTTTTTAAACCACCATCAGTTTATACAATTCAGAATTAAACTTAGCTATCTTATATTTAATATAAAGGAGATCGGTAAATCAGCGCTTAAAATTTTACCACGTGCTCGACGGAGAAGGAAAACATCGTCGAAGAAACCTACATGTCTGAGAAATAAGAAAAAAATATTTCGAAGACATGTGAATGTGAAGCTCACCAACACGCAGTGGGGTAGCGCGGCGGACATTGCTCAAACACTCTTAGAAATGAGAGGACGCCTGTGCCCAGCAGTGGGACGAATATAGGCTGTAATTTTTAATCTGTAAACGATTTTATTCATGAAAAACAATTGGCTCATTTTGAACACGTCTTATGACCAAATTATCTATCAAAAAGATTCGAAGGGACTACTAAAAGATCTTAAATACGGTCACATGTTATCTATCGTAAGATCGAATCGCGATTATCAGACCCAATTTTCTTAACTTTTTTCAAGATTTTTCGGTCAAAGAAGTTAATCGTCCGAAACGAGGGTTGCCTTGAACGATGTCTCAACCCTCTTTAAACGCCTTTTATACCACTCATGGGCCCGAGATAAAACTGATTCACCATAATCCTTTCGAGTCAATACTCGCAACTTCGATCGCGACACAGAATTACCTCGAGCAAACGCTTTCTTCAATCAATCGCTCATTGTAAAAATCGTGACGCAATACTTTGATGAACTAAGTCATGCAGCAGCTGTAAACAAACGCTTGCCACTGCAAGTTTCATTTTTGGTGTAGAATGGCAACCAATTTTTTTAATAATTACCGCAAGTTTAATAAAATATACCTATCAGGGTTAAAAATCATGATTTTTTTAAAAAAAATACGAATAAACTACCATTTTTTTTTCAAAAACCCTAATTAATCACGATTTATTTTTATTTTTGCATTTTATTATTTATTTAACTATATTTTTGCGCAAAACGGAACGCCCTCACTACCCGGACGCGCGGGTACACATTTTTCTTTTGTCTGACATGTGAATGCCAAGCAAAGGGGAAATTCCCGTGTAGTATTTTATACATTTCACTTGCAATTACGGTCTTACAGCGAGCGTTAACCATTTACCACGTGCTCGGCGGTGAAGGAAAACATCGTGAGGAAACCTACATGTCTGAGGAATTAGGAAAAAAAATATTTCGAAGACATTTGAAGTTCGCTAACACGCATTGGGGCAGCGCGGCGGACACTTCCTTGCCCTAAAACCCTCTCAGAAATGAGGGGAGGCCTGTGCTCAGCAGTACGTGGGACCGTACGGGGCGGGACGTATATAGACTGTAACTTTACTTATTCACGGTATTACTTTCTAACAAGCATTTATTCGTTCAGTTTGTTTACTATTGTTATTGCTGTAACGCGTGCGTAACTAATTTATTATAAATAAAATGCCTCGCCAAAGAGATGGGATTTGGGAACATTTCACAGGAAAACACTATCAAAACTGGCTGTCAGGCTATATGTAACTGTAACTGCATATGTCGAAGTTTCAAAAGAGATATAAGCAAGCAATGTCCCCATGTCACTTTTTGACATTTTTATTAGACCCAACCCAAACGGAATTCACTCCGACAGATGAGGAAGAAGAAAGTGGAGGAAGCACAAAATCACTATGATATTGGTACCAGATGTGGTTCAGTGTTGCTACCATTGCTAGTTGTTACAGCTGCTGTGGAAAGAGTGTTTTCCACCTTTGGAATTGTTCAGAGCAAATTAAGAAACCGACTGGGAATTTAAAAAGCTGGAAAACTATATTTTTATCAAATATTATAATAATGATATTGATTTCTCAGGTTTAAACGACCCTAGTTTGTAACTTAATTATAATTTCTAAATCTGCTTTTTTAAAGTTGATTTCTGTGAAAGAAAGTGAAATTAAAAATTTTTGATTAAATCACTGATTTTATTCAAAATATCATTTAATTTAAATCGCAATCATGATTTAAATCAAAAAACATTTATTCATGCCAACCCTGATACATATTAACAGCGAAAGAGAGAGCCAGGTTGATATGATGATATACCCAAAGTATCATCTAACAGAAGCGCTCACAAGTTGACGAAACGAAACTACAGTCCTCAAAACCAAAAAGACGGCACTCAAGTACCAACCAACATTCATATTTTTATACACAATTACCTGTAATTACCAAATCTTGCATTTTGGCTCGCTGATCAATTTCACCTGTAACAATGTAGCTTAATCGTCTATAGTTGAAACCAATTTCAAACACTAATATATACGGATCAATGGATGCTAGCTTTTGAAATACTGTTAATGTTTTACAACACTGTATTACGTTACCTTTCAAACCAAGTTTACTTCCTGCACTCGACAGTTAAGTGTAGTTTTACTGACTTCACACTTACAGGAATCATATTCGACTTGTAATATATAAGCGTCGCTCACTCACATACACCTTTGCAGAATATTTCTAAAACTATAACGTTATATTATAGCAACGTGTTATTCGTTGATATGAGATGTATTTTATTATATCATCGGCAGATTGTGATACGTTATTATACAAACTGCGTCGTCTGTTCGACAAACGCCCGCTGGTTTCTGGCAAAATAAGAATTGCCTCGCGATTTTGTTCATGAAAGCCAAATGATGATTCGGACGCCGTTTATAATTTACTATCGTAGTCTGATCGTGGAGATAGACCGATAATAATTTATAACTATGGCTTCGGTCAACATTGTCGAAAACACGAAATGAGTTATCAAGTAATATCAGCGACAGTAGGTTGGCCAAATCATGAAATGGAGATGTGAATGGAGGTGATAATTTTACGATGGACAGTCTTATTTTTTATCTCTTATTGTTATACGAGTATTATATCTTATTTAGTCTTATTTGAAGTTAATTAAACTAATTTTTAACTATCCTCATAATTATGTACTTTGTTACATGAGTAATACATATGAAATGTCACAGCTATTTTATTTATCTATAAATCATGGTAGCCCTACCATTACAATTCTTTGCAACATGAATACAAGTATGTAGCATCAATTTGTCCTAGTTTTTTCAAAGGTTTGCAAACAGACGACGCCCGATTGTATAGTGACGAATCTTGTGTTTTTGTGTTCGTTCGCATACGACTCGACCTCGGTTTGCACGCATGCCATGCAATTTAAAGGTTAGCGCTTATCCTCTTAGCTAAAACTATCACAACTTAACTGCCATTATAATTACTTAGTAATTATTACTAGTCCGCTTATCATTTCAGTAAAAGCACTGTAAAGTATATTTTCCACAATTATTCTTTGATCCATTGAGCCGCCACGCAATGTGAATCTCAATGTGCTATCGGCACGTTTGCACTCCTATATGACTGGTGACTTCCAAATTGACACGACAAATATAGTGTCCAAATATTCATGCTTTTTACATAATTACAACTGTTTTATTGTTACATAAGTAAGTTTTAAATACAAAAAATACAGATGCAGTCTACTACTACCTATCATTGATGAATTAGGACAGAGATATCTCTCATATCTATACGTGGTAGAGCCATGTTGCAGTTATATTAGTAGTATAGTTGTAGCACGAATACGACCACGCTCTCACAGAATACCAGCGTCAAATAGTAGCTTAATGCTGCTGTGTTTCGTATGGTGAGTGTAGAGAACCGTAGGTCCTTTTTACTGGAAACGAGGCATTCATCTTAGTCCTCACGGGTGACAACGCATCTGCATTTTGATTTGTAATCGAGGATAGATGTAGATGTCTATGGGCCACAGCAACCACTTACCATCAAGTGGACTGTGTGCTTGTTTGTCACCCTATCCGATAAAAAAGCTATCCTTTTTTTAAGTATCCTGAGGAAACCTGCATAAATCTGAGAAATAAGAAAAAAATATTTCGAAGACATGTGAGGTTCACAAATACGAAATTGGTCAGGGCGGCTGACATTTTCCTTGCTCTAAATAGCCTTATCGGAAATGAGAGGAGGCCAGTGCCCAGCAGTGGGACGTATATAGGCTGTAGAATGATGCATTGAATTTGAAATATTAACTGGCGATATTACAATTTTTGTTCAATATTCTTCTTGTTATTAGCACCACTGGCTTAAACATTTTTTTAAGAAAGCAATGACGAAGGATCGTTTAGTCTTTAGTGTCAGATTACGAATTCGTCACATGCCTAAGCTGTCGAGGGATAATAGGACAATGGATTGTGAATTCTTATTTTTAAGAATTAAGGTTCATTTTAGCACAATATAAACATTGTTATTGTAGTCCCAATTTCGTAAGAACACAGTAGCATGTGGTAGTGTCGGGTTGCGCGATGGAATCATGTTAGTGTGATATAATGCATTATTTATGTTTTAAATACCTTAAAGTCGGGGTTGACAGGTAGTGATTTAATTTCGCCATACGTAACCATGCATGTCAATCTAAAAAACGTAAAAGCGGAAGAAAGGTCCGCTTTTTTGTAGCTGACTCTAGTTGTACGTAAAAATAATGATACCACCAACCATTTTTGACGTTTTAGATATTTTAAAAGCAACTCATTCAAGAAATTCTTGCCTACTGGAACGTTCTTAAAAATTAAGTTTAAAAGACGTGCTTATTCTTTTCAGGCTTTTTATTTTCGCCTTTTCCTATACGTCAAATTACAAAAAAACCTTTTTACAATTTATATGATCAAGCGAATGTTATATTTGTACGTATTATACTAAGCTATTCGTTTTAAATCAAGTTATAAAGATTTTCAAGCTATTTTTTAACATTACAAAATGTACATATAAGTACCTACACATTAAAGCTTCATCATAAAAAACTACAAGCCTCTAATCAAACCAATTACTCAACAAGAGTCATACACTGGAAAATGTATTCTATCTTTACAAAGCTTATAGAACCTAGCTTCTTGCATTAAACATTTCCGCACTTAAGATAGGGCAAAAACTACTAAGAGATTATTGATTCTTACGCGCCGCCGATTATTTACATAGCAAAGTGCGTGCATTTACAATAGCGATGATTTAATTATATGTGTGAGATCGCATTCGACACGCCATGTGGAGGCATCATATGTACAGTCGAGGAAAATATCGTTAAAAAATTAACGAAGTATAGATTGTTATCGGTTACGTCGTAGGCGTGACTTGGGGACACTCCCATCTTTTTAACAACTTCTATATTAATGCTATGTTTATATTATTTATATTATATAGTATATTTATTACAATGACATAAAAAAATTAAATTGCAAAACGTTTACAATTTACATTTAAAATGAAAAAGTTTAAAAACACTGAATATTTCGCTATGCCTTCGAATATGATCCTAAATGTAAATTAAAAACATTATTATACTGTAGTAACTAAGTTACGTAATATTAGTGTAAAAGGAGTCCATTTATATTATTAGGATGAGATTATACTCGAGTATACATAAACCTGCTGTTATCCTGGCTATTGCTTCCTTTTCTTATTTGAGAGTGTGGCCGTAGAAGGAAAAGGGTAGATCTCCAGCCGGGCAAGGTGTTCTGCCCGGGGAGCGGCCAACACTCCATTTGATAGTTCGGAGTTGTTCTATATATACTGTTTATGATTCGGAATTTTGATAGCGTGATTTAGGCTTCGGTGTGTTTCGCTTGCTTTTCTTGGTATAAAAGAACCTCAAAACATACTGAAAAATATTAAACTCCGGTTTCCTTAATATCTATCAGAATCTTACTATATATAGAAAACTTATGTCCATAGCTTTACGAAATTAAAGCGATTAATGGTCAAAAGTCAAATTTACAAACAACGAACTTAAATTGTCAAAAAAATCAATTGTTAGCACCTTTTCACACTACTGTACATACGCACACTGCCGCAAAAAATACCGCCTACCGGGAGCGGTATCCGCGATACAGCACCTTGCTATCGCCGCGGCTGGTGGTCAATCGCTTCACTAGACAGGCTCTTTACGATTATATTCGTATGCACATTGATTAAAAGCGTGACTGATGACGTTTACTCCACTGATTGGAAGACGTACTTGAACACAGATTCAAGTAAAGCATGCGAGTGTAAACTTCCGACTCTACTCTACAAGTTACTAATAATGGCAAGAGAGGAGGCCCAACAAAATATTGAACGATTTCAAAGTACTATAACAAAACCTATAGACCATTTAAAAAGATAATATCAAAAATTACTATAATGGTAAATACTAGTGGTTGTCCAATGGTCGAAATTCGACCGTAATTGGTAACTATCATGTATAGGTACATCGTATAATTTGCACTTGCTTCTTTTAGTAGTAACTTAAAACTTTTTTGTAGCATAACATTGACCTACGAGCACACAGTCCACCTGATGGTAAGTGGATGCTGTTGCCCATAGACTTTTACATTTATCCTCAATTAAGAATCAAAATGCAGATGAGTTTTGATTTGATTCTTAATAAATTCCTGAGGACTGAGATGGAATGCCTCATTTCCAGTAAAAAAGGGTCGCCAGTTCTCTACACTCACCATATGAAACACAGCAGCATTAAGCTGCTATTTCACGCTGGCTGGTTTCTGGCTGGCTGAACCGTGGCTCTACCACTTAACAAAATTGATGACATACAAAACTTGATTAGTTTTCGGGTTTTATTTTGTAAAAATTAAGTGACAGACGAGCCTACAGTCCGTCTGCTGGTAAATGGCTTCTGCAGTTCATGGACAACTGCAACCAACTTAAAACAAAGTCTACAGATGCGTTGTCATCTCCGAAAACTAGTATAGAATGCCTCACTCTAATTGTGTGTGTGTGTGTGTGTGTGTGTGTGGAGCGCGTGTGTGTGTGCGCGCGTTCGTGCGTGCGTGCGTGCGTACGTGGTGTGTGTGTGTGTGTGTGTGTGTGTGTGTGTGTGTGTGTGTGTGTGTGTGTGTGTGTGTGTGTGTGTGTGTTTGTGTAGTCCCTAAATATAGTGGTATAATTCCTATTTATAATGACTACTCTAAAATATGTAGTCACTACTAATGATGTATAGAGTACTGCGGGCGCGATAATTTAATCAAGCCATTTAATTGCCATTCGCATTGTAATAATTTTCTTACACTCTACCAACCCGCCAAGGCAACTCAAGGTTAAAGATCTAAAGTATTTTTATTAGTCACCTAACAACAGCTCGTTATATTAAAAAGCTTAAAAAAATTGTTATTAACTAGAATACGATGCCTTCGCAGTCATATAATTGAAACAAAGGACAAAAAATAAAATTTTAATTGTGTCTTGAACAATGAACACATTTACCGATACTATTGGTCACGTCCCTGAATATATATAATCCCGGTTTGGTCAGGTAGTCAGGTGATCAGGTCTAACTCTAGAAGTTTAAAAATTGTGTTCAAAATGTAAACAAGTTTTTATTACTAACTAATAGAGAAATGAATCGTCCGGTAAACGATGCGATTTAACGTATAAAAATTACAATTAAACATTGAGTAACTGGATTTCTGAGTAAATGTGTTTCATTTTGGGGGATATTGTATTAAACTTTACCTAAATTTAAAACGTGATCGATCAAACAGCGAATATTAAAAAAAATTTATGCTTCCTTGTGTTTTTGTTTTCATTTATTCCAACTTGGGATGAAAATTCACCTGCATTTTGATTTCTAATCGATGAAACAGCATTTAATTACCATCAGGTGGACAGTGCGCTAGATTGTCACCCTTATGCTCGACACAATATACGTTGGTGCTCGCCTTCGCTCGGCCAACATGATGTATAGCCGGCTTTAAGTTGAAATTTTAACTGACGGCAACCCACGAATTTTTCCGGGCGTACGGTCATTTAAACTGATCAGTTTAACTGACCGTGTGTGTCAGCGATTGTTATTCAATTTTTTTTTATAGGATAGGGTGACAAACGAGCACACAGTCCACCTGATGGTAAGTGGTTGCTGTGGCCCATAGACATCTACATCTATCCTCGATTACGAATCAAAATGCAGATGCGTTGTCACCCGTGAGGACTAAGATGGAATGCCTCGTTTCCAGTAAAAAGGGTCTCCGGTTCTCTACACTCACCATACGAAATACAGCAGCATTAAGCTACTATTTCACGCTGGTATTCTGTGAGAGCGTGGTCCTTGCCCGGTCGAGCCGACCCATTCGTGCTACAACTATACTACTAATATAACTGCAGCATGGCTCTACCATGTATAAATATATAATAATAGCCGACATTATATTATTTATATTATTACGTTAATATAAAATACTCTCAAAAATTGTATTTATTTAAAATTCGAAGTAAAGTTTACTGGGTTTTCGTAATTTAGTCATAAGTTCCGACGGCAGGTAATGTAGTATTATTTTATCTATATCGATTATATAAAGAGGGCACGGAGTGTCGCTTAAATCGCGCATAATATACGTTAAAATAATACTGTCGATATTAAATATCTCACAAATAATTAATAAATCGAAAAGAAATTCATACAAATTAAAAAAAGGACTAAGAACTATGTATAATCTCTAACAATCCCTCTTAAAATCTTATCCCATCATAAAATTAAATTTATAAATAAATCCCTAATCTAAATAATAATTCAGCGGGCAGCAGTAATTTGCACCACATTTGTTAGCATCCTATTATGTCCAGTAGCGAGCGCCAATTATGGTCGTGAACACGCCCCGACCCCCATAAAATGTTAGTCGAACATAATTGCTTTATATCGATTTGCTATTTATCAGTGGTCTCCTTTTCACATAATATTAACGAATAAAAAGTCAAATAAAACATAAACATAAAAAGTTGACGTCAGATAATATTCACCTAGCAGATGTAACTTATGATTTTAAATTATTTCGATAACCTTTTTCTTACAACGACTTTAGCGCTTGAACTCTGCTAATATAATAATAAGCGAATTTTAATATAACGAGAGCTTATTTTCAAACCACCCAACCCTAGTACGCCACTTGAGCAGACCTAACCTGACAGAAATTAAAGAGGGGCTTTTAAGACTACGTTACAACGACATTCCATTCAAAGTTCTTAAAACCTAAGCTACTCGTAATGTGGGCCGGGCCTACACGGTGAAGCTTGCAATTTTTGCGGAATGTTTTTTATTTGTGATCTTTTAAACAATTTACTTTTTTTTAGCAAATTCCATTTATTAGAACTTTAATTTTGTTTTAATTACACTTCAAAAAAGTAAAAACCTACTTCAAGATAAAAGAATAAAACAACTTTCACATAATTTAACACTCATAACTCCTGATGTCAGGGTAGTTTTTTTGTATTAGGGTTTTATTTTTTTTAGTTTACCCTTTTAAATGGGCTAAGCGTTATTGCAATCACAACCTTAAGGTAATAACAATAAGAATGTCATCAAAATATTTACATTAAAATAAATATCCTCTTTTTTAACAACCTCGAAGATGGAATTTTCTTCAAATTTAAATAGATTAAGAATAAAAATAATTATAAAAATACTTTTACAATTATTGGTGACAATATCTTCTGAAGTCAACGAATAAGTTGGAATACCAACGTTTGGCTATATTTTTTAGAGGTCTTGACAAAAGCCAACATATTTTTATATTAAAAATGAAGGAACATGAGTTTACAATCAAAACACTTAACAGAAGCCCTTAGCGTCATGTAATTACGATCGATATTACGTCAGTTAGGATTTACTCAAGCGTAAACACCTTGGTGAAGCGAGAACCGGTTGAGAGGTGCGTGAGCTCGTTGGTAAAACGATTATTATTATACTTTGGTACGGAGCTTCAGAGCACGAAGGGTTGTCCGCGCCTACGTAATCTTTCGAAAGCTTGTTTCGAAACCTTATAGCAGAAGCTGGTCAGAAGTTTGTCTCACCTTACACATTGCTAATCTACGTTTTTTATTACCTAGATAATACCCATGTTAGTAATTATGTGAATACTTTTATTTAATTCCGCTTAAAAATTAAAATATTAATTAGCCTTGATTCTCGAGAGTAATTAAAACCTGTTTAATATATGAACATTACTATTTTATTAGTCGTATTGGCTTATTAATTTCAATCTTTTTTTTTTTTTTTCCTTGGTTTTTGCCCCCTTGTTGGGTTTATACTTTTTACGTATGGCACACTTGGGTTTAAAACTGAAAAGACAATAATGAGATAATTGTAAAAGTTGTGTACCTGTTATCGTTTACTAGTCTCCAATTTTTATATATTAAAGAAAATTACAAAATTGACTACTTTTTGTAATTTTATTTAATATATAAAATATAATATACTTTTAAATGGCATCACATCAAGCAAATGATTACCACAAACAACGGAATCGCATACCTACCCAACTATGTGTAAGTGTTGCCAAATAAATATTCATCGGTCCACACCCTCTTGCTAATAACCAATGAACATTCACTATTTTTAGAGGGTCAGATGGGATGATCAATCCTCTGTAGTCTCTTACAATAATTTACATATCGATTATATTTCCTAAAATATCTCCAAACTATATATTAGATATGTACAATGTATTCAACTTATATGTCTTTTTTATATAAAGCGTCAATAAAATTTATATTATAATTGTAAATTAAAATTAAAAATATATCTATAACTAGGTGTTTACCCACTCGCATCGCTGGGCGTACGATAATATTTTATTGCGGAACCTATATTTTTTTTGGTGGGATTATCGAAAATACGTTTTAGTGAGCATTGTGAATATTGCGAAATGAGTAACTATACCATATTATACTAAGGGTCGATTTCATATAAAATTCGATCTCAGATAAAATTTAAGTAGGAAAATACAGTATTCTTTATTTAGTAATTAAATATTCCAATTTTTAAAAAATTTAAATATTATTTGATGCATATCGTTTGTTTGTATTATTTTCTTCTTCTAAGCATGTCAACGGCGAATCAGATCACTAAGAATTTTTGCAGTAGACTATTGTGAATTGTCCAGGTTGGGTTGAAAGTACGAATAGATATGAATGTAAAAATACGTACGTCACGTCACTGCGCGAGGTCTCTTCTATGCATCTTGCTGGCAAAAATGTTTAATCACATTTGGACATGGGCGGCCTCACACTTCTAAGTGGACATGTAGCTACGAAAGAACCCACCCAGATCCTAACAAGCTGTTTTTATTTTCATATTTTATATTCAATTTACATTTTCATACTGTTTCTACACATGGCAAAGTTTTATTTCGAACATGTAGTTAAACAATAATAAATATTCAATAGTTATTCCTCGTCCTTCCACTCATCATCAGCTTTGGTTTAAATTCCTAGTTAAATGTAGCTTTGTACTGTATAAAGCTCTTTAGAAGTAAACGCGATTATTACGAAATATATGGACGTAGGTAAATTAAATTTACGCACTAAAGCAATAACTTATTAAATATATATATTACTTTACTCAATAAATAGAAATTCCTAGAACTCATGAATAATAAATGTGTAAATTTAAGTAATTATTTGAAATGTGCTAGAATTATCGACAAAGTGGAAAACGTAGTAGTAGAGCGAGTGGGCGAGATGTCCGATCGCTTAATTGTAGAAGACAGATTGGTATAAATAGTTAATAGGTAATAAAAAATGTTTTTTTTTTTTTAATAACAGTCACGAAAGTTTTATACATCACCGAAAATTTTATTGAGATTCAAAAAAAAAAATATACCAATTATTTAAGAATTTACTTGTATCGTATCGTAGAGACGTTTAACAATAAATGACACCTATAAAAGAATTAAAACAAATAAACCAGATCTACAAAAATAATGCAAACACATATAGAAGTACCTACTACTACTTAACTACTAGGTCCGTGCGAGAATCGAACGAGAAGCAACTAGACTTACCGGTGCGCTACCGAGGCATAAGTGAGCTAAGTACGCCAAAAATAAAACACATTAAAAATATTACCTCTATTAACCCGTCTCTCACTTGTACCATACCCTACTCTCCGGGTGCAGGGTCGTCTGACTGCACACCATCGCTAATTATTATTATCGCGCCATGTGGGATTCTGTTTAACATGTCCACAATTTTAGAAACGACTCGTTTTAATAATGGCTCTTGCAGTCTTCCACCAACTGATTAGGTATACGTATCTAAGTTTAGAATTCGCATAAAATGTGATTTCAGACAACGGGAAGTGTTGAATCAGTTTTATGTTATCCAACTGCAGTTTAAAAAAACTATTCGGAATCAAGTAAATAATTATAAAACAAAATAAATACATGTGAGGTGATCTTAATAATTAAACATACATTTCATATACTCAAGAACCATGTTCGTGCAGACTACCAAATGAGGATAGCAGCTTAGTGCTGGGTTTCGTATGAGTGACGAGACGTGGATACCCTTTTAACTGTAAAAGAGGCACTCCATCCGTCCAAATGATGACGTTTTGATTCTTAGTCGAGAATAGATACAAGTGTACATGCTTAGTGATACTCACGATTTGGTAGACTGCTCGTATGTCACACTTTTACATCTATAAAAATAATAATGCACCAACACGCATCTTTTGTTTACCGAAGATAGATGGTTACTACTGTCACCACCAATTAGACTATGCCGTATTTCAGCCTTCCTCGTTTAAAAAAGCTTTCAAGTTTAGTTATTTCCAATTACGTCGTCAAACTTTCTCCGGGATATTATTACCATAGAATACTATAATACATACATAATAGAGCGAACAAGTGGGCGGAGCCCGTGCAGCCACTAACATGTCAATAATATGTCAATTCACACGTATAAATGGCAACACAATCAATCGTTTCTAATTTTCGTGTCAAGCGTCGCTGCATGCAAATTATTTAAAAAATAGCAAATTGTGAAATAATTACGTGTCGAAAGAACAGCGGGAAATGGAATTTAAATAAAGGAGACATAATATTCTACAACCAGTAAGTCTAAATTATTTATATTTTGTGAATATTAGAAACAAAAATAAAGAAATATTTATGTGTCAAAAACATTAATCAAAAGTCTAAAATGTGTTTGTAGTAGTGATAACTGATAATATGACCTAATTGCTTGTATGTGTGCTTCTGGCGACGCCAATCCTCCTACAAAATAAGGTTGACAGCCATTCTATTGTGTATTATAGTATTCTATGATTATTACTCATTGGCTTTTACAACGACAAAGACGAAGTATGCCATGTGTCGTAGGAGCAAGTTACGATTAGAGTGGCCAAAAATATGAAAACTTTAAGATATAAACTCAAGTGCGACATAAAAAGCACACAACTCACCTGATGGTAACTGCATGTTGTTTCACGTTGACCGATTAAGGTATCCTCGATCGAAGAGTCAAAACGCATTATATAGTTGTCTACCCTGAGGACTAAGATTGAATGTCTCGTTACCACTAAAAGGGTCTTATATATCTTTAACTTAAGGGGAAATATAATTTCAAATGGCTTAGCAAGATCCTTCGTTATGGCGAAAATATTGCAGCATTAATTTTGAAATATATGGTAAAGTTGAGGATTAATGTTAAGAATTATGTACGAAATAGGAAAAAAATCCAAAGTTACCTCCAAAATAAACAATAAACCGCTGTTATTCATAAAATACTTTAAATAAGATCATGAAACTTTGCATACTAACTGAACTAACTATAAAGCAGTGCTTATGTTATTTACTTTTTTTTAAATACCATTAACTTCACTGTAAAAAAGAAATTACCTAAACTATCGGCCTTTTGAAGCGTGATTCCTGTCGCTTACGATCAGAATGAATATACATTACGCAACAGGACGACGTAAAATTAAAATGGGAAATAACCGTAATAAAAATAAGAAGCGACTGGCTTGGCGTTAAGAAACAGACATAAATATAATAAACCTAATGAAATAAGTGTCTAACGACCTATCTACTTACGGTATCAGTGATTACAAACATGTCGGTACATAGCATACGACGCGCGGGCAAGTGGAGACGAAATTAGAATTTGAGCTCACTCTATCCCCTTAAAATGTTTAAGTAAAAATGGTTTATTACAATAATAATTATTACAGTTATTAATTATTTATTTGTTAACTTGTTCATAAAACAGGATTTTACAATCGGAAGCACAGTTTAAATATATAGGGCCGAATTGTCCGAATTTAACGAGGCGTATATGGTAATCTTAGTAAAAAAAGTAAAGAAAAAGTTGGCGCGGGTCTTCGATATTTCAACAATGCGTTTTGCTGTTGCCAAAAGAATTGAACGGCTTAAATTTTAACTTTATGTTCTTGATCATAAGAAACATGCAAAACTGTTAAAAGATCAGAAAATAAATATGAAAAATATGTTTCATTAGTAATTTTCGGATGCAGCGTAGACAGTCGCTCCTGTCTTTTCTAGGAACGCCTCATTATGCGTCGGGGGAAAGAAATTTATTACGTTACGGTTGAAATGACCGGTTATGTTTAATTTACCAATTAAGCAAATATAGGCAGACGTGTTTATAATTAAAACCACAGCAATGGTAATGCTAATAAATGCACAATTCAATTATTTCGTGATTACAATGAACACACTAAACTGATAATAATATTAGAGTTTAAAAACATTAACCAACACGCATTGGCCATGAGCTGTGATGATCCTAGTGAGAACACTAGGATATTAATACGTACGTAAAATTTCAAATCAATCAGACTTCTAGAACTAGGTGTAAATTTAATAACAAAATTTCATTGCAGTAACAGTGCGTGTTGCCAGTGATGACCTACGGAACCGAGAGGTGGTCCTTCACTGCTGGCCGTATGAGGACGCTCAAAGTCACTCAGCGAGCTATGGAGAGGGCTATGCTCGGGGTATCTCTGCGTGATAAACTTAACTTAGAAATACGGATACCCGCAGTAAAACTAGAGTGACCGACATAGTCGAACGTTAGTAAGCTGAAGTGGCAATGGGCCAGCCATATAGCTCGAAGAACCGACAAGCGTTGGGGAAAAAAGGTTCTCGAGTGGCAGCCTCGTACCGGTAGGCGAAGTATAGGGCGACACCCTGGAGTGACGACCTAGTAAGACATACAGGAAGTCGATGGATGCAGGTGGCTCAGGACCGTGCTCTGTGGCATACCTTGGGGGAGGCCTATGTTCAGCAGTGGACTTGTGAAGGGCTGTAATGATGATGATGATGATGATGAATGCAACATACCAATCTAGCTAATAATAAAGCGTGTAATTATTTTATTTTATCCTGGTGATCCTGATCAGGTTACTAGAATAAAGTTATTCGATTATTGTATTGACAGTCCTTCATACGTGTGTAAATTTTCAAGTCAATAGACCACCTAAAAGTTGTTGAAAATTACATTAAAACATTTCGTACACGTGAAGCTAAAAAACGTATTAAAAACAAGTGAAATTTAAAAGAAATTACCACCTTTTTATCATATTCTTGCACAGTCATTCGAATTTGAGCTACATATATTCAATATTTCAAGTTTACAGCTCATCGGAATTACTTTAAAATCAATTATTAAACTCCACTCGGAACGACAGATAAATGAAAAAGTGATTCAATAAAACATGGTAATGACTAAAATGGGCGTAATTTTTCTTAATCATTATCGTCATTTTTTATTAATTCATTAATTACAGCCCTTCACAAGTCCGTAGATAAACCTAGACCACCCCTGGTTATACCACAGAGCACGGTCCTGATCCACCTGGGCCCATCGACTTCCTGCATGTCTCACTTGGTCGTCACTGCAGCAATTCTTACATATCTTTACCTTTTTTAAATTCTTTGCCATTTTTTAAATCTACATATTAAGTACAATTTAACAACATTTTTCCCTTTTTTGCGTACTTACCTAAAATGTAACAAATACCATGGCGTAATCTATTTTCGGAACACTTTCAGTGCCTGGATAAATTAATAATTCTAAAAAAAAAACACTCGGGAAGAGCTGCAACTTAACAAATACTGGCAGCCTTATAAAACCAATAAAAAACTAAGTTTCAAGGCTGCAAGCAGTAGCTTCACGCATCGAAATAATAACGAGCTACAAGCGACACAAGCAACGGAGTTACAAAGAACGTGCATATGGTAATCATACAACAGATTAACTACCATTGAAAGTCTCTCGATGATCTCGAATTAATTTCCAATTTTGGACTTCTTGAAAAATGTAATTAAAAATTATTAAAAAAATATTTGTACCAATATCTCAAGGACACGTGAAGTTCGCGATCATGCATTAGGTGAAATTTCAAAGCGGTTGCGCTCTATCCTACTCAAAATCCTATACCCAGGTTTACGGACTAAATAGGTTTTGAGTTTTGACCCACTGAGACGATTATCATGTTTCCAAGTGCAGAATATTGATACAATAAGTAACTCTAAGTTCTCAGTCCTCGAGTAACCCAAGTTCGTTTCCCGCCGTCACCAATGAATGTTATTTGTCATTTTTAATTGGATACTGATTTACCACGTGATCAACAGTGAAGAAAAACATATTTCGAGGGCATGTAAAGTTCGAAGCAGTGCTGCAGACACTCCGTAATCCACTTAAAGCTGTTTAAAGTCTGAAACGTTACCAAAGGAATGCGCAACAGTTGAAGTGCAATAAAGTTAAAAAGGAATATTTTTTAAAGTTACCCCAAGATTATGGACATAGTTGAAGCACGCACGGGTCGGATCGACCGTCGTAGCTCCACAGAATACCAGCGTGAAAAAGCAAAATAATGCTATGCTGTGTTTCGTCTGGTGAGTGTAGAGAACCTTTTTATTTTTTTTAAAGGCCTTCTAATTTAGTCCTCAGGGACGACAACCCAAAGCATATTGATACCAATGTAGCGGCGCTGTCGTCGCGCCGCAAGCGAAACATACCGAAGCCTAAATCACGCTATCAACATTCCGAATCATAAACAGCATATATAGAACATCTCCGAATTATCACACGGAGTGTGAGCCGCTCCCCGGGCAGAACACCTTGCCCGGTGGGAGATCTCCCCTTTTTCCTACACGGCCACAGTGGTGACCCCGACGTGATAAGAGATTCGATTCGGTCGATAAATATTCAACAATTTTTATTATTCTTCCACATAATAAATAGTTATCAACATGAAGATTTACAAATATCAACAAAATAAATTATGAATAACAGAAAATTACATTAATATTAGCCTTACGACCTACGTTTCAATGATCCTTAAATCGGTCTAGTGCTCTTAACTTGTACTACAAAGCCTTCGTCATTATCCTCAAGAACCCCTACCATTCACTACTGAGAATCGTCTTCTGCAGTCTTCAGTTCCTGCAAGCCAGTCCAACTTGTCTTCATCTCGACTCACCGCAGATTTATAAGGCAGACTTCTGGCACTTGCTCCGGCACATCGTTCTCACCGGCATCACTTGCCAGTGCGTAGTACGGCATGCATTACACATCGGCATATCATTCGCACCGGTGTCACTTGCCCTTACGCACACAGCATGCATTTCCCACCGGCATTAAAAGGGCACACCGGCAATCGGACTGCACTATCGACCTCCGGTCTGAGCAGGGGGTGATGTAGCGGCGCTGTCGTCGCGCCGCAAGCGAAACATACCGAAGCCTAAATCACGCTATCAACATTCCGAATCATAAACAGCATATATAGAACATCTCCGAATTATCACACGGAGTGTGAGCCGCTCCCCCGGGCAGAACACCTTGCCCGGTGGGAGATCTCCCCTTTTCCTACTTCGGCCACAGTTACACAACATATGAAAAGGATATTGATTACACATTTAATCAATGTTAGGATGTAGACGTATGGGCTATAGTTATCCACTTACCGTCAGGTGGCCTATGTATTCTTTTCACTTCTAAAAAAAGGAATTTCTCCCGTAACCATTGGTTGCAGATCTCGGACGCATTCGGTATGCGCACAGTGCGCGCGGTACAACACGAGCGCATTAGCATTCCCGGCTCTCGCGCTGGTTCTCATAGCGTGCCGCACGCGTTTATACGCGCCGTAACCGACGACGTAAACCGAACGCGACTTTGATACGTGTCGAGAGTATTTGGGCCTTTTATGCCACTGCAATTGCCTGTTCGACTGCCATTCAAATCTAAGGATATTCCGATGTCTTACAGTAGACGGAGAAGGTGCTAGCTTGGGGTAAAGAAGCTTTCTACATAAAAAGCAGTTTAACTAGTAGTCTAACAGTTTAACTACACTATATCATGAATGATTCGGTCGTTTGAGCTGGTACACTTAAAAGTATTGATGGTTCATTCATTTGTTTTTGAATTTTCCGGTACAACCAATCACAAACAATTGACTCGTGATTAATCCATTTTAACTCGTGATTGGTGTGAATTATGAATGAGTCGAAAACCGACCAAATCCCGAATGATCTGAATGAATCGTTTTTAGTGTAGGGTACAGTGTCGGTTCCCAATGGATCTCACATACTTACAGAGTACTGGAGCCCGATATGATCCATTTGAATGATCTATTCTATCCGAATGTACTGGTACGCGTGACGAAATGTATTAGAATGATTCAGTCACGAGAAATGAATGATTGACACATACATGTCTACTCATCAAGCGTGGAAAATATGACAAATATCTCCCCCTATAAGGCAATCTATGGGAGAGGCCTATATTCAGCAGTGGACTATTGATAGGCTGTTAAGGTATGGGTAAATGGTGAACATTAAAAGCAATGTTGCTATAAGAAGAGTAGTCAGCATAAAGGTCACATTTATCTACTGATGTTTATATGGAGAAAACAAGGTCCAAGCGAAGTTCCGCATATCTTGGCTAAGCTATTTGACTAACGCTCTAAGTTGGTAACTATACCTACTTTACTGATTTATCCGATTATATTTTTGGCCTTTTAAATATACAGGAAAACTAAAACCAATTGAACTCTCTATTATTCACGTTTAATTTTTAAGATTTTAACGAAACATTTCGGCTTATTCGCAACAATTAATCATTACAAAAATGTCACAATAATCATATCAGATATCAATAATCATTTGTTAGTGACGACCTATAAATAATAGTTTCACGTTGTTTTTTTTTTCAAAGTTCAAAAACTTTAGTAAACTAAGTTTGTGTAAAAAGAGTTATTATAATATTAAGGAATTTATTTATGGATGATAATAACCCGGGGAAGTGTGATCGCTACCAAGCTATTTCTAATTTGTTTTGTGTTTTTAATTGTAATATAGATGATTATACGCTGTTATTTAAAAAAAAAGTCGCGCTGAGTTTCTTGCTAGTTCTTCCCAGGACAGAGGCTTTTTCCGCCACGTGTGGTAAATTAAAAAAGTGACTTACAATAAGTATTATCTATAATCTATATTGAATAAAAAAGTTTATGTTTCTGCGCAATTTATGTATGTTAATGACGCTACTGTACGGGAGTAAATCATATCGTTGTCGTTATGTATTTTTTGAAAGTAATGATTAGAAGTACCTGCATAATTTATTTTTTATAGATCACACATCATCAGCATCATCATTACAGACAATAAGCCTACTTATAATATTTGTCAATAAGCATGCTTATCGGCATATATTATAAGCTGATATTGCTTTAGCTGGGTTCGCAACCGCGGTTTTTTGATTATTTTACGTTGTTATCAGTACGAAGCTGCGGCTCTTATTTTGTTTGTTTTTCTCCTTTACTCTCTTATGACATCAACGTAATGTCATAGGGTATATTGGATTCTCTTACGCCGCTACTAATCGATTTTTTTTTAAATATTTAGAAAGATCTGGTAAAGTTCATGAACATTTAAAATATCTTTATTATGAGAGTGCACACTAAATCCGCTTCTCTTTGAATCTGTCCAGTATCAGGCCTGCTGGAAGAAATTTCAATATGAAATAAGCAGTGCCTTTGTACCAAAATATCTTTTTATTTTTCATTGTAACATTACTTCGTGTGTACATAAATTGTTAAATAAATAAATATCAGTATTAAAAATTTTGCGCTATCAATTGCTAAGAACAATAAATATTAGCTTGCGCTTTCTGGTTTTTGTTTTCAAAATCGCTAATGAAATGCCTCCCATTTCTCCCTTTTTAACCGACTTCAAAAATAGGAGGTTGCCAATTTGTCTGTACTTTTGTAAGTCTAATAACGAATCAGGAATTATTTTCTAATTGTGAACCTATTTTAAGGTTTCTTTTATTATTAAACCGATTATACTTCAGGGATAATCCCATATAAATTTGGACAAAAAATGCCATCCCTAAGGATAAGGAAAACGGGATTATTTTTAAAATGTAGCTATTATTGTTTAAGTTTGTGATATTCTTGATTCTACTCAAAAGGGTCAAATTATTTTAATTCTTTTAAGTCAGCTTTTACTTCATATTAAAAGTAAAATTTTGATTTTTAAATAAAAATACTTTTAACATTAAGAACGTTTAATATAATTACTTTGCAACTAACGAAATTATTAATTAGGTATTCTACGAAAACGGTAAAGTAAACGACAAACGTTCCACTACTATACCGAGAAGCTGGGATCGAGAGTAAGGGCCTGGGCTCACAGACGGCGCGGCATGGCACGGTGTGGCAAGACCTACTTCGGCATGCCGAAGGATCCTGTGGCATCCCGCGGCATGCCAAACAAGTCAAGAAGCGCTCGTGCATCGGGCACACACGAAGTCGCTGAGATCACCGCCGCAACGGGCTAGATTTAACCTTGTTTCAATTGAGTAACCTATGGGTTTCATGTGATGAAGCGGTGTGCCGCGATGTGGCATCCCTTGGAATGCCGTGACGTGCAGCAGCATGCCGCGGTGTCACGTGAGACGTTTAGGTATATTCGTGTTGAAATAAAAGAATGTCAGTGCTAAAATCATTAAAATAAGGTCGAAAATCTTTTTTCCACGAAAAACATCCTTTGACACGCCGTGCCGTGTCGTGCGGTCTGTGAGCGCAGGCCCTAATATAGCAGAATATAATCTATAAGCACTACTCATTTTGTTTAATCAAAATAATCTTATCAATAGTTATACAAAAAGACTTATAATCCTATACTCGCAATGTCAAACTAGTCAATGTATTGACGTTTATTTAAAGAAAACATCAATTAACCACTATAGGTAGCCTCTCGGAGCGTAGGAAATGCGATTACATGAATAATTCATTGTAGATAACCGCCGAAATAAGACGATTGTCCGTTTCTGAGAACGCAACGCGTTTAGTTTTGTTTTAAGCGCCGGTTTAAAATGTGATGTTGGGAATAAAGGCTCGATAGTGAAACGATTTAGATATAAATTGATTCTTATAATAGGTGCTGTACTTACTGTTTTATTTGATAATTGTCCTCTAACATAATTAAGAAAGTTATAACAATATTTTCCGTACACAAGAAAGAGTAAAACATAGTAAAGGTAAACTCTTAACTCATCCCTAAAAAAAGGCAACCGCTCAGATCCGTCAAACTATAGGCCTATCGCCATCACCAATTCATTATTCTCCAATACATGGAATTCATTATAAACTGCCAGTTCATGGGGTACCTTGAGGATCACCAGCTGATAGTGACCGCCAATACGGTTTTCGTCGGGCTCGGTCAGCTGGTGATTTTCTGGTCTACCTGACTCATCGATGAGCGGAGACAGTATAGTCTTAGGGTGAGGTATTGGTCGTTAGTTTAGACATTGCGAAGGTCTTCGATCGGGTTTGGCTTAAATCGCTTCTTACGAAGCTTTAATCCTATGGACTACCCGAGAAATTGTGCAGTTGGATCACCAGTTTCCTTGTAGATCCGAACATCAAGGTCATAGTAGACAGTGCATGCTCTGATTACAAGCCAATTAATGCTGGTGTTCCACAAGGCTGCGTGCTACCACCAACGCTGTTTCTTCTGCATATCAATGATATGTTGCAAACCGGCAACATTATTTGCTATGCAGATGACAGCACTGGTGATATTTCTCGGGAAAACGTCTCCGAGTACCGGGACAAACTTGTGTCTGAAATCAAGTCTTTGCTGAACAAAGTCTCGGATTGGGGGCGACTAAATCTAGACCAGTTTAACCCTCAGAAGACACAAGTTTGCCCGTTAACCGCTAAAAATAACCCCTTTGTCGTATCTCCTCAGTTTCGAGCCACTCCCCTTGTTGCCTCAGCCAGTATCGCAATCCTTGGCGTCGACATATCGAGTAGCGTGTAGTTTTGTGGTCATTTGGAAGAGAAAGCCAAATTGGCCTCTAAAAAGCCTGGCGTGCTCAGCAGAGCGGGACATTATTTCATGCCGGCACACCACCTGCAACTTACAAGGCGCAGGTGCGGCCGCACATGGAATAAGTACTGTACACATCCCTGAGCTGGGGCTCCGCTGAGATAGTTCCTTTGATTTGATCGCATCCAGCGCATAGCCGTTCGAATCATCGGTGACCGAGCTCTTTCCGATCGGCTTGACTCACTGGCACTGCGAAGAGAGATCTCTTTACGTATTTTATCGCTTTACCATGGGGAGTGATATGAGCGCTCTGAGGAGCACAATTTCACCATCGCACAACGCGACAAAACTCGCGATACCATCATTACCATCTGGATGAATGGCGGTCCACCACAGCTATTTAAAAGAAGTTTTCTTCCTCGCACAACTTCCTTGTGGAATCAACTACTACCAGAGATTTTTCCGGACCGATACGACTTAGGGATCTTCAAGAAAAGAACCTACTCCTTTGTAAAAGGCCGGGCACGCATCTGCAATTCCCCTGGTGTTACAGTTGTTCATGGGCGGCGGTAGTCACTTACCATCAGGTGAACTTCAAGCTCGTTTGCTCTCTCTCTCCTATAAAAAAACCTCACTAACGCGAATGAGCTACAAACCTACAAAATTACGTGGTAGAGCCATGCTGCAGTTATCTTAGTAGTATAGTTGTAGCACGAATGGGTCGGCTCGACCGGGGAAGGACCACGCTCTCACAGAATACCAGCGTGAAATAGTAGCTTAATGCTGCTGTATTTCGTATGGTGAGTGTAGAGAACCGGAGACCCTTGTTACTGGAAATGAGGCATTCCATCTCAGTCCTCGCGGGTGACAACGCATCTGCATTTTGATTTGTAATGGAAGATAGATGTAGATGTCTATGGGCCGCAGCAACCACTTACCATCAGGTGTGTGCTCGTTTGTCACCCTATTCTATAAAAAAAAAAACCTGAAATTTTGATATCTGATGTAGACTGTTGCCCTAAAACCAAATATTGAAATCGAAAATTGAATTAGATAAGTATTCATTTAAATAATTTTTAAGTGAAGGGACTCCACATGAAAAAAAATGAAAGAAAATGTTTCTTATCTTAGCATGATGTGGTTTCCATTTTCTAGAGCTCTAGAGTCTACTGAATAGAGTAGAGTACAAATATATTCTTGATACCAAGAATTGGGGGCCGTCAAAATTGTCACTTTTTTGCTAGGGCGTCTGTCTCAAAAACTAATTAGTAAGGAATTTAAAATTTCTGTATAATTATGTAACTGTATTTAAACAACATAAACTGAATATATGCATTCATAACGTAATTTGTAAGCTGTGATCAAAACAAAATTTTTTTTAAAGATTTTTTCTTTTACGGGATGTTGAGGTGTCTAGCTCGAAAACACTATAGTTAAATAAGGAAATGAAAGAGAAATAAAACATGGATGAATAAAACATAAGATAAGGACAGTAGCATTTTCCTGATAACAACTCAAAATAACAATAGCAAATATCTTACCTAAATAAGGCCCCACTAGGCGACCTGTGTTAAGCAGTTAACTTTTTATAGGCTTTGATGAATTAATAATAAATACCAAAACATTCATAAATCCAAACATTAATCAATGCCGGCATCAACACATCACTATCCCATAACATCCCTAGTGTGTCCGTAAAAGGATGCAGCAGGAAACTAACAAAATAAACAACAAGCTGAAAATAATAAAAAGCAGCGGTTAGCATGACAACTATGGCAAATATAAGGCAATCTATGTTCTCAAGCGGATTTATGATAGGCTGCAATGATGATGATAGTATTTACCATTGGTTGAGTCAGAATCTTCCTTGACTTCACGAACAACTAACTATACGTTGTCTGTTTTAGTATAGCGATTGTAAGCAAAATTAAACATAGAACGAGTTAATAATAAAAACTGGGTGAAAATTTCGTATCAGCAAAACAAAAAAAAATATGATTAAAATATAAGTAGCTTATAAGTTATTAGTTATAACTTATAACTAATAATGATAATAATAATAATTAAGAAATTATTAAAAAAAGATATTACTTAGTAAATATTAAATAACAAATATTACTATTTATTGAACACAATATTTTTTACTTTTTAGATTGTTCGTAACGACATTTCATGGGGATTGAAAACCAATCAATAAATAACATTCAAAAACTTACTTATTGGATAAAATAGAATAACAAAGAATGCTCCTGAATTTACAAAGGTATAACCAAAAAGGGTAAATTGAAAAAACATATTAAAAAAACATCATAAAGTGTTTCCTCAAAGTTTTAAACCATTGCGAAACACGGTTTTCGAATTGTCCACTGGTGACCCGGCTTGTCGCGTTTTATTGCGCGCCATAAAAAGCAAAAGGATATTCTGAATTATATATTTTTAAAGAATAAAGGCGTTATAAATAACCAACAACGTTTTTGTTAAATTTCAATGAGAAAAGGATAAATAAGTAAGTAGGTGTTAAGAAATTTAAATTTTTATATAACACACAACCGACCCGACAACAGCTACGACGTTTTTATCATATTATGTATAGACGGGGATTTTCCACAAAAAGTAATGATTGACCTTTTAGTGGAGGTATATTTTTGGAGTTTAAATTACTTCAGAAGTTTAGGTTGCGTAACTTAAACTACAACTAGGTATGTTTTATTCTGAATTACAGAACATGTTTTAATGTCAAACAACAAAACAAGTCAGTCAAGAACAAGTCTGTTGCGTTAGATGAGGATTACTTAGCCCTAATTTCACCAGTATAAAATTTATAACGAGTTTAAATTTTGAATAGCAGTATTTGGGTTTTATTTCCTTAGGTCTATTTTATAGAAGCAACCCATAGTAGTAAAAACAACAATCAAATTATTCTTGTATGGTTCATGCGCATGCGTTCATGCTAGATCCTTAGGTACATATAAAAATATTCAGTGAGTTAGCTAACTAACTATTTATCTTCTTTCTTTTTTATATAAGAACGAACATGCGGCTTTCTTCTTTATAAATCTATTTTACCTGGTGCTAGGACTTCTTTACTACCTAATAGTCCGTCTGGTTAATAGGTACTACCACCACCTCATTAAATATTTCGACCATCAAATAGCAGTGTTTGCAATGTTGTGTTGATGGTAATACAAAGCCGTTTAACGTTTTTTTAAAAATATAGAATAAGGGTGACAAACGAGCACACAGTCCACCTGATGGTAAGTGGATGCTGTGGCCCATAGACATCTACATTTATCCTCTATTAAAAATCAAAACGCAGATGCGTTGTTACCCTGAGGACTAAGATGGAATGCCTCGTTTCCAGTACAACAATTCCAACACAGCAGTATTAAGCTGTTATTTTACGCTGGTATTTAGTGAGAGCGTGGTCCTGCCCCGGTCGAGCCGACCTATTCGTGTTACAACTATAATATAGCAACAGCGTGGCTCTACCACGTACAAATTCGCAGCCTTAGGTGAATGTTGGCTTCAGTAGCCACTTACCATCAGGTGGACAGTAATTTCGTTTGTCCCTTCAATTAAAAAATGAACGAATAAAAAATTAAAACAATGACTATTGACATTAAATTTGTAAAGATTAAACATGGAAACTGAAATCAGCAAAATATCAAATATTTTTAAACACGAATTCAAAGCGGACAATGTCACGGCACAGCTTGCTTTAGTTATTCTTTATGTAGCCAAATAAATTTAATAACGCATAATTTTATTAAAGACACCCGTTTTATAATGACTTGGTTGGTACCCACCTTTTTATTAAGCAGGTGCATTTGTAACACGTCAAAAGCTTATATTTTTATTTATTGAGGATCGACAACAAGAAAAAAAAGGGCATCACAATTATCAACATTGTGCTTCTCTGGAGTTGTCATTTGTATCTTGCCGGGGACATTTTAATAATTCCCAGGTTTGATCTAATTAAGAGCATCGCTACAGATTTTACAGCCAATTGATGAAGCGTATTTTATAACACTGTAGAATAGGCAGGGACCTAAAGCGGTCGGAGCTCTCTTAATATTGGGTAAAAATTCAAAAAGTAAAAATTGTTTTTGTGTTTAGTTGGCGTTAGGTAAGGTAGGTATTTGTAATAATTGTATGACACCACGTCCAAGTTTACCCCCGTTCACTAGATACAACGTTATAATGTTTTATTTTACTTGTTTCAATGATGTTTTTACTGTTAGCCAGGATTTTATCACTTCATAGGAGACAAGGCTCAGGTTCTTTGTGTCCGAGAAAAGTTTAGAATGTGTTAAACACCCATAGGTTTGTAGATCAAAGATTATTTATATTACATATAAAGATTTAAAAAAGATTGGGAATAAGTATATTCCTGTTGAATATACTAATTGAATACTTAAAGACGAACAACGAAAATATTACTGATATATTAATGAAGTTAAAGTTACAGCCTATATACGTCTCACTGCTTAAAACAGACCTTTCATTTCCGGGAGGGTTTCAGATTTTAGTTTAGTTAATTGTCCGCCGCGCTGCCCCAATGCATGTTGGCGAACTTCACGCCTTCAAATTTTTTATCTTATTTCTCAGACATGCAGGTTTCCTCACGATATTTTCCTTCACCGCCGAGCACTTGATAAATCAGCACATAAAATACAAATTAAAATTTTGTGCCGGCGGGGATCCAACCCGAGTTGTTCGCGTACTGTGAAATTTACAGCAACCGTCAGTTACAGTAACCATCTGAGGTACCACGGCTCTTAATAACTTTAATGTTGTGTTTAAATGGTTTATTTAATTAATATTACTAATATTCTTTTAACCACTCCAAGTACGCTTAAAAACTTGTGGATAGTATGGCAGTGGTTCGCTACAGTAGATTCGAACTCCCGACATTCAAATTCGCGGTTCGTAAGCTTAACCATTATGCTTCTGTCACTTTAAATATATCATAAATGTTAATTATTTTGATTTACAGTAGTACATACAGGAAAATAGTTTTAGAAGCAGCAGAAAGTTTACCTATAAGAAAGTTTGTATTTTACTAAAATATGCCTGCAGGTATGTTGGATATGAAACGAAAGTGATGTAACATATATGACAATAAATAATTTTATTTTATTTTTAATTTAACGAAAGACCAATGAATTTGAGTTTTTAAAATCTACAGAATGCATAAAGCTGGACATAAAATGAGCTATAACATTAATCTTATTATTTTATCGGCTCTTTAATGTTCGTTTTTATGAGTATAATAAAATTATTGTGAAGCTGCAATATTTAATTTAAAAAAAAAACACAATAAATAACACCTGCCTACCTATTATTTTTTAAGAAACTGAGTACAAACTTAATAGGTAACTATTCATTTACCGTATATAAGACTGATTTTATGGAATATTGGGGAATTTCTACTGACAAAATATAATTGAAATAAAAGGAAGGTCAACGTCGCTTTAGATAGGTAAAATGCAAAAAAGAAGTCAATTGAAAATTAAAAAAGTGCCAATGATTTTCAACTTTGAATTTTGAATGACGTCATAGATTTGAATATTAATACAACATATTCGTTAAAGAAAATATTATTGAATTGAAATTGCTGCATAAAATATTCACGTATAAAGGCTAAATTCGTAAAGCTTAGGCCATAAGCCATAACAAACGGATTTTAACCCGAATAAATTAATAATATATACATTTTGAAGTATTTTAGTAATTACTTAAGCTTAAATTTAAGACTAACGATCAATATTTCAATTCAATAGTTTATAAAATATGTAAATAAACGCGGGTTACACAGGTACTTCAACGAAATCCTTTCACCTTCTACGGCGGACCCTTTTGGCGGGAATATTTTTTAGACACACATGAAATATTTATAATTTAAATTACAAACAATAAACATCTCCAATGATTACTAATTGTATTCAAAATAATAAAAAATGTACTTAATCTATTTAACAGAACAATAAAATAGTAATTAGTTACATTATATACTTATAAAATTATTGACGGAAAGTAATTACAACTTTTTATTTATTTTGAATAAACTAATACCAGAATATTTCAACTCATCCTTGTATAGAATAATTTGACAAAACAATGTTATGTATATACCTATCTAAGTATACGATTTTTTATAATTTTTTAATCAGTGGTACAAAAGAGCACGTTACCACAGAATATGTACACGAAACGTGAGCTTCAAACTGCCTACATAACAAACTACGCGTACTTACCAACTACTGTTCTAAATAGGATTTGTTTCATTTTATAAGTAGGCTTTCTCAATATTCAATTGTATCAATATTTTATGTATGTAAAACGAAACTATTTTAAATTAAGGATAACGTTTGTGTTGTCTATAGCCGTGTTTTCAGTTAGTCTGTGATTTTCAGTTGAATAGAAGCAGGCATATTTTAAATTTTATGCACTTGTCGCAAATAGATGCAAAGTTCACCGTTCAGGCGGTATGATCAGTTCACCGGGAACGATAACGTATTTAATTATATTATAAATTACCCGACACACTTCCCGAGACTGATAACACACGCCGACGGCGCCGAATGCACACAAAACGACGAGGAATGAAGGATGTGAAGACACCCGTGATTCGAAGCAGTGACTAATGTAAGATTTAAATAACGCCCCTTTCTCTCACTAATGTTATGGTAACTAACAACGGGCCAGCGACCTCTAAAACGCTGATGGACCATAATTAATCGGTCCGCACATACCTAAACACAACGGGCATGGCGCTGTCCACGCGCCGCAAACTCCAAAAACACGTTCAAAAACGCACTATGTTTAACACAACACGCACGTTACATTCTCGTTATCACACACTGTTGTCGCTTGTTGCACTCGCGATGCACGTTATGCGGTACACTCATTATTTTGTTTATCGCCGGCAGTTTTGGTCGGGATCGGGCGGCGAACGTGAAGCGAACCACAGCCGTCCGAGCTCCGCGAGTCTACTGCAAACAACAATGGTGCGACGCGCGCGAGAACGAACTGACACTCACACTAGCCAAAAGACTCACTCACACAGAGAAAAAGTCGTGCACCAACGTGCGCATATAAAAAACCAACGATCGGTATGCAGACGTTCGGTTTGAGCAGGTCCTCGGCTTGACGCTGTTTTCGTCTGCGGTTCGGTGTGGCCAGAATATATATTTTAATTTCCAAGTCTGTTATACCTAGTTCTTAACTGTTCTAAGTAGTTTATTTACCGATAGAATTTACACTCATGTCTCATAAAAACATTGCTTATTTCATCAAAATTTTTAATTTATATAATTTTTAATAATGTAAATGTATATTTTTTCTTTTGAATTCATAACTTTGAATTTAGTACATCATTGATATTACTTTATTATTTTATAAATTATTACGAAAACAAACTAGCATTTTAGTATTACTGAATAAAAATTTACATCTTAACTACTAATTCTGCAAAGGTATTTTTAGAAACAGAAACTTTTTTATTCAATATAGATTATAAATAATACTTATTGAAAGTCAAATACGCTTAGATATTCAATAACTATTAAAAACTGGTTACAGACTGAAAATTGATACCGTATCTTTAAGATATTTAGTTAATATCATATGATTAAACTACTATACTTAATAACTTATTTTATATAAAACTAAATATAAAAAATTTATGAACATATTAGGGCGATGTTCCTTCTAAAAGAATATTACTAAATTAGTACTAAATAAATATTTTGCTGTAATTTAAGATAAATTTCTTTATGTGGCAACATTAAAAACAAAAGAACGGCAGTCAGCGAACCTTGAGTGGGCAGGCGATACGATTCGAGCCTGCGCCCGAGTCAGCGCGCCATGTTGCCAGCGGCGAGAATGAGATAACGCAATATAATCATTGGCCTATCTCGCTCACTCGCTTGTTAGCGTTATATTGCGTGCCGTAACTATACTCGTCAGCGACTGTACCACACACCCACACGCACATATTGTTATCTTACACAAAATTTATAACGAGCAGGTCGGATTTGGTCTCAGCCGCGGACACTCCTAAATTCTTTGCGGAAGGATTTCTTTTTTTCGATTCTTACGCCTTTTGGTAGAGCTGCGGGCAATATTAAATTATACTGGTGGCTCATGTAGTTTGTTTAGCTTTTGGTTTCTTATTTTGGCAGCACTGTATCATTTGCTTGGCGACGATGATGCTCCGTTAATTACCTATGCTCAATTAGTTAATTTTGATTTCTGAATACACACCATTAAGCTTTTTATAAATTTAATAAAGTTTACACTATTTTCTATTGTATAATATTCAACTCTTCACTTCCTTGTTACCTACCACTACCACCGCTTTCTATACCCACTCTTCGCTTATAAAACTGAAGGTATCCGGGTTAACTGTAACATTGGGACGTCAAACATCTCAGTCCCCCCGTGACCATGGGTGCTGTAAAGCACCCGAAACGTCCGGTATTAAAAATAAGTAAAATCAGTTAAATAAACGCGATAAAATCCGTAAATTTAGTTTTATTCAATAATAAATCTTTAAAAAATAATTTTGTTCATATATCATCATCGTCATCATTAAAGCCCTTCACAAGTCCACTGTTGAAGATAGGCCTCCCCCAAAGAATGCCACTAAGCACGGTCCTGAGTCACAAGCATCGACTTTCTGCATGTCTTACCGGGTCGTCTCTACATCTAGGGGGGGGGGTCTCTCCAGAACATTTTTCCCCATCGGTTCTCGGTTCTTCGAGCTGTATGGCCGATCCATTGCCATATCAGCTTACTAATCCGTTGGGCTATGTCGGTCACTTTGGTTCTACTGCGTTTTCCTCACGATGTTTTCCTTCACCGCCGAGCACGTGATAAATCAGCACTTAAAATTGCAATTAACAATTTCATTGGTGCCGGCGGGGATCGAACCATGGTTACGCGCGTAATATTTACAGCGAGCGTTAACCATCTGAGCTACCACGGCTCCATAGCATAGATACATACGTAAAATAAACTCTCGCGCCCGTCATCCACAGGGATAGGTAGACAACGGGCTTCCATTTGGGACGATCATGACACACTTCTCGCTTCTTTAACATCTCGTCTCTGCTCGTCGGTTAAGAAAACTTTTAATTTGGCCCATCTTCAATATATCGCCAATTTGGTCGCTAAACGTCCGTATAGGGCCGCTCTTGTCCACTGTACCACATCTGCAGCATAAATATGATTTGTAACTCTTTTCATAAATGTTTTCTACATGGTTAAGGCACCGAAGTTCTACTTTATTAATTTTGGTTTCAAAAACTTCTTGCAATCTAAAGTTTTCTCATATACCATAATAATAGTCTGAATGATAGGGTTACCTTACCTCTAACAAACTTCTTAATAGCAAAATTGCCGGGGCAATCACTTTAGTATCCAACTCAAATAAAAATAAAATATATTACCACCAATCCCTCTCCAGCCCTCAGAAATTCTGATGATACTTTTTCATGCGTTCATTATTTCATACGTGACTGTCTCGTTGGTCTAGTGGTTGTAGTAGTGCGACTGCTGATCATGAGGTCCTGGGTTCGAATCCCGGGTCAGGTCTCGTCCAGCATTCGTTCTAAGCTGGTTCAACTTCCCCCTTGCAGTTCTGACGGGTTTCCAAAACATTTATTGATGTTTGTCTGGAAATTATCCGATAATATTTGTTTTATTCAAAATAACTAATATTTCAATTTGGCTTTACCGTTATTTAAATCTCAAAATTTCCGCGATATCTCAGGGGCTAAACGATCATCCTAAATGTGACATTTAGGATGATCGTTTAGCCCCTTAGTACGTGGGTAAGTCTCGTTCGATTCCCGCTGCGCCGGGACAAATTAAATTCCTATTTGCAATTTAAATACTGATTTACCACGTCTTCGGCGATGAAGGTAAAACATTCGTGAGGAAACCTTCACAATAGTACAAAAACAAATATTCCAAAGACTCATTCAAAAACGCATTGCGGCAGGGCGCCGGACATTCCATCCCCTAAAACCCTCACAGTACTGAGAGAAAGCTTTTGCCCAGCACTTTACTTTTTACCGTAATCTGGATAAAAAAATATTAAGGGGCAAGTGTACGCTTTTACAACAAAATCCCAGAAAATGTACAAAATTTTGTCATTAAACAAGTTTAAATGTTTTTGTTAAAGAAAAAATGTACAAAAAGGGTTATTATAATATAAATGAATACGTAAATGAAAATAACCCCTAAAATAAATGAGCTGATCGCCACCATGCTTCATTGTGTTCAATGATACAACCCGCACTCTTTGGTAGTCGCACTCTTTCAAGTTGTAAGTACTTGTTTCAATAGGTATCGCCTCCAAACGCTCATTTGTCTTTTCTTTTCGAAGAGCGTAGGGGTCGTTAAAGTTAGAAATAAATTTGTATGTATTAATTATGTATTATTGTGAAGATAAAGAATGTCAATAATTTAAGTCATAAGTATATAATTCCGTTAATCAATCTGTGGATTAGTTTGTGGTTTACACAATTTATACGTGGTACAATAGAGCCATGCTGCAGTTATATTAGTAGTAATATAGTTGTAGCACGAATGTGTCGGCTCGACCGGGGAAGGACCACGCTCTCACAGAATATCAGCGTAAAATAGTAACTTAATGCTGCTGTGTTTCGTATGGTGAGTGTAGGGAACCGGCGACCCTTTTTACCGGAAACGAGGCATTCCATCTTGGTCCTTATGGGTGACAACGCATCTGCATTTTTATTCGTAATAGAGGATAGATGTAGATGTCTATGGGCCACAGCAACCACTTACCGTTACCTTACGTATAAAAAAAATTGTTAAATGTATCCTATGTTCATAAACTCTGTAATAAAAATATTGAATATCTCCTATCATTAAATAAAATTTTATAAATAAAAATTAATCAAAACATTCTGTTCAAAAATTTAACAAGTACAACCACAACTAAAAATCGTCTATATTTTATGATACTAAGGGGAAACTAAGCCCCTTCGAAAAGGTTCCCATTATTGTCTTGGCGGAGTGCTCAGATTGGTTGGCCACGGTAAATAAATAGCAACCCACAAAACTAGCATAAGGTAGGAGAAGAAAGCGGATTCGAAGTGGCTTGAGCAAGCTCCGAGTGGGCTTGGCAAGCATGCTCTGGATGCTGGTCAAACTACTGATGCGGCAATAGTGTATCTGTATTATGATGCGCCGCTGCGGTCGACACGTTATCTGCGACAGAACCACAGACCAGACACGTCCACGACAGTACCACACACCAGCAGTACGATTGTGTCTGGTGGTAGTCGAGGTTGGCTTCGTTTTGACGTTTGATGTATGGTATTGCTGCATTGTGTAAATTTATCTGAATCGATTATGGGCCGACGTCTTATTATATTAATAATATTATTTAAGGTAACAAAACATTACCATAATGAAAAAACAGCGAATTGATTTCCACAGGCAAATCATTTTCTTTCCATCAGATTTGTTAGAAAACAATATAGATCCGCCGTTTGGTGTTGGGTAGATTTCAGGACTCCTGGATCAGGGGTTGGTCGGATGGTTCGTTGCGCAAGCAGACCTAAGAGAGGAAGAAGTTACTGTTATCTTTATTTTATTAGTAACATTTGCGATAGTATCAGGCGTCACTTTGCGGAAATCCATTATAATAAAGATATTGATTAATTTGCAACCTTCCGCTAACTAAATACAATGATATGTCCTACCAGGATTGAAGAGCACCTCCCGCCCTCCCTCAATTGCGTGCACTAATTCCGTCACCATTAGTCCCAGCACTACTACTCCCGGCACCAATAATTCCAACACCACTATTCCAGGAAAGACACACCATCGACGATAATACGACACGTATTTCGCCTTTACACGAGGCATCCTCAGGTAATGTATTATTATGGAATAGTAGTAGATAGGTAGTACCACTTCTGGCTCACTGAGTCAGAAGTGGTACAACGTTCGTCGACTCACGATCCTAAAAAAAAAGGTTTTGGCATGCTCTGATCACGAATCTCAATCAGGTCCATTTTTGCGTAGGTTGCACGATTCCTGAGATGTGCAGATCAATTAACTCTTATCTAATTGATATCCGGTGAGGGCCTCCACCGTCATTAGCACCCCATTGTTCTTATCTATTTATCTATTGTTCATTGAATACCGTCATTGTCTATTTTTCCTCGGCGTATGCGTCGGCTTATCAGTGCTATTGTATTATACTTCTTTGTTCCTATCTACAACGCTAATCTGAATCATCAATAAAACACATTACCTAATTTTGTTACAATTTTTATTTACAACATACAAAATCTTATTACTTATTGTCCATAAAATAGGAGCGAAACATCTCATCCACTAAAATATACAATATGTACAATGTGTTCCCTGTAAATATACTCGTAAAACTATGCATTGAACATCCCTGAAACTTATATAGCAAATTCATTAAGCAATATTCATTCTGAATACTATCAAGATTCCAGTTCCATCTTTTACAATTCCTTTTTAAAAACTTTAGATGATATCGTACAGGTGATCGTCCAAATATTGACCGATGTCCGATAAATTCTTTAGATTAGAATTATTACTTACTGTACAAAACCGAGCAGCTGCAGTCATGGAGTTAGTGTATGGTCGTTTGACCGCAGTGAATCTATCAATACTACATTTGTGTTAAGTAGTTACGTTGTACCAGTTCTGGCGCACTTGTAGAAAGGTTGTACCAGTTCTGGCGCACGACGTTCGTCGACTCACAATCCTAAGAAAAAAAAAAAAAAAAAAAAAGGTTTTGGCATGCTCTGATCACGAATCTGCGGTCCATTTTTGCGTAGGATGCACGGTTCCGGAGATGTGCAGATCAATTAACTCTTATCTAATTGATATCCGCTGCGAGCCTCAACCGTCATTAGCGCTCCATTGTCCTTATCTACTTATCTATTGTTGAATAACTACCGTCATTATCTATTATTCGTCCAGCGTGTGGGTCGGCTTATGCTATTGTATTATACTCCTTTGTTCCTATCTACAACACTAATCTGAATCATCAATAAAACACATTACCTAATTTTGTTAAAATTTTTATTTATGAAATACAAAATCTTATTACTTATTATCTATAAAATAGGAGCGAAACATCTCATCCACTAAAATATCGTTGTACAATGTGTTCTCTGTAAATATACTCGTAAAACTATGCATTGAACATCCCTGAAACTTATATAGCAAATACATTAAGCAATATTCGCCACAAACTGAAGTCCACTCATTCTGAATCCTATCAACATTCCAGTTCCATCTTTTACAATTTCTTTTAAAAAACTCTAGATGATATCGTACAGGTGCCCGTCCAAATGAATCAAAATATTGACCGACGTCATTCGTATCGATATATAAAGATACCCAATGTGACTCTGGTTTATCATCTGTATCCAAATTGCATATTATATACGTTGGTACGTGGGTGTACATGGGTAGTTTATTGGCAGCATAAACATTATTTTCTAGAGTGGGGTGAATCTTTTTCAGATGTTGTTGTACATCTAGTGTATCCATAATATTACTGCTATTAGTAGATTATTACAGTACCAATCTACTCAATGACTAATATAGGAATGATCAATTATAGTGATATCTAAATATTAAATTGCTTTCTTTGTGTTATACAAAACGTATTTGAGTCACCAATACACTGAACAAGACATGACAGGAAGGACGTAGGAATGTAGAGATAACCAACAGAATGTAAGGTAAGCTTGTTGACGCATAAAGATACTATCAATTCTACTGCAGAAATTCTTTAGATTAGAATTATTACTCACTGGTACTATATAAGACCAAGCAACTGCAGTCATGGAGTTAGTGTATGGTCGTTTGACCGCAGTGGATCTATCAATACTACATTTGTGTTACTTCAACGCAACAAAGGCCATGGATGTAAGTGTTTAATCTATTGACAAACTTACTTTTCTTTCTGTTATTTTCTTACGTGTGTATGATTTAGTGTTAACAAATTATATTTAAATATTATGTGTGTATATGGTTAAGCCGTGGTAGCTCAGATGGTTAGCGCAAAATGTAAACTTCATAGTACACGTCCCGGGTTCGATCCCCGCCGGCACCAATTAAATTGTTAATTACAATTTTAAGTGCTGATTTACCACGTGCTCAGCGGTGAAGGAAAACATCGTGAGGAATGCATGTCTGAGAAAATTTCGAAGGCATGTGAAGTTTGCCAACACGCATTGAGGTATCGCAGCGAACATTTCCTAGCCCTAAAACCCTCTCAGAAATGAGAGGAGGCCTATGTTCAGCAGTGGACTTTAATAGGTTTGTAACTTTAGCTTTTTTAACTTTTATGATTAAGTGTTAACAAATTGATATTAACATGATAACTGTGTTGTTGCAGAAATCATTGAGCTTCGATGAAAATACCTGTAAACAGTATTACTACTCGCCACTCTCCCCTCAAGAAGAGAGTGATGACATCGTCATTAATAATAACACATGCGATGGTGGAAAAAGAAAATCGCAATCGATTGATCATTTTTTTGAAGCTGAATCAAAAATAAAAAAGAGGAAGCTGTTATCATCAACCGTAGCACGAGCCGCTAGAGATGGTGTATCATACATTTCTACTAATTCTGACGACGGAGACCAAGCGACGCATCTCATCAAAATTGAAATGTACGATATGAAGAAGCTATCCAAGATTCCAACTACTGATCATTGGAAACATGCTTCCACGAGGATTAAATATTACGTAAAGACTAATAAGGATAGCATCTACGACAACACAAACGCCCTCGTATACAATATTACAAAGACAATAGCAGAAAGTGAAAAAGTTAAAAAATACTTTTTTAACAATGACAGTCATTAGCTGATCATTAGTGAATGTGATTCTGTTTACTTAAATTACTTCCGTGTACTCATTATATTCTATTTCTAATCCTTTGTTAGACTTAAATATCGGACATTATTTGAAATTTGGGTATCAGTTGGTCTACCAACACTGAACTGTTACTTACTCTGCTACCTATTTTCTTCTTTACTATAAGGATGGCAAACTTCAGTGAAGTGTGCACCTGTGCTTTCTTCTCCACAACCATGGAAGAGAATACGGAACTATTCAACAGCGAATTAAATCAGGAGTTGTCTAAAGTTTGTGATGAAATGGAGAAGGATCAACTGTTCGATTCATCGTATGATGATGAGTTGTATAATCACTGTGCGATGGTTGAAACACAGTTTAAGTAAGTAAAATAAACATTCATTTCGATCATAATTTACACAATGTCTTGTACAGTTTTTAATAAATTTAAACATTTTAGTAGTCAACCACTACAACTTGGAAGAGGAACGAAGCGAACAAGCAGCAAAGAACCCAAGATCAGCAAAAAACCAACAACGGAAGCGGAAGCGCCTACCTCTGCAGGGAACAGTATCAGTAACGAAGATCAAGTGGAATGTCTAACGTGTCATATATTTATCAAGAAACGGTATTTAGCTAATCATTTTAAAAGTAATGTTCACAAAAATAATCTTTTAAATTCACATAATTCTTTATCAAACGTTAGTGTTATTGAATCTGCTTTTGGAAATAGGATTTTAACTTATAAAATCAAGAGTAGAGTAGATAGTTCGACATTGGTAAATTTTGAAACTCCTGAACTATTTTTAAATTCTATTAAAGATGATATTTTATTTTTAATACAAGAGTGTATTCATCAACACATAATTTTTAAAGTAAACTTCATATTGCATGCTGATTTTGTTCAACAAACTAAATATATTCATGATACGTTCGATTTTCAAACGCTTAACTATATTATTTGTCAAGGAGATGACTTAAGTATTTTTTTTCATCTTTAAATGATACAATTACTACTAAAATTAGTGCATTTGAAAAAAAAGATAGTGGATGGAGTCTAAAAAACATAAAATCTATAGACATGAATGTTAATAAATTTGACCCCCTACGCGGTACTTCATACATAGATCTTCCTCGTGACATAAAATTAAAAAAGGCTGTTATAAATGTAAAAAGCAAGGATTATTTTTGTTTTAAATGGGCGTTACTCTCGGCGTTATATCCCGTAAACAAAGACGCGGATCGTGTATCATCGTACGTTAAACATGCAAATAAACTTAAATTTAATGGTATTTCCTTTCCAGTTAAAATTTCTGACATAGCAAAAGTAGAGAAATTAAATGATATTAGTATTAATGTTTTTGGGTTAGAATATAATAAAGAAAAACGATGTAATTCTATAGTAGGTCCATTATTTTTAACAAAGTGTCGTAAAGATAGACATATCAATTTATTATTTTTTTCCAAGGATACAAAAAATCATTATTGTTACATAAAAAATTTATCGCGGTTAGTTAGTAAACAAATTTCAAAAGACGGTCACATCATGTACATTTGCGAAGCATGTCTACTTCACTTTCCATCTAAGGAAAGTTTAAATAACCATGAACAATACGATTGTGCCCACATTTGTACAGAATTACCAAACAGTGAAACTTTTAAAAAAAAGAATTGGTTTGGTCAACCTATTTCAAATGATAAAATTAAATTTGATAGTTATGAAAAAAAGTTGAAGATACCATTCGTAGTTTATGCTGATTTTGAAGCATTTTTTAAAACCAATAGAATCATGTTCTAACGATCCTTCCAAACCTTTCACACACAATATTCAGAAACATGAAGTACATAGTTTTGGTTATTATATAAAATGTTCATATGATGATAAATTATCAAAATATGTAACGTATTGCGGACCCAACTGTGCACAAGTGTTTATGGAAAGTTTATCTAACAATCTCAAAGAAATAAATAGACTTCAAAAATATCCTCCACTTCCGCTAACAAATGAAGACAAAAACCAAATTTCAAATGCAACCATTTGTCATATTTGTGAAACAGAGTTAGCAGAACATTTTTATGATTTTGATTGGTACACCGGTAGTTTTATAGGTGTTGCTCACGAATCATGTAGCTCGAAGTTCAGGAAACCTCGTTATATACCAATATTTTTACACAACCTTAGTCACTATGATGCTCATTTTATTGTTCACGCGTTAAACTTTTGTGATGGTGAAGTCGAAGTTATCCCTCAAAATAAAGAAAAATATATATCCTTTTCCAAAAAATTAAAAATGAATAACCACGAAATTATATTAAGATTCATAGATTCATTTAAGTTTTTATCATGTAAATTAGAAGAATTGGCCAAAAATCTCAGTAATGATCAATTTCAAGAATTACGTAAAAATTATCCTAATGATGAAGATTTCTTTCGTTTAAAACGGAAAGGCGTTTATCCATATGAACTTATGACTAATTATGATAGTTTAAGCCTAACATCGCTCCCCGAACAAAAAATTTTTTTATAGCTCGCTCACAGATTCCCATATTTCAAATGATGATTACAATCATGCTAAAGATGTTTGGGAACACTTTGGGTGTTGTAATATGCTAGATTATTCAAACCTGTATTTAAAAACAGACGTTTTACTTTTAACCGATGTATTTGAAAACTTTAGAAAGTTATGTATTAATACTTATGATTTAGACCCTGCCCATTATTACACAGCACCCGGTTTAAGTTGGGATGCAATGTTAAAATATACAAAAATAGAATTAGAACTTTTAACAGATTATGAGAAAATTGCATTTATTAGATCAGGTATCAGGGGTGGTGTATCTCAATGTAGTAATCGTTATGCTAGAGCTAATAACAAATATATGGGGGATTATGATGCAGGGAAACCAAATTCATATATCACATATTTTGATGCCAACAATTTATATGGTTGGGCTATGTCTCAATGTCTTCCTACTGGTGGATTCGAATGGGTAAATCCGAATACAGAATTTAATGTGTCTGAGACATCGAACTTCGGTTTTATTTTAGAAGTTGATTTGGAATATCCAGATGAACTTCATGATTTACATTCGGACTTTCCTTTATGCCCCGAAAACATTTGTGCAGACAATATTAATGAAAATAAACTAGTCCCAAATTTAAATAATTAAGATAAATATGTAATTCATTACAGAAATTTAAAGCAGTGCATAGAAATGGGGGTTAAATTAACTAAAATTCATAGAGTTTTAAAATTTAAACAGTCTCGCTGGTTGAAGATGTACATAGATCTAAACACAAAATTAAGAACGTTAGCAAAATCAGATTTCGAAAAAGATTTTTATAAATTAATGAATAATTCAGTCTTCGGAAAGACTATGGAGAATATTGAAAAAAGGGTTAACATAAAATTAGTTACACACTGGGAGAACCAGGGCAAAGCTTTAGGTGCTCAAGATCTAATCGCTAAACCACAATTTCATAGTCTTTCAGTATTTTCGGAAAACCTAGTTGCGGTTCAGTTGCGAAAAACAAAGTTAATATATAACAAACCAATTTATTTAGGGTTTTGCATTTTAGATATTTCAAAAACATTAATGTATGATTTTCATTATAACTATATGGTTAAAAAGTTTAGTAAAATCAAATTATTGTATACAGATACGGATAGTTTAATATATCATATATTTACAGATGATTTTTACTCTGATATAAAACCTGACCTTTCATCATACTTTGATACCTCAGCTTATGATGCAAATAATATTTTTGAATATCCAAAATTAAATAAAAAGAAATTAGGTTTTTTTAAAGATGAAAATAATGGTAAAATCATGAAAGAATTTGTGGGTTTACGATCCAAAATGTACGCTTTTAATTTAGAGAATAAGACTATAGCCAAGGCAAAAGGGGTAAATAAATGTATCACTAAAAAGATGACCATGGATAATTATAAGTCTTCTCTATTTAATAAAAAAGTGCAATATTATAGTATGCTTAGATTTAAATCAATTAAACACACAATTTTTACACAAAAATTAAATAAGATTGGTTTATCATATAATGACACAAAGAGGCATATTTTAGATAATAATATTGAAACATTAGCTTGGGGTCATTATAAACTGCGTTAAGTGTTGATAGTTTTTAATTTTATGTCTGCATGTAAATAAAATTTGTATTGATTGTAAAATAATGATAATAGTATAATATGACGTAGAGTTTATTACATATTTAATCGTTGATTTATTGTAAATAATTTAAGTTAATTGTTGTTTATATTTGCGTGTGTATGTGTGCATTTATTTGAGGTTGAGTTGACTGTAAAATTATGATGTACTAATTGTGTTAGAAATAGTATACATTCTGTTTTATATAATGTTTGCAATATATATTAATTGTTAACACCAACACTTTCATTTTTTATTTCACCCCTTAGAACTTTAGACGTGTGTAATGTTTCACTTTATCCATCCGTTTACTGCTATTGTGGCGGGGCCAAGTGGATGTGGGAAGTCAAATTTTGTAACAAATTTTATAAAATCAGTTACAGAAATATGTAATTGTGATTTTAATCAGATCACATGGTGCTTTGATGAAATGCAACCTTTATATAATTTACCAAATGTTAACTACCATCAAGGAATTCCAAATGTTAATATGTTTGACGGTGAAAACCCACATCTTGTTATTATTGATGATCTAATGAGAGAGTCCGATGGAAGAATTGTGGATATATTTACAAAAGGTAGTCATCACAGGAATCTTAGTGTATTTTATTTAACACAAAATTTATTTCATCAGGGTAAAGGGCAAAGAGACATATCCTTAAACTCAAATTATATAATATATTTTAAAAACCCTCGAGATAAAACTCAAATAAGATATTTAGCACGACAAGTGTCACCAGATAACCCAAAATTTATTGAAGATGCCTACAGGGATGCAACTCTAGAGGCGCATGGATATTTAATGGTAGATTTAAAACAAAATACCAATGATTTTTGTCGTATCAAGACAAATGTCTTCCCATTTAATGGTTTTTGCACAGTCTACGTCCCCACAAAAGAGTTTAAATACACCAAGAATCAAACATTTCAAATCATTGCTAAATGATGCATCGTCGACTCACAACGCATAAACATTTGTTAAACGCTTTGCATACGCTTAAACCAAAATATCAAAGAGCATTACTTAAAACGTGTGGTGAAGAAGAAATTAACTGTATTTGTGAGTGTATTCATAACGTTTTACAGGGATAAGTACCTCTTAAAGATCAAGATAAACAAAAATTGAATAAACACAAAAATATACTCCGTCAACTAGTGCGTAAGTGTAAACATAAACTAAGAAAAAATATAATTATACAAAAAGGAGGGGCTTTCTTACCAATAATATTAGGTGCAATATTGAGTGGATTAGTGAGTGGACTAGCCAGTTAACATGGAAAATGCAAAGAAAATGATACTTATCGAACCTGGATTAATTGAAAAATTAAAACAAGAAAATAAGGTTAATACGAGTAGTTTATCTCGATTAGATATTGAAATACAAAATATTATGAATAGTAAGATGGAAGACCGAAAGAAATGGATGTTATATTTACAAACACTGCAAAGATACCTTCATTTTACCGAAGAGGATCGTCAACCACTCAGATTACCAATTTATTCTGATACATCTAATGAAGATTCAAACGAGTCTAAAATTGGTTTTAAAAATAAAGATAGAGATCTAAAAACTTCAGTTGATGCTGAATCTTTGTTGGAGGAGAATCGATCCATCAAAAGTAAAGAAAATGTTGAAATTCCACTTTACACACCAGCCCAAATACTCAGTTTAATACCAAAAACTTATAATAAAAAAGGACAGTTATTATTAAACTTAGTTGAAACAAGTAAAGGTAAAATACATTGGGATAATGAAGGTACAGTCATAATTGATAATAAAAAAATTCCTGGAAGTAATATTGTTGATTTAATAAATGATTCACTAAGACCCTTAAAAAGAAGTGATCCAGTAGGGTGGGATAGATTTGCTGAAGCATTAAAAGATATTAAAGTACCACTTACTTATATTGGAAATCCAAAGAGATGTGAGTTTATTAACCAACTTCAAGCAAAAGATCTGAACAAACCCTCTGAGATTGAATTTCAAGAGTTTTCTACACCGAGCAGTAGAGATAAAAAGTCTACAACTAAAATACGTAAAAGGCTTGAGTGGGAAAAAATGGACCCCGTACTAGAAGAAATTAACAGGATTTATTATGATCCATCTAATCCCGCTGGTTTTGGTAGTATTGATAAATTGTCAAAAGCCATGAAGGGTAAAATGAATAAAAAGCAAGTAAAGGAATGGTTAAAATCACAAGAAACATACACATTACATAAACCCATTCGAAAAAAATTCCCGCGTAATAGGTACATTCTATCAAATATTAATGAACTGTGGCAAGCTGATTTAAGTGATATGCGAACTTATTCTCAATATAATGATGGTTTCAAGTATATACTCTGTGTTATTGATGTATTTAGTAAATATGCTTTTGCAAGACCAATGAAAAAGAAAAACTCAGAAACAACTAAAGAATGTTTTGAAAGTATATTTACTGAAAGTAATTTAACACCTACTCACATACAATCTGATAAAGGTACAGAATTTGTTTCAAAAGATGTACAAAAATACTTTAAATCCAAAAAAGATTAATTACTATACCACTAACAATCCTGACATTAAGGCCAGTATTGTTGAACGATTTCAAAGAACACTAAAAATGAAAATGTGGCGTTATTTCACTCATAATAATACTTATAGATATATAGATGTTTTACAAGATTTAATATACTCTTACAATCACAGCTTTCACTCTAGTATTAAGATGTGCCCATGTGATGTAAATTCCAACAATATTATGACAGTTTGGACTAATCTTTATGAAAGACGGTCAAACAAACTTTCTTTAGAGAATCCTAAACCAAATTTCAATGTGGGTGATTATGTTCGAATAACTAAATATAAACATGCTTTCCAAAAAGGATATGAATCAAATTGGAGTGATGAAATATTTATTATATCTTCAATAATGGATAGATCTCCATGGGTTGTTTATACAATAACAGATTTACAAAATGAACCAATAGTTGGTACTTTTTTATGAAAGAGAATTACAGAAAATCACTTACAACCCCACCTCACAATATAAAGTAGATAAAATAATTGACACTCGTTACTCAGGTAACAGAAAAGAAGTATTAGTGAAGTGAAAAGGTTATCCAGATAAATTTAACAGTTGGATTTTAGCTTCTAGTTTAAAAGAAATATGAATAAAGAAAGTTTTTATTTAACTTTGCTCAGCAATAGTTCAATGGAATACTTTCCTGATAACAAGACCACAAATTTTTCAACGAAATTACCGAAAGCTATTAAATTAGAAGGTGAATGGTCGGTTGGAGTTGTCGAGTTTCAATATCCATGTACCATGTTTACTGTTCAAGATCATGAAAATGTTATATACATTACAAAATCTATGTTAATGCCTAATGAAGATAAACCATCCACAGTGTACTACAAAAAACATATTCCAGCTACCAACTATGATAACGTTGAGCATATTTTAAGAGTGTTAAATGGTATCGGAGAGAACTTGAAATTTCGCTATGATGAAATAACAAAATTTGTGTCTATTTTTGTTTTGGATAAAAATATAACTTCCGTAACATTATCACCCAAATTAAGTTTACAACTAGGTTATGAACCAAATAAAAATCTCCTAGAGAGAAGTTTTGGAAAGTGTCCTGCTAATTTACACTTAGGGTTACCATCTCAACTCTTTATATATTGCGACATTATCGATCCTCAGATTGTGGGTGATGTTATGACTCCTTTACTAAGAGTCATTTCATTAGATCCTACAAAATACATTTATGGTGCAAATAAAATGCACGTTTTCTCTCAACCTCACTACTTACCTGTTATGCGAAGAGAGTTCGATACGCTGGAAATAGTTATAAGATCGAGCACAGGACAAAAAATACCATTCCAGTTTGGAACCGTGTGTATTAAACTACATTTCCGAAAATTATAATAATGAATTCTCTTCGTGATCATCATAAATGTCCATATGAAAATTATTACACACATCAAGCTGGGTCAGGAGTTGGAGTAATTTATAAGGGTGCACCATACCAACGCGGTCATGGTATTGGGAGCTTCTTAGGGGGGTTATTTAGATCAGTTTTACCTTTACTTTCAAGTGGTGCTCGAGTGATTGGTAAGGAGGCATTAAGCGCTGGAGTAGGACTTTTATCGGATATAGTTCAAGCGCGTCCTATGGAAGCCTCAATAAAAGATCGTCTAAAGCAAGTTAGTACGAATTTAAAACGAAAGGCTGATGAGAAAATTGATCAATTTAACATGACAGGATCTGGGTATGAAACTAAAAGAAAACGATTGACCTCGTTCATTCCACCATTAACTGCTAAAGTGAAAGCTGCGAAAAAACTTGGTCTAAAGCCAAAAAATAACAAAGATATATTTTCAAATTAAATATGTCTTTCCTTCATAATCATTCTTGCGAGTGCGTTAAGTCAGAATTGGATTTGTTTGCACTACCGTCTACAAAAACCAGCATTGAAAATGGATTGTGGATTCATTATAAACCAATTTCATCTCTTGGTGATGATGGACCTATCGAGTTTCAAGTTGGCTGGGACAGGCGATGACTACATAGATTTGTCTCATACATTACTCCACATAAAGGCAAAAGTATTAAATCAAGATTCAACTAACTTGATATCTACTACAATAGTAGCACCTGTAAATAATTGGCTGCATTCACTTTTTTAGTCAACTTGATGTTTATTTAAACCAAAAACTTGTATCACCACCTAATAATACCTATGCATATCGAGCATACATGGAAACCCTTTTAAACTATGCTCCTGCTGCTAAACAATCTCATCTTACTTGTAGCTTTTGGTATGAGAATACAGCAGGAAAAATGGATTCTACGGATGGTAAAAACATAGGATTTGTTAAAAGACAGGAATTGATTAGTGAAAGTAAGGAAATAGAAATGATTGGTCATCTTCACGGTGACATTTTCAACCAAGATAAATTTTTAATTAATGGTGTTGAAATGAGTGTTAAATTGGTTCGATCGAGAGAGAGCTTTAATTTAATTGCTGGGTCAAACGATGTAAAGTTTAAAGTTTGCATTACGGACGCAACTCTTATTGTTCGACGAGCACGAATTAATCCAAGTGTATTACTCGCACATCAAAAAGTTTTAGCTTCTACCACTGCTAAATATCCTATTACTCGAGCTGAAGTAAAAGTTTTAACAATTCCATCGGGTGTTCAAGGAAAAACTCTTGATAATATATTTTTAGGGCAGGTACCCAAAAGATGTATAATTGGATTTGTGAACAATTCTGCATTTAATGGTTCCCTTACTAAAAATCCATTTAACTTTGAAAACTATGGTATTAATTCTTTCAGCTTATATATTGATGGTCAACAAATACCTTCAAAAGCTTTGCAACCATCTTTTAATAATAGCATATTTACATCAGCATATCATACTCTATTCTCGGGAACTGATATTCACTTTCTTAATGAAGGAAATGGAATCTCTTGTGAACAGTATGCCAAAGGTTACTGTCTATTAGCATTTGACTTAACTCCTGATTTATCAGCCAACTCATCAGCTCATTGGAATCTCATAAAGCATGGTAGTGTAAGATTAGAAGTACGATTTGAATCCTCACTAATACAAACAATTAACTGTATAGTTTATGCTGAGTTTGATAATATTATTGAGATAGATAAAAACAAAAATGTTACTGTAGACTATAGTAGTTAAGGTTATAATATGTGTTGTGTGTTAGATTTTATGAGTTATGTGTAATGCATTTTGTGTGTATGTAACTATGTGAAACATTATAAAATTAAATAAAACAAATTGTATGCAATATATTATTTTTTATTTCTTTATAAATATTCTATTTAATCTAATACAAAACTCTGTTCGAGTTTAAATTTTACATAAGCACACTGACTAAACCACTGAACATGCTGCTGCCAAGGATCATCATCATCTTCCCAATCTTTTAAGCCACCACCACAATGGAAACACTTGGTCCTGTCTGCATGGCCAGTATAAAAGAAACCGGCTTCTGCAAGATCTTCAGGTTTCTGTCGCATAAAGAGAGGCCAGTTTTCGAAACTGAGCAACCGGCTAGATTTTGAACTGAAGAATGGATATTCAGCTCTTGAGTACTGCATATTCTCGTTTTCATCTCCACTCAGTGTTGTAGTTTTGTTCTTCAATGATGTGTTCTGTACACGTATGCCACACTCATCTCTTTCTTCTGCTCTTGTCTTCCTGTAATTTAAGTAAACAGAATCACATTCACTAATGATCAGCTAATGACTGTCATTGTTAAAAAAGTATTTTTTAACTTTTTCACTTTCTGCTATTGTCTTTGTAATATTGTATACGAGGGCGTTTGTGTTGTCGTAGATGCTATCCTTATTAGTCTTTACGTAATATTTAATCCTCGTGGAAGCATGTTTCCAATGATCAGTAGTTGGAATCTTGGATAGCTTCTTCATATCGTACATTTCAATTTTGATGAGATGCGTCGCTTGGTCTCCGTCGTCAGAATTAGTAGAAATGTATGACACACCATCTCTAGCGGCTCGTGCTACGGTTGATGATAACAGCTTCCTCTTTTTTATTTTTGATTCAGCTTCAAAAAAATGATCAATCGATTGCGATTTTCTTTTTCCACCATCGCATGTGTTATTATTAATGACGATGTCATCACTCTCTTCTTGAGGGGAGAGTGGCGAGTAGTAATACTGTTTATAGGTATTTTCATCGAAGCTCAATGATTTCTGCAACAACACAGTTATCATGTTAATATCAATTTGTTAACACTTAATCATAAAAGTTAAAAAAGCTGAAGTTACAACCTATTAAAGTCCACTGCTGAACATAGGCCTCCTCTCATTTCTGAGAGGGTTTTAGGGCTAGGAAATGTTCGCTGCGATACCTCAATGCGTGTTGGCAAACTTCACATGCCTTCGAAATTTTCTCAGACATGCATTCCTCACGATGTTTTCCTTAACCGCTGAGCACGTGGTAAATCAGCACTTAAAATTGTAATTAACAATTTAATTGGTGCCGGCGGGGATCGAACCCGGGACGTGTACTATGAAGTTTACATTTTGCGCTAACCATCTGAGCTACCACGGCTTAACCATATACACACATAATATTTAAATATAATTTGTTAACACTAAATCATACACACGTAAGAAAATAACAGAAAGAAAAGTAAGTTTGTCAATAGAATAAACACTTACATCCATGGCCTTTGTTGCGTTGAAGTAACACAAATGTAGTATTGATAGATCCACTGCGGTCAAACGACCATACACTAACTCCATGACTGCAGTTGCTTGGTCTTATATAGTACCAGTGAGTAATAATTCTAATCTAAAGAATTTCTGCAGTAGAATTGATAGTATCTTTATGCGTCAACAAGCTTACCTTACATTCTGTTGGTTATCTCTACATTCCTACGTCCTTCCTGTCATGTCTTTCACGTTCCTGTCACGTTCACGTTTTGTATAACACAAAGAAAGCAATTTAATATTTAGATATCACTATAATTGATCATTCCTATGTTAGTCATTGAGTAGATTGGTACTGTAATAATCTACTAATAGCAGTAATATTATGGATACACTAGATGTACAACAACATCTGAAAAAGATTCACCCCACTCTAGAAAATAATGTTTATGCTGCCAATAAACTACCCATGTACACCCACGTACCAACGTATATAATATGCAATTTGGATACAGATGATAAACCAGGGTCACATTGGGTATCTTTATATGTCGATACGAATGACGTCGGTCAATATTTTGATTCATTTGGACGGGCACCTGTACGATATCATCTAGAGTTTTTTAAAAGAAATTGTAAAAGATGGAACTGGAATGTTGATAGGATTCAGAATGAGTGGACTTCAGTTTGTGGCGAATATTGCTTAATGTATTTGCTATATAAGTTTCAGGGATGTTCAATGCATAGTTTTACGAGTATATTTACAGAGAACACATTGTACAACGATATTTTAGTGGATGAGATGTTTCGCTCCTATTTTATAGATAATAAGTAATAAGATTTTGTATTTCATAAATAAAAATTTTAACAAAATTAGGTAATGTGTTTTATTGATGATTCAGATTAGTGTTGTAGATAGGAACAAAGGAGTATAATACAATAGCATAAGCCGACCCACACGCTGGACGAATAATAGATAATGACGGTAGTTATTCAACAATAGATAAGTAGATAAGGACAATGGAGCGCTAATGACGGTTGAGGCTCGCAGCGGATATCAATTAGATAAGAGTTAATTGATCTGCACATCTCCGGAACCGTGCATCCTACGCAAAAATGGACCGCAGATTCGTGATCAGAGCATGCCAAAACCTTTTTTTTTTTTTTTTTTTTTTTCTTAGGATTGTGAGTCGACGAACGTCGTGCGCCAGAACTGGTACAACCTTTCTACAAGTGCGCCAGAACTGGTACAACGTAACTACTTAACACAAATGTAGTATTGATAGATTCACTGCGGTCAAACGACCATACACTAACTCCATGACTGCAGCTGCTCGGTAGTAAGTAATAATTCTAATCTAAAGAATTTATCGGACATCGGTCAATATTTGGACGATCACCTGTACGATATCATCTAGAGTTTTTAAAAAGGAATTGTAAAAGATGGAACTGGAATCTTGATAGTATTCAGAATGAATATTGCTTAATGAATTTGCTATATAAGTTTCAGGAATGTTCAATGCATAGTTTTGCGAGTATATTTACAGGGAACACATTGTACACATTGTATATTTTAGTGGATGAGATGTTTCGCTCCTATTTTATAGACAATAAGTAATAAGATTTTGTATGTTGTAAATGAAAATTGTAACAAAATTAGGTAATGTGTTTTATTGATGATTTTTATGAAAGAGTTAATTGATCTGCACATCTCCGGAACCGTGCATCCTACGCAAAAATGGACCGCAGATTCGGGATCAGAGCATGCCTTTTTTTTTAGCATTGTGAGTCGACGAACGTCGTGCGCCAGAACTGGTACAACCTTTCTACAAGTGCGCCAGAACTGGTACAACGTAACTACTGTGTTACTTCAACGCATTAAAGACCATAGATGTAAGTGTTTATTCTATTGACAAACTTACTTTTCTTTCTGTTATTTTCTTACGTGTGTATGATTTAGTGTTAACAAATTATATTTAAATATTATGTGTGTATATGATTAAGCCGTGGTAGCTCAGATGGTTTGCGCAAGCTGTATATTTCACAGTACGCGACCCGGGTTTGATCCCCGCCGGCACCAATTAAATTTTTAATTGCAATTTTAAGTGCTGATTTACCACGTGCTCAGCGGTGAAGGAAAACATCGTGAGGAAACCTGCATGTCTGAGAAAATTTCGAAGGCATGTAAAGTTCGTCAACACGCATTGAGGCAGCGCGCGAAAATTTCCTAGCCCTGAATACAAAGACAATAACAGAAAGTGAAAAAGTAAAAAAATACTTTTTTAACAATGACAGTCATTAGTTGATCATTACTGAATGTGATTCTGTTTACTTAAATTACAGGAAGACAAGAGCAGAAGGAAGAGATGGGATGATGGGAAGTAATGAAGCGTTGTTATGTGAAGTTTGTTGGAAAAAAATATTTTTAGTCACGTGTAAATTTTTTAACTTTTTGGTTCAAAATGACACAAAATCTAAAAAATATTAAATACACCATCGACATGGACGGATTTTACATTACATATCCTCATAAACATTTTCAATGTAGAGAAATGGCTATTCTAGACGTAAAACTAATAAAAATTTCGGCCAAGTTATCCTTTCTATTATTTGTTGCCAAAAGACAAAAAAACTGTTCGTTATAGCGAAACACACTTGCACTGCATTCCATATTTTGACGTGACCGAAGAATTAAAATGTTACCTACAAACAAGAGAACATCATTCCCATATTAAATTGGTACATTAGAAATTTGTGCAAAGACGATGTGATCGCATACAAAGGTGGTTCAGCAGAAAAACAATTTTTAAAAATGTTGACGACGAATGATAGAATTTTTAATATTGAAGAATACAAATGTCCAAAATACAATGATTTGGTAAATGCCATAAATTTAAACAAACGTTATGTGTGTAATAATCATATATTTGCAAAAAATAATCACAAAATTTTACATTGTTCTTGTGATGAAGTGTGGGTTTTTTACAAGTGGTTACTGCTTGAAAATAAAATTTTAAATTAATCATAAATTTTGTTTGATTTCCCAAAAACATTAGTTATAGTACACAATATATATATTTTTTTTTTTATATATTTTTTTTTTATATATATTAATTGTTTACCTATACCAACACTTTCATTTTTTATTTCACCCCTTAGAACTTTAGACGTGTGTAATGTTTCACTTTATACACCCGTTTACTGCTATTGTGGCAGGACCAAGTGGATGTGGGAAGTCAAATTTTGTAACAAATTTCATAAAATCGATTACAGAAATATGTAATTGTGATTTTAATCAGATCACATGGTGCTTTGATGAAATGCAACCTTTATATAATTTATCTAATGTTAACTATCATCAAGGAATTCCAAATCTTAATATGTTTGATGGTGAAAACCCACATCTTGTTATTATTGATGATCTAATCAGAGAGTCCGATGGAAGAATTGTAGATATATTTACAAAAGGTAGTCATCACAGTAATCTCAGTGTATTTATTTAACACAAAATTTATTTCATCAGGGTAATGGGCAAAGAGACATATCTTTAAACTCAAGTTATAAAATATATTTTAAAAACCCTCGAGATAAAACTCAAATAAGATATTTAGCACGACAAGTGTCACCAGATAACCCAAAATTCATTGAAGATGCCTACAGGGATGCAACTCTAGAGGCGCATGGATATATAATGGTAGATTTAAAACAGAATACTAATGATTTTTGTCGTATCAAGACACATGACTTCCCATTTAATGGTTTCTGTACAGTCTACGTCCTCACAAAAGAGTTTAAAGACACCAAGAATCAAACAATTCAAATCATTGCTAAATGATGCATCGTCGACTCACAACGCATAAACATTTGCTAAACGCTTTGCATACGCTTAAACCAAAATATCAAAGAGCATTACTTAAAACGTGTGATGAAGAAGTAATTAACTGTATTTTTGAGTGTATTCATAACGTTTTACAAGTAAAAATAACTCTTATAGATCAAGATAAACAAAAATTGAATAAACACAAAAATATACTCCGTAAACTAGTGCGTAAGTGTTAACATAAACTAAGAAAAAATGTAATTATACAAAAAGGAATTTGACTTTTTGACTTTCTTAACAATAATATTAGGTGCAATATTAAGTGGATTAGTGAGTGGACTAGCCAGTTAACATGGAAAATGCAAAGAAAATGATACTTATCGAACCTGGATTGATTGAAAAATTAAAACAAGAAAATAAGGTTAATAGTAATTTATCTTGATTAGATATTGAAATGCAAAATATTATGAATAGTAAGACGGAAGACCGAAAGAAATGGATGTTATATTTACAAACACTGCAAAGATAGCTTCATTTTACCGAAGAGGATCGTCAACCACTCAGATTACCAATTTACTCTGATACATCTAATGAAGATTCAAGTGACTCTAAAATTGGTTTTAAAAATAAAAATAGAGATCTAAAAACTTCAGTTTATGCTGAATCTTTGTTGGAGGAGAATCGATCCATTAAAAGTAAAGAAAATGATGAAAATCAACTTTACACACCAGCTCAAATACTCAGTTTAATACCAAAAACTTATAATAAAAAAGGACAGTTATTATTAAACCTAGTTGAAACAAGTAAAATTAAAATACATTTGGATAATGAAGGTACAGTCATAATTGATAATGAAAAAATTCCTGGAACTAATATTGTTGATTTAATAAATAATTCACTAAGACCCTTAAAAAGAAGTGATCCAGTAGAGTGGGATAGATTTGCTGAAGCATTAAAAGATATTAAAGTACCACTTACTTCGAAATCCAAAGAGATGTGAATTTATAAACCTACTTCAAGCAATAGATCTGAACAAACCCTCTGAGATTGAAGTTCAAGAGTTTTCTACACCGAACAGTAGAGATAAAAAGTCTACAACTAAAATACGTAAAAGGCTTGAGTGGGAAAAATGTACCCCGTACTAGAAGAAATTAACGGGATTTATTATGATCCTAGATGGATTTGATATCTAATCCCGCTGGTTTTGGTAGTATTGATAAATTATCAAAAGCCATGAAGGGTAAAATGAATAAAAGGCAAGTAAAGGAATGGTTAAAATCACAAGAAACATGCACATTACATAAACCCATTCGAAAAAAATTCCCGCGTAATAGGTACATTCTATCAAATATTAATGAACTGTGGCAAACTGATTTAAGTGATATGCGAAACTTATTCTCAATATAATGATGGTTTCAAGTATATACTTTGTGTTATTGATGTATTTAGTAAATATGCTTTTGCAAGACCAATGAAAAAGAAAAACTCAGAAACAACTAAAGAATATTTTGAAAGTATATTTACTGAAAGTAATTTAACACCTACTCACATATAATCTGATAAAGGTACAGAATTTGTTTTAAAAGACGTACAAAAATACTTTAAATCCAAAAAGATTAATTACTATACCACTAACAATCCTGACCAGCCAGTATTGTTGAACGATTACAAAGAACACTAAAAATGAAAATGTGGCGTTATTTCACTCATTATAATACTTATAGATATATAGATGTTTTACAAGATTTAATACACTCTTACAATCACAGCTTTCACTCTAAGATGTGCCCATGTGATGTAAATTCCAACAATATTATGACAGTTTGGACTAATCTTTATGATAGACGGTCAAACAAACTTTCTTTAGAAAATCCTAAACCAAATTTCAATGTGGGTGACTATGTTCGAATAACTAAATATAAACATGTTTTCCAAAAAGGATATGAATCACATTGGAGTGATGAAATATTTATTATATCTTCAATAATTGATAGATCTGCATGGGTTGTTTATACAATAACAGATTTACAAAATGAACCAATAGTTGGTACTTTTTATGAAAGAGAATTACAGAAAATCACTTACAGCCCCACCTCACAATATAAAATAGATAAAATAATTGACACTCGTTATTCAGGTAACAGAAAAGAAGTATTAGTGAAGTGGAAAGGTTATCCAGATAAATTTAACGGTTGGATTTTAGCTTCTAGTTTAAAAGAAATATGAATAAAGAAAGTTTTTATTTAACTTTGCACAGCAATAGTTCAATGGAATACTTTCCTGATAACAAGGCCACAAATTTTTCAACGAAATTATCAAAAGCTATTAAATTAGAAGGTGAATGGTCGGTTGGAGTTGTCGAGTTTCAATATCCATGTACCATGTTTACTGTTCAAGATCATGAAAATGTTATATACATTACAAAATCTATGTTAATGCCTAATGAAGATAAACCATCCATAGTGTACTACAAAAAACATATTCCAGCTACCAACTATGATAACGTTGAGCATATTTTAAGAGTGTTAAATGGTATCGGAGAGAACTTGAAATTTCGCTATGATGAAATAACAAATTACAACTAGGTTATGAACGAAATAAAAATCTCCTAGAGAGAAATTTTGGAAAGTGTTCTGCTAATTTACACTTAGGGTTACCATCTCAACTATTTCTATATTGCGACATTATCGATCCTCAGATTGTGGGTGATGTTATGACTCCTTTACTAAGAGTCATTTCATTAGATCCTACAAAATACATTAATGGTGCAAATAAAATGCTCGTATTCTCTCAACCTCACTACTGACCTGTTATGCGAAGCGAGCTTGATACGCTGGGAATAGTTATAAGATCGAGCACAGGACAAAAAATACTATTCCAGTTTGGATCCGTGTGTATTAAACTACATTTCCGAAAATTATAGTAATGAATTCTCTTCGTGATCATCATAAATGTCCATATGAAAATTATTATTCACATCAAGCTGGGTCAGGAGTTGGAGTAATTTATAAGGGTTCACCATACCAACGCGGTCATGGTATTGGGAGCTTCTTAGGGGGGTTATTTAGACCAGTTTTACCTTTACTATCAAGTGGTGCTCGAATGATTGGTAAGGAGGCATTAAGCGCTGGAGTAGGACTTTTATCGGATATGGTTAAAGCTATGGTTAATCCTATGGAAGCCTCAATAAAAGAGCGTCTAAAGTAAGTTAGTACGAATTTAAAACGAAAGGCTGATGAGAAAATTGATCAATTTAACATGACAGGATCTGGGTATAAAACTAAAAGAAAACCATTGACCTCATTCATTCCACCATTAACTGCTAAAGTGAAAGCTCCGAAAATACTTGGTCTAAAACCATAAAATATCAAAGATATATTTTCAAATTAAATATGTCTTTCCTTCATAATCATTCTTGCAAGTGCGTTAAGTCAGAATTGGATTTGTTTGCACTACCGTCTACATAAACTAGCATTGAAAATGGATTGTGGATTCATTATAAACCAATTTCATCTCTTGGTGATGACGGACCTATCGAGTTTCAAGTTCCTGGGACTGGCGATGACTACATAGATTTGTCTCATACATTACTCCTCATAAAGGCAAAAGTATTAAATCAAGATTCAACTTATGATTTCTTAAATTTACGCGAACACTACACATTGAATAAAACTTTTATTTACGGATATTTTCGTGTTTAATTACTTTAATTTTTTTTATTATTATCCCGACGTTTCGGGTGCTTTACAGCACCTATGGTCACGGGGGGACCCTGACCCCGTCCCTCCATGACCATGGTCCCCCCCGTGACCATGGGTGCTGTCAAGCACCCGAAACGTCGGGATAATAATAAAAATAAATTAAAGTAATTAAACGCGATAAAATCCGTAAATAATAGTTTTATTCAAAGATTCAACTAACTTGATATCTACTACAATAGTAGCACCTGTAAATAAATTGGCTGCATTCACTTTTTAGTCAACTTGATGTTTATTTAAACCAAAAACTTGTATCACCACCGAATAATACCTATACATATCGAGCATACATGGAAACCCTCTTAAACTATGCTCCCGCTGCTAAACAATCTCATCTTACTTGTAGTGTTTGGCATGAGGATACAGCAGGAAAAATGGATTCTACAGATGGTAAAAACATAGAATTTGTTAAAAGACAGGAATTGATTAGTGAAAGTAAGGAAATAGAAATGGTTGGTCATCTTCACGGTGACATTTTCAACGAAGATAAATTTTTAATTAATGGTGTTAAAACGAGTGTTAAATTAGTTCGATCAAGAGAGAGTTTTAATTTTATTGCTGGATCAAACGATGTAAAGTTCAAAGTTTGCATTACGGACGCAACTCTTATTGTTCGACGAGCACGAATTAATCCAAGTGTATTACTTGCACATCAAAAAGTTTTAGCTTCTACCACTGCTAAATATCCTATTACTCGAGCTGAAGTAAAAGTTTTAACAATTCCATCGGGTGTTCAAGGAAAAACTCTTTTATTCACTTTTTTATTAAAAACTCTTTTATTATATATTTTTAGGATAGGTACCCAAAAGATGTATAATTGGATTTGTGACCAATTCTGTATTTAATGTTTCCCTTACTAAAAATCCATTTAACTTTGAAAACTATGGTATTAATTCTTTCAGCTTATATATTGATGGTCAACAAATACTTTCAAAAGCTTTGCAACCATCTTTTAATAATAGTATATTTACATTAGCATATCACACTCTATTCTCGGGAACTGGTATTCACTTTCTTAATGAAGGAAATGGAATCTCTTGTGAACAGTATGCCAAAGGTTACTGTCTATTAGCATTTGACTTAACTCCTGATTTATCAGCCAACTCATCAGCTCATTGGAATCTCATAAAGCATGGTAGTGTAAGATTAGAAGTACGATTTGAATCCTCACTAATACAAACAATTAACTGTATAGTTTATGCTGAGTTTGATAATATTATTGTGATAGATAAAAGCAGAAATGTTACTGTAGACTATGTGTTATGAGATTTTATGTGTTATGTGTAATGCATTTTGTGTGTATGTAACTATGTGAAACGTTATAAAATTAAATAAAATTTCTTTATAAATCTTCTATTTAATCTAATACAAAACTAATCATTAGATCATCAATAATAACAAGATGTGGGTTTTCATTTGTCTTGATACGACAAAAATCATTGGTATTCTGTTTTAAATCTACCATTATATATCCATGCGCCTCTAGAGTTGCATCCCTGTAGGCATCTTCAATGAATTTTGAGTTATCTGGTGACACTTGTCGTGCTAAATATCTTATTTGAGTTTTATCTCGAGGGTTTTTAAAATATATTTTATAACTTGGGTTTAAAGATATGTTTCTTTGCCCATTACCCTGATGAAATAAATTTTGTGTTAAATAAATACACTGAGATTACTGTGATGACTACCTTTTGTAAATATATCTACAATTCTTCCATCGGACTCTCTGATTAGATCATCAATAATAACAAGATTAGATCATAATATATTATCAATAAGACAAGAGAAGAGAGGGTTTTCACCATTAAACATATTAAGATTTGAAATTCCTTGATGATAGTTAACATTAGGTAAATTATATAAAGGTTGCATTTCATCAAAGCGCCATGTGATCTGATTAAAATCACAATTACATATTTCTGTAACCGATTTTATGAAATTTGTTACAAAATTTGACTTCCCACATCCACTTGGTCCTGCCACAATAGCAGTAAACGGGTGTATAAAGTGAAACATTACACACGTCTAAAGTTCTAAGGGGTGAAATAAAAAATGAAAGTGTTGGTATAGGTAAACAATTAATATATATATATATTGTGTACTATAACTAATGTTTTTGGGAAATCAAACAAAATTTATGATTAATTTAAAATTTTATTTTCAAGCAATAACCACTTGTAAAAAACCCACACTTCATCACAAGAACAATGTAAAATTTTGTGATTATTTTTTGCAAATATATGCTTATTACACACATAACGTTTGTTTAAATTTATGGCATTTACCAAATCATTGTATTTTGGACATTTGTATTCTTCAATATTAAAAATTCTATCATTCGTCGTCAACATTTTTAAAAATTGTTTTTCTGCTGAACCACCTTTGTATGCGATCACATCGTCTTTGCACAAATTTCTAATGTACCAATTTAATATGGGAATGATGTTCTCTTGTTTGTAGGTAACATTTTAATTCTTCGGTCACGTCAAAATATGGAATGCAGTGCAAGTGTGTTTCGCAATAACGAACAGTTTTTTTGTCTTTTGGCAACAAATAATAGAAAGGATAACTTGGCCGAAACAAATAATGATCGATAAACGCATAATTTTTATTAGTTTTACGCCTAGAATAGCTATTTCTCTACATTGAAAATATTTATGAGGATATGTAATGTAAAATCCGTCCATGTCGATGATGTATTTAATATTTTTTAGATTTTGTGTCATTTTGAACCAAAAAGTTAAAAAATTTACACGTGACTAAAAATATTTTTGTTCCAACAAACTTCACATAATAACGCTTCATTACTTCCCATGATCCCATCTCTTCCTTCTGTTCTCGTCTTCCTGTAATTTAAGTAAACAGAATCACATTCAGTAATGATCAACTAATGACTGTCATTGTTAAAAAAGTATTTTTTAACTTCTTCACTTTCTGCTATTGTCTTTGTATTCAGGGCTAGGAAATGTCCGCCGCGCTGCCTCAATGCGTGTTGGTGAACTTTACATGCCTTCGAAATTTTCTCAGACATGCAGGTTTCCTCACGATGTTTTCCTTCACCGCTGAGCACGTGGTAAATCAGCACTTAAAATTGCAATTAAAAATTTAATTGGTGTCGGCGGGGATCAAACACGGGTCGCGTATTGTGAAATATACAGCTTGCGCAAACCATCTGAGCTACCACGGCTTAATCATATACACACATAAAATTTAAGTATAATTTGTTAACACTAAATCATACACGTAAGAAAATAACAGAAAGAAAAGTAAGTTTGTCAATAGAATAAACACTTACATCCATGGCCCTTGATGCGTTGAAGTAACACAAATGTAGTATTGATAGATCCACTGCGGTCAAACGACCATACACTAACTCCATGACTGCAGCTGCTCGGTCTTATATAGTACCAGTAAGTAATAATTCTAATCTAAAGAATTTATGCAGTGGAACTGATAGTACGAGTAACAAAGATAAGCTTGTAAACGCATGAAGCGTTTACAAGCTTATCTCACATTCTGTTGCTTATCTCAACATTCCCTCGTGTTGCGTCTTGTTCAGTGTATTGATGACTCAAACACGATTTGTATAACACAAAAGAATGCAATTTAATATTTAGAAATCACTATAATTGATCATTCCTATGTTAGTCATTGAGTAGATTGGTACTGTAATAATCTACTAATAGCAGTAATATCATGGATACACTAGATGTACTTTAGCTTTAGCTTTATATATCGATACGAATGACGTCGGTCAATATTTTGATTCATATGGACGATCACCTGTACGATATCATCTAGAGTTTTTAAAAAGGAATTGTAAAAGATGGAACTGGAATCTTGATTGTATTCAGAATGAATATTGCTTAATGTATTTGCTATATAAGTTTCAGGGATGTTCAATGCATAGTTTTACGAGTATATTTACAGGGAACACATCGTACACATTGTATATTTTAGTGTATGAGATGTTTCGCTCCTATTTTATAGACAATAAGTAATAAGATTTTGTATGTTGTAAATAAAAATTGTAACAAAATTAGGTAATGTGTTTTATTGATGATTCAGATTAGCGTTGTAGATAGGAACAAAGAAGTATAATACAATAGCACTGATAAGCCGACGCATACGCCGAGGAATAATAGCCAATGACGGTATTCAATTAACAATAGATAAATAGATAAGAACAATGGGGTGCTAATGACGGTGGAGGCCCTCACCGCATATCAATTAGATAAGAGTTAATTGATCTGCACATCTCAGGCATCCTACGCAAAAACGGACCTGATTGAGATTCGTGATCAGAGCATGCCAAAACCTTTATTTTTAGGATCGTGAGTCGACGAACGTTGTACCACTTCTGACTCACTAAGCCAGAAGTGGTGCTACCTATCTACTAATAGTGGTGTTGGAAGTAGTGGTGCCGCGAGTAGTGGTGTTGAGAGTAGTGTTGCTAGGACTAGTGGTGACGGAGTTAGTGCACACAATTGAGGAAGGGCGGGAGGTGCTCTTCAATCCAGGTAGGACACATCATTGTATTTAGTTAGCGGAAGGTTGCAAATTAATCAATATCTTTAATATAATAACATATGGAATGTAAAATGTTGAATAATCTGATGGAAAGAAAATGATTGTCACCCCTGTGGACGAATGTGAATATGTAATGCCACTTTACCAGTAGGTTAGAGTAGGTTTAGATTCTTATCATCTCATAGCAGAATATCAGCGTATGTGCCGTGAGTTTATTAAAAGACCGAGGGAAACAGACCATGAGATAAATAGCAGTGTCTTATTAATAACAATTAGAAAATAAAAAACTGCTGCTTCCAGCCCACTTGCCAATCGTGGCATTTGAGGAAAATAACTTGAACCCTCCTCCGACTCGAACTTCCCTCTGTGTTACTGCCTGTCTGTTTATTTGATTCCTAATCACACTGCATAGAGAAGTACGTTAGATGTGATTTTAAATAAGAATTATGTGTGTGAAAAATGTGTTTTTCAACATTTTGTGACCAGGGTTAAGAAAGAAATGCTTCGGTGGTTTAGACACGTAGAAATAATGAATGAGAAAATGGTGACAAAGGAACTTTAAGCTCTAGAAGTGAGTGGCACCATCAGCGAGTGGCGTCCTAGAAGACCAACATGTATATGAATGTGAAAGAAGCAAGAAGGGTATGTAAGGATCGTCCAAGTGGAAGACCGTAGTCTCTGCCTACCGCTCTGGGTGACTGGCGTAAGGTTTTATGTATGAATGTTATGTAACATTGCAAATTTTTATCTTGTTTTATTTATGCATTTTCCGTAAAAGTATTCCCTTAAATTTTATCCTGAGAATTTTTCTCTGTTAAAATCAGATGTCATTTCAATCATAATGTGCCGTATTCATCATATGTCAATTCATAAGTCTAATATATCGGTATATTTAAGCACCTGTATCTCGTTTAGTGTATAAGATCAGTCTCTTTGAATATTTGTTTTGTAAATTTTTTTAATACTTACTATTGGTGAACCTATACTAAATAAATAAACAATAACACTATCTACTTAGATTAATACCTTATGATGATTATCATCAACATCATCATCATTATAGTCCATCACAAGTTCATTGCTAAACATAGGCCTGTCTTATGATCGGAACTGAACTTAACTGGTCTGTAATTTTCCACGACTGGACACCTCACCTGACTGTTTGCAGGCGCACCAGATGTCTTACACAGATTTTATTTTAGAAAATAAATAGACATCGTACCATTTTAAGGCAGCGTTACCGGCCTCCGGGTATTTACCGGATATTTATTGCACTCAGAGAATTCGCGTTCACGTAATTTTTGTCAGGAATACCTCGTATTGTCAAGTGAAAGCTGCGGTGATAGCATTTGTGTCTACTATAATATGTATATATATATCATCATTTTTTATCATCATTTATAGGACATCTGTGTCTACCACTGCGTTACAGCGTATAAGAATTGAGAAGTTACAAGATGAAGATGTGAAAGACAAGTACAAATGCAGACTGAGAGAAAATATAAGTAATTTGGATGAGTTGTGTGTGAATGAGTTAGACTTGGAGAATGTGTGACATAATGTTAAGAAAGGTTTAGTGGATGCAGCTACCGAAGTATGTGGTGTTAGTAAGAGAACGAATGAAAGGAAAGACAATACGTTATGGTGGGATGATGAGGTACGTATGGAAGTTGAAGCAAAGAAGAGAGCATGGCTAGATTTACTAGCGACCAAAGCTGGTAATTCTGGCGGTAAGAATGATGAGAATGAAAGAAAAAAAGGCAGAGTTTAAACGTTTAAATAAGAGAGTAAAAGAATTAGTTGAAAGGAAAAAGCAAGAAAGAACGGATAGGAATGATAGAAGAATATCGGATAACTTCCAGGCAAATATTAAAATGTTCTGGAAACTCGTAAGAAATAACAGGGGACTTTCAAAACAGCCTAGATTGAATGCGATACGAGACGAGAATGGCTGTATCCTGAATGATGAAGTGTTGAGTCTAAAGAGATGGAAGGAATATTTTGAAAGCGAATTTATGAGTGAGGAGAAGTGTGAACTAAATGAAATAGAAATTCCGAAAGAAGATGAAAGAGACAGGGAGATAAGTATAGATGAAATAATGAAAGCAATGAAAAGCATGAAAGTAGGTAAGGCAGCCGGATATGACAGAGTTTCACTCGAAATGCTAAGGGCTGGAGAGGACGTGGTGGCGGGCCTGCTGTACACCTTGTTTAATTTATGTTGGGAACTAAAGCGGGTACCGGGAGACTGGTGCAAAGCCGTGATAGTCCCAATATATAAGGGAAAAGGGTCACAGCAGGACTGTAAAAACTACCGTGGTATCAGCCTTCTTAGCATTGTGGGAAAACTGTATGCTAAGGTACTAATTGAAAGAGTTATGAAAGAAACTGATGAAAAAATTTGGGATGTGCAAGTGGGATTTAGAAAGGGAATGGGGTGTACAGATCAAGTCTTTTCCATGCGCATGATCGCGGAGAAGTTTTTGGCGAAAAACCAAAAAGTTTTTTGTGCGTTCATGGACTTGGAAAAGGCTGATGACAGAGTGGACAGGGATGTGTTATGGCAAACGCTGAACGCATTTAGGTTGAGCGCTGGTTTGATACAGGCATTAAAGTCTCTGTATAGGGACTCGAGTGCTTGTGTTAGAATCAACGGGGTCTACTCGGACTGGTTTGGCATCCATAAAGGTGTCAGACAGGGCTGTGTAGCTTCCCCGTGGCTGTTCAACCTATTTATGGACAGCTGTTTGGAAAATTTGAAAGTTGAAGAATGCGGGTTAAGAATGGGTGAGTTAACCATCAAATGCATTTTGTACGCCGATGATCAAGTCATACTTGCGTCGTCGGCGGCCGAGTTGCAAATGATGGTTACATTAATGAACAGGTCATTAAAAGAAAGGGGAATGAAAGTGAACGCAAGTAAGACGAAAGTGATGGTTTTTGAAAGAGATGAAAGCAAAACGGTATGTGAAATAAGAATAGAAGGAGAGTTAATTGAGCAAGTGGATGAGTTCGTATATTTGGGATGTGTATTCAGCAGGGATGGGAGATATGATAAGGATATGAAGAGGTGAATGCAGGAAATAAAGTAAATGGGGCTCTAATCTATTGTGAAAAGTCAGAATGTGTCAAAAAAGGCACGTATGGCAATTCACAGTGCTGTATTAGTCCCTATTTTAACGTATGGTAGTGAAAGTTGGGTGTGGCAGAAGAAGCACGAGAGTAGAATAAATGCGGTCGCTAAGGAGTATGTTAGGGCTGAATCTGAGTGACAGGGTGAGAAACTGTGTGATAAAAGAAGAGTGTGGTTTGCAAGATGAGGCGGTGACCAGGATTAAGAAAGGAATGCTTCGGTGGTTTGGTCATGTAGAAAGAATGAATGCGGAAAGACTGACAAAGCAAATATATGTTGCAGAAGTGAATGGAAGAGTCGGAAAGGGACGTCCTAGGCGGAAGTTTGTCGACCAAATTGGCGATATACTACAAATGGGCCAAATTAAGAGTACCCTTAACCGACGAGCATGTATGCGTAGGTATATGGATGTGGAAGAGGCGAGAAAGGTATGTCAGGATCGTGCTAAATGGAAGTCTGTAGTCTCTGCCTACCCCTCTGGGTGACAGGCGTGAGTGTTTATGTATTTATGTATATATCATCATCATCATTACAGCCCTTCACAAGTCCACTGCTGAACATAGGCCTCCCTCAAGTAATGCCACAAAGCACCGTCCTGAGTCACCTGCATCCATCGACCCTACATGTCTTACCAGGTCGTCACTTCATCTAGTGGGGGGTCGCCCTATACTACGCCTACCGGTACGAGGCTGCCACTCGAGAACCTTTCTTCCCCATCGGTTATCGGTTCTTCGAGCTATATGGCCGGCCCATTGCCACTTAAGCTTACTAATCCGTTGGGCTATGTCGGTCACTCTGGTTTTACTGCGGATATCCTCATTTCTGAGTCTATCACGCAGAGAAACTATATATATATATATATATATATATATATATATATATATATATATATATATATATATATATATATATATATACATAATCATCATGTTACGAGGCTCCCACTCGACAACCTTTCTTCCCCATCGGTTATCGGTTCTTCGAGCTACATGGCCGGCCCATTGCCACTTCAGCTTACTAATCCGTTGGGCTATGTCGGTCACTCTGGTTTTACTGCGGATATCCTCATTTCTGAGTCTATCACGCAGAGAAACTATATATATATATATATATATATATATATATATATATATATATATATATATATATATATATATATATATATATATATATATATTTACAGGAAGCCTTTTAACAAACGAATAGTAAATTTATGTAGAGCTTAAGGTCTGTACAAACTCTTATATAAGTTTACCGAGCATCTTGACCCTTCATATTGGCATTTCAAAACCACTATGATGCTTTACACTGAATAATGGTCAGATAATGGCATATCAAAGCTTTTAATTTTAGTGCAGCAAACCACAACGCAGCTGCACATATTTCTGTTGTTGTGCATTTGGATCTACTATAGCATTTCAAGTAGTAAAAAAATGCTTAATGCTGTTTCATAACATAAAAATGGACGATTATGATTCCACTTAAATCCGCTATTCAACTATTTTTAGTGCCTTGGGGTCTACAATAGTATTTTTATGTATTAATGAATATAATTATAAGTAATGAGATAATGCCTTATGCTACTTAATAGCATAAACTTGTACCATTATGATGCACTGTGAATCCGTTATACAGCTTTGAATTGTTTTTATTGTGTAATAGCACTTTTAAGTGGTAAGTAAAAGCCTGCTGAACAACATATACGTGAATCAATGTAATGCTTGCATCTCTTTAACCAAATACACGTGAGTTACTGTAATGTATAAATGAATGTACTGTCGGCCATATTGTGGGAAAATGCAACATATGCACGTTTTGTGGATCATAGATTTTTTTAGCGTAGAATTCAAGTAATGGCACTATTTCAGTCTACATACATAGTCTACTAGTATACCTGAACCCATATATAACTACTTTATAGACAATGGCACTGCAGTGGTTCATGAAAAGTCTTCTCTCTGGCCTCTGGCATAATTGTTCACGTGTGAGTATTTTACTGCAGGAGCATTAATTATCCTTTTAAAAGTTCACCCGGCTGCTATACACCGACACCATTTTGTAAATATTTTATAACCAAAAGATATTATCATTCGGAGCTATTTATAAAAGCAATATAATAATGATATAACTCAATAATAATTAATATTCTTAAAAAAAACTCAATGCGATACTGGGCAGTATTATTATAATAACCAATACTATTATGCTAATTATGCAAAATTCGTTCTATACTAGGAATACACAATTGTTTTGGTTATATCACACACATCTTTATATAACATGTTAAATCAAAATGACAAAATATCGATGGCGCGTGAAATTTTTTAATTAAACTTATATAAACATTTAAAGTAAGCTACAATGCGCAGTAATTTTTGAGAGATAACAAAGCAGTCAAAAACTTCCCAGTATTATAAGTTTTGTTTTGATGCACACAAATCGTCGTGTCACTCATATCAGTTTTGACCGTCTTCCTTCGACCCTATATTATATTGCAAGACAAATGAACTACTTAAATTACAATGTTAATATCAGTATCATAACATTTAATAGATGTGTTTTTGCAATGATGTAGGGTTTATTTAAGTTCTAACTGTGCACACTTAAATAGCTCCAATCATTCTCTTACTACATACTTATGGTAGTCTAAAGATTTTGTAATGCAATTGACATCTTCATCATCAATAATATTGCTAGTATAATGCTTCTGTAATGCGATTGGCAACTTCATTGGTCGTAATAAATATTTGATACGATAATACCTTTATTGACCACAATATTCCTAATATTATACGTGTAATATACGCATGTAATGCAATAAAACGATGGTGAACCTATTTAGGATCTAAAGTCGTAAATTTTGTGCCCAAATAAGCATACCTTTTTAATGCTACTATAGAACTTACTCAGAATACTAAAACGATACAGAAATGTAAGTCGTCCGTTATACTGCTTTTATGTGTTACTAGGGTACACCCGATTGACTTGAAATTTAGTATAGTTCTCATCTCGCATCTCATTTTGCAATGTAGACGCTCACTAAGAACGATTTATCGATAGTGCCATAAAAAAGTACTCGACATTTTATATCTACATTGTTATAGCGGATATCAGCTAGTGAAGTATAGATTTTATTAAAGACTGAACATTGAATAAAACGAATTTCATTCTCTTTAAATTAAAAATCTTCATTTAATTCTTTTACTTCCCAACTGAACGGATGGTAAGTGGATACTGTGCCCATTGACATTTACATCTACTCTCGATCAAGAATCATGATGAAGAAGGCGTAATCACTTGTCACCCAGAGGACTTGTGTGGAATGCTTCGTTTTCAGTCGAAATGGTATCATTTTGTCTGCACCTACCCCATAATCTATGAGAGCGTGATCCTTCCCCGGTCGATCTGACCCAGTTTATTGACTGATAACGCATCTGTGGCCATTAAAACATGACATTGCACGTGTCCATGACTTACAGTAGAGGCTTGATGAATTGTATGTTAGTTTGTTATAATATGTTACAAAATATTTGGAAAAAAAAATGGTGTTAAAAAATATTTTAGTTCTATACTTTAAAGACCGCGTACGAAACACCACCGTGATACAAAAAGTCGGGAAGGTCACAGAGATACTTACAACCATAAAGAGGAGGAAATTGGAATATTTTGGGCACGTGATGCGTAACACCAAAAATATGAACTCCTTCAACTTATCATTCAGGGAAAAGTGGCAGGCAGAAGGAGGCCTGCAGAAGGATATCGTAGCTGAAGAACTTGCGCCAGTGGTTCGGGAAGAGCACAAGATCACTATTTAGAGCAGCGGTTCGCAAGGAGACGGTAGCTTAAGAAGAAGAATATAAAATCGTATTGTCGTTTAATCAAGATGGCGTAAAAAGTTCATTAATTTCCCCGCTAAACAAATTTTGCGTGGGCGGATGCTTTCTGAAATGGATTTATAACGAAGATACAGGCAATTTGTAACTTGCAAAGGTATCGATAAAATCATCACAATAGCGGTTAGGGTTGCTACGTCTTTATACTCGTATATTATTTAATAGTTCGTGAGTAATGTTAGTGATCGTGTAATATCTGTAACTTTAGTAGCAACCTGGAGTCAGGAAATAGGCTGTGTCTCACCCCGTGCCCGTGCCGTGCACGTAAAGCCGTTAGTCCTACGCCTAGGGTTGCCAGATGGTCGGGATTCGTCTGGATTCTCCCGACATTTTAAATGATCTCCCGACACCCGACAAAACTCAATATCTCCCGACAATCAACTCAAAGTAATAGGACATAACAAAAGTGGTCGAAAAGGCCAGAACAAAGTCTGCCTGGCAAGCTAGTATATATATATATATATATATATATATATATATATATATATATATCAACACAGTGACAGAAGATAAAGATTTAAAATAGACTCAGTTGACTGACGACTGAACTTTGACGAAAATTGTTTAAATTTTAAATCTTTTCTGAATTCCACTAAAGGAACCCCAAAATTAAGTGTAGTTACATTAATTATCTGTCAACTATGTTAAGTATATTTGTAGCCCATTAATTTAAAAAATAATATTTTTGTTTTACATTTTTATTTTTAACATTTATTTCTCCCGACAACAATCCCAACATCCCGACATTTTCAAATTTTATCCAGATATTTTGGTCTTCCGATCTGGCAACCCTACCTACGCCTGATCTCTCTCCGATGGTGTCAGATTGACTTCCCGTTGAACTAAGAGAGCGAGGGGATAGAAAGTGCACCTGTGACTCGTGGACTTTAATTCTTTCCTGCACAGGTTCTCTGTCCACACATTCTCTGTTGAGAGTTGAGACTGGCCACCGTGATCGAAATTCGGTCTGGAGACTTTATGATTATTAAATTATCCAATAACTTAAAGTAATTTAGCGTGTGTTATAAGAAATTTCTTATATAATCAACAGTTTTATTCTAAGATATGTGATATTTGACAACATTTCGTGAAATAGGACCCTAGCATAAACCACTGAGTATATTTAATAATGTATTGATTATAAACAAAGATGGCGGCAAACTTACAAGGCTTGTTATAGGTATGTTATCCCAAAGAGTCTAGCCTGTTCTAAAAAAGTCGCATGTTTGATGATTGTGAGAGTAATGTTTTAAGTAGAATGTACTTTCATCTACACGCATACTTAGTTAATGGAGGGCTTTGGATTTCGGATTCTAAGTTCCTAAAAAAAAAATTAACAGACTATAAACGCCCCAATGCTGTGCACTGTGTGAGTTTTTATTTCGTCTGAGGCACTGTGTCTTCACATTTCTGAGTGGGGTTTTGGAGCAAAATCTCCGCCGCACTGCTCTAGTGCGTGTTGGCGGACTTCAGATGTCCTCGAAACGTTTTTCTCAGACATGGAGGTTTCCTCGCGATGTTTGCGTGCACCGCTGGGCACGCGGTAATTCGAAACACAAAAATCAATTATTGGTGCTCGCGAGAATCAAACTCTTGTGTCTCGTATACTGTGAAATTTACGACGAGCACTTAGTCCCTGAGCTACCCCATAACACAGTAAGGAACTTTACCCGTGGGCCGTAGCCCACGGATAAAGTTCCTTACTGTGTTATTGTTACAGCCTATAAATTGTCCACTGCTGAACAAAGGCTTCCCCCATATATTGACATACAAGGTGGTATTTGCCATAGTTGCCACACTTGCCAGGCGGGTGGCAACCGTAGTTCTTTATTTTAGTATTATTCTATCTTCATTATATTATTAGAAAGACGCTGCTGCCAATCTCCTGGTTCTTTTTCCCTTTGTCACGTTTTACGACACCCATGTGATGATGATATAGTTACTAAAGCTGCTTAAGTAAGATGAATTAATAGAAACTGGTATTAGGGTGAATGTTTTAAACAAAGAATACGTAATTACTATTTCTGGGGTTTTTCAATTTGTCTTTTAATTTAATTTAATTGTCTCAGTAAACCATCTCAAATTTTGTTTGTTTTGGAAGATGCGTTTCATTTTTCAATTTTTTTATTAACTGGCTTTACGGCTCTGGGTTCTAGCCCTTCTGAGCCTATCATTTCTTTCGGAATCTCATTTTTATATTCTTTTTCTTCACAATATGCTGATGCGTCACATTGCGAAGCCCTTGAGAGATTTTGACGACAGCTCAACCCAGCGGACAGTTGATGACGACAGCCACTCAAGTTCATGAGGCGCCCAAACGATCAAAATAACTTTAGGTTTACATCGACATCACAGCACTTTTTCGTCGTTTTCTCTAACAGTTCACACGCGCGGACACTTAGTTCACAAAATCGCATCACTTTTACGAATCAAAATCCACTTCAAACCATTATTTAAGCGATAAAACAGGGGCAACAATCTGTCTACGGCCAAATTACCGCCAAAACTCCTTAATTTTTCAATCATCTCAGTGTGTGACAGACTTACATAGGTATGTCACAAGAGTAAAGACCTTACTCTTTACTCTGTGGGTATGTCATGCTCGCTGCGAGTGTGATGGCTGCGAGTGCATCATACTCATGAGCAAGGCTGGTTATATTACTTTAATATTATTTGCGGTTGCCTTAAGTTTATTGTTAACTTAAAAAAAAATATAATAATGAGTATATCTGCGGATTTTCTTTTTGCGGTTTCTCCTCCAGTGAGATGAACAGAAGTTAATTAGAAAAAAAAATACATTTGCTATATAAACGAAATGTTATTTTCTTGCATCGAAGAAATAAATATACATATTTAATTTTAGGTGAGCCGCATATGCTCGTTTGCCCTTGTTATATAAAAAATAAAATCTGACTGACCTTTTCGCTAGTCAAGGTTTTTTGGGTTCTGTTGGCCAAAAAAGCCAATTTCACAGACCAAGCAAATAATGCAGCACCTACAAGTGTGATACTTATGACTGACTGTCTCTTTGGTCTAATGGTCGTAAGCGCAATTGGTGATCATGGGGTCCCGCTTCAAGTCCCGGGTCCCGGGTCATAAATTTCTAATTTAGTTTTTCTGGCAAGAAATTCTCAGTAGCAACCGACAAAGTTTGGAACTTGGTGGTGTTTCACCCCCGGGCGTCGGAAGACGAGGAAAGTCGTTTGTCCTGTCCTGATCTTTCTCCGTTCGTGTCGGATAGCCGTCCTATTGGACTATGAGAGCGAGGGAATAGATATTTCTCATGGGGATAAAAATACAGTGTTTTATCACACTCTTGCGCTATAGTCCTGTCCTGGGCAGATGACAGCGGTAAATCAGTTGGTGCTTTCTTGAAAAGATCTATTAAAAAGAGCCATCGCTTAACCTTCGACGGACACCAGATTCTGTTTCTTTTATTAATAAACTTTTTCCTATTCCATTTAAAAAAAATAATAATATAGGTGTTGGCCACAGCAAAAAATATAAGTGTTAACCCGTCTCCGTCTCCCTTCCAACCATAAATCATGACAACATCGAAACTTGTTTTTAACAACTTTAAAACATTTATTTAGTCATTTTATTCATTATTTTCTAATTAAAATTCTTGGTCTGTTTGTTTAGTTGACATCGGTTAACATTTTAGATTACTTATAGTCGATAGTAATACAGTACGATAAATAATACACTTAATTTATTTGTTTAATGATTTATAATGATGATAGTGGGGAATAATGAGGAGAAATTTATAAAGAGGATTTTTACGATAAGTATAATTGCCTTTGATTTTATTGAGTCTATCATTTATTTTAATATCAAACTTCTTTTCTAAATGTTTAAAAATATTTTAAGTTTAATATTTTCTGAGTTTTTAATATAGCTTATGGAATATTTTTTATTTCATTTTATTATATTGCTGTGGATGATTTCCACAACACCAAAAACTTATATTTCCGGATCGGGAGTTGTAAATTTTTGTATGTAAACGCGGGATTACGTACAGTAGGATAGTGTACAGTAGAGTAGTGTGGAGTGGAGTAGATTTAAACAGAACAAAGTAGAATAGAGAAGAATAGACTAGAATAAAATGTATAGAATTGAATGGAGTAGGATATCGTTAGAATAGAGTAGAGTGAAGTGGAGCGGAGCGGAGCAGATCAGAGTAGAGAAGAGTAGAGTAGAACGGACATAGACAGAACAGATCAAAATAGAACATCATCATCATCATCATCATAACAGCCCTTCACAAGTCCACTGCTGAATATAGGCCTCCCCTAAGGTATAGAACATAATATAATAAAATATATAAGATTAGAATAGAATGAAATATAATTGAATGGAAAGGAAAGAAATCGAATGGAATGGAAAGAAATGTACAGGACAGGACGGGACGGGACAGGACAGGATGAATTACTACAAAAACAGCGAACTGAAGACCCTTTTAACTAGTAACATGGCATCTCATCTTAGTCCTCAGGGTTGGCAGAATGGAGCTAGGTGTCTGTAGTCAATACATCCACTTACCATCAGGTGGACTGTTCTCATTTGCCACCCTTAATTTTATAAATACCTAAAACATTAATCGAACTTCGTTATAGTTTATTGATAGAAATAAATTTATGAAACAATCTGTGAAAGCTAATGTCCTCAAAAACTTAAATTTTTGTTTTCGACATAGAAGACAATATTCACAGGTTTTTAAAATTCTTTTTTAGAATATGAATGTCGTATTTAAGGTTACGATAAGAAACTTGAAATGGAAAAGTAATAGTTATTTTAATTTTAACTAAGATTTGCTTCCAAAGATAAATGTCTATTGAAACAAACAGTTAAGCTTTTACAAACTCCAATATATTTTTTCATAGCGTAACCGTAAGAAACCTTGTTTCGCCCACCTTATTTCCGTTGAGCATAACTTAAGAAATGGAATGAAATATATCATACCGATAGACTTGGAAATACAACCATAACAGTAATGTTGACTGCGTTTTTACGATATTTTTTTCTTTTTTTTTTTTAATAGGATGAGGTTACAAACCAGCACACAGTCCACATTATGGTAAGTGGTTGCTGTGGCCCATAGACATCTACATCTATCCTCGATTACTAAACAAAATTGCGGATGCGTTGTCACCCCGTGAGGACTAAGATGGAATGCCTCGTTTCCAGTAAAAAGGGTCTCCGGTTCTCTACACACACAATACGAAACACAGCAGCATTAAGTTACTATTCGACGCTGGTATTCTGTGAGAACGTGGTCCTTCCCCGGTCGAACCGACCCATTCGTGTTGCAACTATACTATTAATATACCTGCAGCATGGCTCTACCACGTATAGATATTTACGAAAACTCAAAGAGATTTAAATATATATATATATATATATATATATATATATATATATATATATATATATATATATATATATATCCATAGAGCGGACATTAGGAACATTTGCATACAAAAACTGTGAGCTCGTGCGTGTGTGATACCCTCTAGCGAAATATAGCAACACTACGCTGATTATTTATACGAAAAACATTTCAGCTATTCTGCATTAGGTGACGTTAATAAATAGAAGGTAAATTTATAATATAGATAATAAATAATCGGTTTTAGTATCGGTTTTTTTTAGTTTAATGTTTCCGTTTCGACATCAAAGTATCGATAACGTTGTTGAAGGTTACTAAGTTTGAAATGCATTACGATATAATAGTAGGGAATATGCACGATTGTTTTGAATTCGTTTCTTTCACAAAAATACATTTTCTAGCATACTTGTAAGCAACTGGAGAGTAATAATGGAGAGTAAGAGCAAATTTATGAAAAGAAGGATTTCTTTTCATAAATTTGCTATTAACCACATTTATTTTAATATCAAACTTCTTTTCCAAATGTTTTAATAATCTTTTAAGTTTAATATTTTCCGTTTGATATATTTATTTTCTTGGCCTAGTTTTTTAATTATAGCCTTATGGCATATATTTTGTTTTTGTAAATTGCGAACTTGCAACTTCAATGCAATTTTCTTCGATTAAGTTATTCTTATCTGTTTATAACAATACATTTAAAATAGAATCATGTTATGATAACGAAACAAGTTAATTTCCAGCTGATTTACCATGAATCCTTTAACCTTTTGAGCGCCAAAGTCGCCTATACTTGACCAACACCTGCGGGCCCTGAGCGCCAACGACGTCTATAGTTGACAAAAAACCCGGCTCCGAAAAATATGAAATATAGATATTGGAAAATTATTACAGGTATTTTAATTCTACACTCCTCAAAATAGGAATAACCCAGCAACATGTGAGTATAAAAAACAAGTCTTCTAGAGCCACAAGTACTAAGAAACATTGAACTAATAAAAATGGATTTTTATCTAAGCAAATACTATGTCCAGCACGCCAAAGTCGTCTATGGTTGACCGCTAGTGTCAAACGCGGGAGGCATATATTTCTTGAAAACTATCCAAAATTCAGCTCAATGGTGTTTTTTTTCTATTATTATTAATATTTGAATAAAATTAAAGGTTAGAAACCTAAAACTATAATTAGCTACATGAATAAAAAAATATTATCAGATTATCTTCGCATAATAAATCTAATATCTCAACTCCAGCGCATCTTTAGCGCGTCATCGAAAATCAGTTCACTGGGCACCGTGATCAAGGATAGACGACACCCTGATGACGTCATAAGTGATTACCGAGAAAAGTAGAGCAATGCAACATGAACGATTCCTCAGAACTCATTCGGATTTTGGAAAGCGTCGATGATGATGAATTTTGATTTTTGATTGATGAATTGTGATGAAATGTTTATTTATTCCATGACCAAGATTTTAGTATTATAAGGCTGATTTACCTAGTGCGAATAATTATATACAATTGTTGATTAATGAATAATTATGTACCTTTTTTTAATAATAATACAAAATTACAATTAATGTTTTTTTACTTAAGGTGTGAAGAGCAATTTTTCATTTTGTGTTGTGCCATTTTCTTTCTCAGTCTCAAAATCATCTAGCAGCATCAGCATCATATCAAATCCCCATTGTCATAAGAGTGTAAGACTTTTCTTCTGTACTTCACTTGGTCTACGCCTTCCCCGACACATAAAATATTATGAATCGATGTCTGTATATTTCGGTTAGATCGATTTTGAAATCGATACACAACATTCTAAGAATGTTTAAAAAAGGAAGGTCAGCTACGCCGTTGTCGTCTAGTCGTGACAGTGTTGTCATTAGGATGGAGAGTACTGCTGTGGTTTACTACTATTTTATTGTTATTGTTTGTTTTTTATTTATGTTTATATGTACAAAGTACATATATAAAAAGAGTCGATGACAGCACAAGATTAAATAAAACATACAGTTTATAAAGAGTCATTTATAGCATAAAAAACCAACAAAAACAAGTTATTTTACGTTATCGATATATCAACTCTTGGCAACACTATTTTGTTTTGGCGCTTTGGCGTACAGGACACGGTAATGCGTTTTTAGCGTGGCGCTCAAAAGGTTAAAGCTAAACAAAACGCTACTGCACAATTTAACTGTTCTTAAAAATACATTTCAAATAGCATTTAAATAAATAAAGGAAAATATATTTTAAAAAGTGTGCAGAACTTAAAGCACCTCAAAGATTGTTTTTTAACGATATTATTAATCGAATAAAAATCGATATCTTTTCATCTATTTTATGTCAGTTAAGTGGCAACATCGAGTCTGACAGCTAGGCCCTGTCATGGAATGAAATCACAATTCAGTTCATATTTCACAACTATATCTATACCTATATAAATAGTCACATGTAGAATTCATTTGCGTGTTTGTTTTTATTTTTGTGAATTTGTTATAGAAGTAACGAACTAGCCTTCAAATACGACATCCAACTAGCGAACAGGAAAATTCACCAATTAACAGTCATGGACATGTATGTATCAGCTGTGGCAAGTCACTTTTGAGAATAAGATCACACACATTGTTTGGGTCTGATTCTCCACGTGAGGAACTCATAAGGAATGAAATTGCCCATCAAATTGCACCACGTGAGGTACGTATTCAACATTTTTTAATTTATTAAGTGTTTGGGCTCATATCTGATAGTGATACATGTTTTTACTCTGATTACATCCACACAAACTATATCTGCCAAACATACAAGCTTATTTATAACATGGCGATAAGATTAGCTTGTCACCACCAGATAGACTGTTACCGTTTTTACCAACTACCAAGTAATGAGACAATTGATTTTTCATTGTTTTTGGACTACTGGTAGTTTTTAAGTGCTTAATTATTAAATAATATAGGCCATTAAGTCTGCTTTTGTGCAGTAACAATTAACTTGATAAATATTTTATATGTATTTGAGTTTAAAGGAAACAAATCTATTTTATTTTTATTTAGTTCACTTTTTCACTTTTTTATTTAATATTATTTCAGTTGCCATCGTCATCTCGTGTGTGTCATAATTGTTGGCGAAGGTTTGATAGAGCAGCATCACATTCAACTCCAGAACGGGAACCATCTGAATCATCTAGTTCATCCTCGTTGCAATCTGAAGTCGGTAATGTATTGCACCCATATTCAAACATTCTAATTTCAATAGAGAATGAAGCTGGGTATTTCCACCTGCTTGGGACACTGTAATTAATAAAATTAAAACTAAACCCAAGCATACCACGCAAGACTTCAAGACAGTAAGTTCATTCTGCGTAGATCGGACCATAAATAGTTATTAAAAAGCTGAAGTTACTCCAAGTTAACACTGATTTCGGTACACCAGTCACCTCAATCCCCCATGACCATGTGTGCTGGAAAGCACCCGAAAGTCGGGAATTAAAAATCAAAGAAATTAAATGCGATAACATCGGTAAAATTAGTTGTTAAAAAACTGTATTTGTGAAAATAAAAACTTTTATATCTTAAAATTCCCGACTTTTTTTAAACCAATTTCTTAACCATTTCATTCCTTTAATTGTATATTATCATATCTATATGCTTTTATATGTGGGCACCCATGACCGAAATGTCTATGAAGAGTGGGCATTCCTCTTTTATGTTATCATGTCAATTTAATTTGATGCAATACTTATAGACCCACATCAATAATAAACCGTCACTTTAAGTTTTTACCTTATTTCCTAACTCATGCTTAACCTACAACTTCTTGCATCTTATAACAGTGTAAATTGTTTTTAATGTAACAAACCTATAGCCCTCCCCTATCAGTGTCAGCCAGGATCTATAAGGCTCCGTCTTTGAAAACCTCCAGACAATATAGCCCGGTGTGTAAAAGCACAGCAAGTATCATCAGCATGCTCAAAAGCAACACAGAAAATCTCATCAGCATGCGTAAACAAACATTTTCCCACCCTTTCTCCACATAAAATAAGCTACTTAGCAAAGTTGGTATGTGCTACTCATCTTTGTTAGTATGGGTACAGTAGCGTTAACTGTTTCACCTCCTTAAATATTGTAGATGATTAAATCGGCATTCTGTATTTTTTATTGATAACGCCAATCGTCAATCACTAACACATTTATAAATAAATAGTGACACTACTGGATAACAGAGGGCGCTTATGACAAAATAATAAATGTTCTAGAAAAACCAACTAGATATATTAAAATTAAAATATTATTTTGTAAGCATACGTTATAATTACGATAATAAACCGAAATCATGTTAATTTTTTTGCTCCATATCGTGACTTACAATATCTTAATGCACGACAGGGCATATTTTCTTTAAAAATAATTTTTAAAGTTACGAAGCGATTGCGTCTTGAACTTTTGACGATGTCACTAAGACGAAATGATAAAAATCGGAGATATATCCTACAGGACAAAAGTTACAGACGACAATTTTGTTGCTGATGTCCGGTCTATTACTACTACTACTTAAATTTCTTTGCGAAAACTATATATTGAATGAGTCTGATTCTATGGATTTTATCGCATTTAATTTTATCATCATCATCATTATCATTACAACAACAAATTAAAAATTGGCCTTCCCCAAGGAATGCCACGAAATCCGATCCTGTGCCACGTGCACCCCACTCACCCCATTTATTGGGGGCCACCCTACAATTCACTTACCGATACGAGACAGCCATTCGAAGGAAAGTGTAAGAATAGAAACCGACTTGTTCAGGAAGCTGTTAAGTGTACGGGCGAGACATTTCGTAATGATTCCCGAAAGCACATAGACGCGACTTATAAGGGATATGAGTATGAGACTGAAATACTTTTTTTTATACTATAGGGTGACAAACGAGCACATCGTCCGTCATGATGGTAAGTGGATGCGAAGGCCCATAAACATATAATTTATCCGCCATTAAGGTTCAAATTGCAGATGAGTTGTTTTCTACACTATACGAAACACAGCTGTTATTTTACGTTGGTATTCTGACAGAGCGTGGTCCTACCACAGTCTAGTTGACCCATTCGTGTTACATCTATAAAATAGCTGCAGCATGGCTTGAACACGTAAAAAAACAATGGAACATTTTCGACTTAATTGAAGAAAAACATCGCCGCACATCTGCTCCACGCCTGAAGACGTGGAAGTCCTTCTCTGGGCTTTAAATATCGGTTTTCCAGAAAGTAGGTGCTTTCTGGAGCTTGTTTCAGAAGTTTAGTTTAGTTTACTTACTTTTAATCCACCCATAATCACGGAGAGGTAGAGGTGTTAGACGTCTTCATGCCGCATTTAACCCTGGTTTCCTTACTCGTATGAGTTGAATGAATCAAGGAGTTTTTTATATCTTTCTTCTCTGCTACTTACATACCAATAAATAACTTCTCTGATTGTAGTATGATAGAATTATACTAGTTCGGAAACTGCATACTAAACTGGTCCTGGGAAGAACATTTAGAAAATTACATTCTAAAGGTTTTTTATTGTAATATAAAAATATCCTTAACACATTAAGCCTTTCGGTTATTTTATATAAATTTTATTACATTACGTACTGTATTTTTCGGACCCACAATGTATTAATTGTTAAATAATCTTGTAACTAGGATGAATAACAATTGAAAATAAATATTGGCTTGTCGAATGTACGATCGAAATGAGACCCAACCTGGACAGCCCACAGTAAATAGTTTCAATATTATTTTTTGGTAATTAAATATACAGTTAACTTTCAGTTTTATATTATTTCAAATTTACTATATTAAAATGAAATATCAAATAGTATACGGTTTTAAATATTGGATTTTCTGTCGCTTATTTACGTCCAGATTTATTTCGGGAATATTAAATCTAAACGTGATAAAATAAAACGTATGATTAAATTTTACTGGGTTGTGGTGCGATTACGATATTTGCTAAAAGCACAGAATAAATAGTAGCACTACTAAAAACATTGATTTATATGTTTTGTATAACTCAATGACTAAAAGTTACAAAAATATAATCGGAAGTACAGAACGCCTTAGCAGAACACGCTTAGGACACGAGCTAAATTTTATAAACCACTAAAAGTAGACTAAATTAACCTTTAGTAAAACTCTTCAGTAAAACTCATTTAGATGTTATGAAAACTACACTATGTATATTATGTGCAATAATAACTGCATAATTATTTAATTACTAACAATTGTGAAAAACCAGCACATCTCACGGGAAGTGGATGCTACGGTCTATTGGCACTGTTATTAAATGATTAATTCACGATTTCGAATCAAAATGCAGATGTAATGCCAATCCTGCCGACTCAGAACCTGGAAAAACTTGTAAGGCGTAAAATCATTATTAGTTACAAGTCCTTACAAGAATTAAAACTACTTTTACGAATTTTTTCGCGCTTCATTTAAATTATTTTTAATTCCCGACGTTTCGGGTGCTTTCCAGCACCCATGGTCACGAGGGACTGAGGTGCCCGATGTCCCGATGTCAATGTTAACTCGGAGTACCTTCAGCTTTTTAATTATTATTTATGGTCCGATCCACGGAGAACGAACTCACTGTGTCTTGAATTCTTGCGGTGGTATGCTTCGGTTTAGTTTTAATTTTATTAATTACAGGGTCCCATGCAGGTGGTAGTACACGCATTGTTCGTACAGAGCGTACGAACAGTGCGTGTATATGTATTCTCAAGTTTTGAAGAATAAATGACGAGGAGATGTGCCGTAATCTCCCGAACGTTGCTCAGCCGATTTGGATCTATTAATTGAATTTTGGGTCGAAGTTCGATTTACTTATTCCGACCATTTGCCTTTTCTCGTTGACAACGTTTAGAACAGTGTTGTTAACAATTAGAAGCTTGACAACTACTACTGGTAGGTGAATGATATATGTGTGATTGATGCTGATACCGGATTCCTTTCGATCCAGTAGCTTGAAAACCTATTCTAATACAGCGACGAAAAGTATCAGAGGTATAAGTTATACCTCTGATACTTTTCGTACCGTTTATACCGTATAACGCTGTTTTAGACCTGTCTGTAGGATAGCGTCGGATAGCCATCGTAACTTTGCTATACAAATACTTTAGCACCTCAATACACTGACAAACAACATTAAGCTGTAGAAGGGACTGTTACATTACCCAAAATAGTCCACATACGTATGACATAGTGGTAGATACGGTCTTCCGTACAATTTTCCTAAAAAGTGTGTATATGGTCTATGATTCAAAAGACTTTTTAGAAAAATCTTGAAATTTCATATCTAGCTTAGAGTGAAAAAGATAAAAAACTTAGCGCTCTGGTGAGTACCAATGTTTGATAGTCAGTAGTTTTCTAGATATGTTTTAAATACGAAGTTCAATACGAAGTTGAACATTGACAGGTTGTTGGATTTCTTTTCTACTTCTGCATCTGTTGTTGTATTCCAATTTAATCAGTATAAAGAACCAGTATTACGTTCGCATATTTAGTTCAAGTTAATCCTTAAGTATAAACTTAATCCTTAAGGGAACTGTGGTAGCTCAGATGGTTAACGCTCGTTGTAAATATAACAGAACGCGAGTAACCCGGGTTCGATGCCGCACCAATGAAATTGTTAATTTCAATTTTAAGTGCTGATTTACCACGTGCTCGGCGGTGAAGGAAAACATCGTGAGGAAACCTGCATGTCTGAGGAATAAGAAAAAAAATATTTCGAAGACATGTGAAGTTCGCCAACACGCATTGGGGCAGTGCGGCGGATACTTTCTTGCTCTAAAACCCTCTCAGAAATGAGGGGAGGACTGTGCCCAGCAGTGAGACGTATATACCTAGGCTGTAACTTTACTTTTTTAAAATAAGGATGACAAGTGAGCACACACCCCACCTGCTGGTAAGTGGATGCTGTAGCCCGTAGATATCTGTCCTCGATTAAGAATCAAAATGCGGATGCGTTGACACGCCTGCAAACTAAAATGGGATGCCACGATTCCAGTAAAAAAGGGTCTCCGGTTTTTACACACACTTAGTAAGCTCTTTTATTGACGGTCCCTTGGTCGTATCGGTCCGGAAAAATCGCCGGTGGTAAACCATTGCACAGAGAGCTCGTACGCGGAAGAAAACTCCTAGTGAAACGTACAGTGGTGGACCCCAAGCATCCAGATGGTGTGGTTGGTATCGGGACGCTTGCCGCGTAGTACATTCATGAAATTTGGCAGCTGGGATTAATACGAACGATTCCTCAGAGCACTCCCCGTGGTAGATGCGAAAGAAAATGCAAAGAGATGCAACATCTTCGCAGCGCCAGTGAATCGAGTTGATCGGAAAGCACTCGGTCGTCGACGATTCTTAATGCGTTCAAGTGTAAGGAGCTGGCACTGGGGAGCCCAAGCCCAGAGACGGGAACAGTATTCCATGTGAGGCCAAACCTGCGCCTTGTAAAGTTGCAGGTGGTGAGCCGGCATGAAATATTGTCTCGCTGTGCTGAGCACGCCAAGCTTTTTAGAGGTCAATTTGGTCTTCTCTTCCAAGTGACCAAGAAACTGCACGTCACTCGATATGTTGACGCCGAGGATTCCGATACTGGTTGAGGCAACAAGGGGAGTAGGAAATCTAAATAATATGGTAGATTTCTGTGGTTAAATTGAACTAGATTTAGTCGCCCTAATCCGAGACTTTGTTTAGAGACTGGACTTCAGACACAAGTATGTCTCGGTACTCGGAGACATTTTCCCAAAAAATATTGGCTAGGCCGGTGTACAGAGCATCACCAGTGCTGTCATCCGCATAGCAATTAATGTTACCGGTTAGCAACATATCATTGATATGCAGAAGAAACAGCGTTGGTGATAGCACGCAGCCTTGTGCAATCGGGAGTAGGAGTACCGGAAAAGACGCGTTAGAACCGGTGCCACTCTCTAGAGTGTGCTCCAACACACGTCCTCAGCACAAATGGGGGATTTCGCCAGGCCCACTCGATCTGTGGATGTCCAGGGAGAGGAGTGCTTTTCAAACCGAGCGCTGTGTGAACTGCACATCCGGTATGGAGGACTCACACCGCGGGATGGTCGGCGGTGTGCTCCCTCCGTCATCGAGAGTCGAGATGGACGTAAACAAAGAGCTTAGCAGATCTGCTTTCTCCTTTGCGACATGGGCCAGTGAGTCGTCCTCCCTTTACAGAGATTGAAGAGATGGCTGACATAAATTCCCTTCCATAGCCTTAGCGGGAGACAAGAATGCACGGTTTCCAGAAGGAAGGCGAACTAGTTTCTCGCCAATTCTGCCCATCCGCTCTGACTTTGCCTTGGCAATGACTCTTTTGAACTCTTTCACTGGTGTTTACATCCCGAGACGTTAATCAGTCAGCCCAGGCCCCGTAGCACTCCTGCCTATAGCATGATGCTATTTTATAGCAGCGACTAAACCATGGCTGAGATCTGCTTCCGATGGGCACCACAGAGGAAAGAATAAAAAGTTCCATACCCTGAAGTACCACATCAGCGACAGAATAAGCAACAACGTTGGGATCGTACGGTGAGAAGCAGACCCGCCCCTAAGGGTAGGATGCAAAGAAAGAACGCATCCTGTCCCAATCGTCCGACCTGTAGTGCCAAACACGGCGGCAGCCTGCACAATGCAACCGCGAATTCGGCGTGAGTGGCACCACACTCCAGAGAAGACAATGATCCGAGGAGTCAAGAGAGGCATCGACGGAGACCTGATATCTGTCGGGATGAGAGGCCAGCAGAAGGTCCTCTCTGCGGAGGGGATCCGCTGTGGCATCGAATCTGTAGCCATTTGGACGTCTTCGAAGAGTCGGTCTGTTTCGGCATTACGCTATGAGACCTATAGAGGCACCCGTAGACGCCCGGATGGTCGTCGCTGTCTACCCGTAGCCAAAGGATGGACAGGTCCGAACCTTCAAGACTGCCGAGGTGTCGAGAACAGATGTCCTCTCTGACGTATACGCAAACTCCAGCCCGAGGCACAGAGGAGTGTTCCAGTTTGTACCCCGGGTAGGAGAGATACGAAGCATCAGCCGGAGAAGACACCTGCGTCTCGGTTAGAAAGAGCAGAGCCGGCTTCGCCGTCTCGAGATGGTGGTGGATGGTGTTTAGGTTCGAGTGAAGTCCCCTGATATTGCAGAAATTCACGGATAGCGTGGCAGGATAGCGTTTTTGCTCGGCTTGCCTCGAGCAGTTATTGTCTTGAGCGGAATTTTGTCGTAGTACCACCCCGGTTTGAGCCGGCCCATACGTGCAACAGCAAAGCTGCCGCGTGGATCCACCACTGTTCAAAGTTGTGCTGCTATTTTACGCTGGTATTCTGTGAATCCGTGGTCCTTTCCCGGTCGAGTTGACCCATTCGTACTACAATCATATTAAAGCTGCAACGTGGCTCTGTGAGGTGTAATAAACATGACAACGCAACAGTTACCTTTTTTTCTTTTTTTTTATAGGATAGGGTGACACAGTCCATCTGATGGTAAGTGGATGCTGCGGCCCATAGACATCCTCATCTATCCTCGATTACAAATCAAATGCGTTGTCACCCGTGAGGACTAAGATGAATTGCCTCGTTTTCAGTAAAAAAGGTCTCCGGTTCTCTACACTAACCATACGAAACACAGCAGCATTATGCTACTATTTCACGCTGGTATTCTGTGAGAGCGTGGTCCTTCCCCGATCGAGCCGACCCATTCGTACTACAACTATACTACTAATATAACTGCAGCATGGCTCTACCACGTATAAAATTATATTAATTATACCTTTGTTATAATTAACAATATTTGCCGAAACAATTAGTATGGAAGTATATGAATATTATGCCGTGTAGTGGCGGTTAAGAATATCCACTACCCCATATCTTCCCGTGGGTGTCGTAAGAGGCGACAGAGGGAGACAGGCAGGAGATGGGCAGCAGCGTCTTCCTGATGACAACTGTGACGTAATAAAAAACTGCGGTTGCCAACCCGCTCGCCAAGCGTGGCAACTATGGCAAATACCCCCCAATGAATAAATACACAAACAGACGGCCCCCAGTCCCCGGCGGCCCCGCTATTCCTGGCTACGGTGGCGACCATGGTAACGGCGGGGCAGGGGGTGCTAAGAATCTCCGGTGGAGGTTCGGTTGCCACCTACGACGACTCGACCTGGCAACATATAACGCACGCACCCTGAGGACTGACGAGAAGATACTGGAGCTGGAAGAAGAGGTAGACAAGTTGCGCTGGCATATTATTGGATTATCCGAGGTCCGAAGAGAGGGGGGAGGACACGGCAATCCTCGAGTCCGGCAACTTGTTCTATCACCGGGAGGGCGACCATCTGTCCCAAGGAGGTGTCGGATTTATCGTCCACAAATCTCTCGTCAACAACGTTGTAAAGATTGGGAGTGTGTCGACGAGGGTCGCGTACCTGATACTCAGAATCACCAATCGGTATTCGCTGAAGGTCATTCAGGTTTACGCACCAACCTCGGCACATCCCGATGAGGAGGTGGAGGAAATGTATGAGGATATTTCTAGAGCCATACATTCCTCCAAAACCTACTACACGGTGTTGATGGGAGACTTCAACGCAAAACTGGGCACAAGAGAAAGCGGTGAGCTGAAGGTAGGGAAATTTGGAGTAGGGCAACGGAACCGAAGGGGCCAGCAGCTGGCCGACTTTATGGAGAAAGAGGGACTCTTTATGATGAACTCTTTCTTCCAGAAGCGGCCCCACAGGAAGTGGACCTGGTCGAGCCCCGACGGTTCGACAAAAAATGAGATTGACTTCATTATGACGACCAGACGCCAACTGTTCAGTGATGTCTCAGTGATCGCAAGGGTGAAAACTGGCAGCGATCACCGAATGGTTAGAGGCACACTGAACCTAAACGTTAAGTTGGAGAGGTCTCGTCTAATGAAGTCAACGCTCCGTCCCCCTCGTGCTCTAATCCAGAATCCCGAAACCTTTCAGCTCGAGTTACGTAACCGCTTCCAGTGCCTAGAAGATTGCAATACAGTGGACGATATGAACGACAAGCTCGTGGAAACTGTCCATGCGGTCGGAGCTAAGTTCTGCAAGACCCGCCGCAGAAGAACACAAAAACTCTCCGATCACACTCTTAATCTCATGGCTGTTAGACGGGAGATGAGGCTGCAATCGTCAACAGATTTGACAGCATACAGGCAACTGAACAGACAGATCTCCAAATGCATACGGCGAGACTTACGCAACTTTAATACTTCTCGTATTAAAGAAGCGATCGAGCGGAACCAGGGCTCCAAAGTCTTTGCCAGAGATCTGTCTGCCAGAAAGAGCCAACTGTCAAGGCTGAAGACTGAGTGTGGCAACATCGTTTCCGGGACACCTGAGATTTTGAGTGAGATTGAGAGGTTCTATGGGCAGCTGTACACATCATCGTTGGAGCCACACGCAAGTGTGAGTAACGATCCAAGAGCAAGTCTTATCCGACACTATTCCGATGATATCCCGGACGTCAGTCTAAGCGAGATTAGAATGGCTCTCCAGCACCTTAAAAACGGCAGGGCCCCAGGCGAGGATGGAATTACAGCGGAGCTTCTGAAAGCGGGTGGAACACCGGTACTTGAAGTCCTTCAGAAGCTCTTCAATTCCGTCCTCCATGGTGGCACTACTCAGAGGCGTGGAGCAGAAGTGCGGTGGTCTTGTTCTTTAAGAAAGGCGACAACGCTCTCTTAAAGAACTACAGACCGATTTCCCTTCTGAGCCGCGTCTACGTGCTGTTTTCGAGAGTCATTACGAATCGTCTCGCACGCAGACTTGACGACTTCCAGCCTCCCGAACAAGCTGGTTTCCGAAAAGGCTTCAGTACCATAGACCACATACATACCCTGCGGCAGATTGTACAGAAGACTGAAGAGTACAATCTGCCACTTTGCCTGGCGTATGTGGACTATGAGAAAGCCTTTGATTCCGTCGAAATTTGGGCGGTGCTACAATCCCTTCAGCGGTGCCAAGTTGACTGTCGGTATATCGAAGTGCTGAAGTGTTTGTACAGTAGGGCTACGATGGCTATCCGAGTACAGAACCAGAGCTCGAAACCTATCCAACTGCAGAGAGGTGTAAGACAGGGTGACGTTATATCCCCGAAACTCTTCACCGCTGCATTGGAAGACGTTTTCAAGCTACTGGACTGGAAAGGATACGGTATTAACATCAATGGCGAGTACATCACTCACCTTCGATTTGCCGACGATATAGTCCTTATGGCAGAATCGCTGGAGGACTTAAGCACTATGCTCAATGACCTCAATAGTGCCTCCCAACGGATAGGTCTTAAGATGAACATGGACAAAACAAAGATCATGTTCAATGTCCATGTCACACCTATGCCGGTAGTTGTTGGGAGCACTATGCTCGAAGTTGTTGACGAATACGTTTACCTGGGACAAATAGTCCGACTAGGTAAGTCCAACTTCGACCGAGAGGTCAATCGACGGATTCAACTCGGCTGGGCAGCGTTCGGGAAATTACGGCATATCTTTTCGTCAGGTATACCTCAATCTCTAAAAACTAGATTGTACAACCAGTGCGTGTTGCCAGTGATGACTTACGGATCTGAGACGTGGTCCTTCACTGCTGGCCGTATGAGGACGCTTAAGGTCGCTCAGCGAGCTATGGAGAGGGCTATGCTCGGAGTTTCTCTGCGTGATAGCCTCAGAAATGAGGATATCCGCAGTAAAACCAGAGTGACCGACATAGCCCAACGGATTAGTAAGCTGAAGTGGCAATGGGCCGGCCATATAGCTCGAAGAACCGATAACCGATGGGGAAGAAAGGTTCTCGAGTGGCAGCCTCGTACCGGTAGGCGTAGTGTAGGGCGACCCCCCACTAGATGGAGTGACGACCTGGTAAGACATGCAGGAAGTCGATGGATGCAGGTGGCTCAGGACCGTGCTTTGTGGCATTACTTGGGGGAGGCCTATGTTCAGCAGTGGACTTGTGAAGGGCTGTAATGATGATGATGATGATGTATGAATACTAACGAGTACCTATATTAATTCTCTGGGTAGCGAGTTTTTGTCCATTCGGGTGTTAGGTGTCATTACAATAAACGTGTCTGGCGACGGCGTCGAATTGCTAGGGGTAACGTCTTGACAAGCTTCATGTTACAGTGATTTGCAGTTTTAATAAACAATTATGTCACTGCATGAGTATTGAAAATAATTTTTGTTTAAAGACACGCATTGATAATGAGCTGCGATGATACTGTTAATTATTTTATTTTATCCTGGTGATCCTGATCAGGATACTAGGATAAAGTTATTAAATTATTGTATTGTCATCAGTCCTCGATAGGTGTGCAAATTTTCAAATCAATCGGCGGTCTACAAGTTGGTGAAAATTACATTAAAAGATTCCGTTACATACGTATCTATCTGATAGATACACGCGAAGCTGTGTGTTTATAACATTTAATTTACTACATTTTTTTAGTATAGTCTAGTGTCAGCGGACTAAAGCACATAAGTCAAAAAATTGCTTTATGTTTTTCTTTGTACCAAAATTATTAATTTAAATCAATATATCAGCAGACTAAAGCACATAGTCAGTTCACTTGGTAGGGCTTGAATCTCAATTGGCGTCCTTTTTCAACCTCTTGATTCCCATGGATCTTGCAACGTTATAAAAAACATGAGTTGAGTTGAGTTATGTTGACGCTCTTGGACTTCATGGATACATAAAGTGACTTATGTTATTAGGAACTTTAAATGCGTCGCGTTATGTCGATGTTTAACTGTAGGGGTAGTTACCCAAACCATTATTTATTGCTAAGAAAAAAATATATTTGTTAAGATTTGGGTCACTATTCACTACTGACTAGCCGGGTTAGTTTTACTCTGATTGCTATACAATTGGACAGTTGTTGTGTGTAATATTTTAGTTAAAATATTCCCAATTGCTATGGATCGTCAGAGAGACAAGAAATTAGTTGAGATGGTGATGAGGAGAAACTCAAATGTTATTTGGTAAGTTGGCCTTGTTTGATTTAATAGGATTTTATTACATAATCATCTTTTGTCGTCGTTTTAGTAGAAATCATCACTAATTTGTTCATTTTAACATCAATCATAAATAAATCATTTATATTATTATTTTATTATTAGCCTCAACAGTATTTTTTTATTTTTTAGGTGAACAAAATAAACCGAAATCTGTTGGCACAATGGCGGAAGAGGAACCAATGCCTTCCACATCATCAGGCTACACTGGCGACATGTTCATTAATCGAGAAATGGATTTCTTGAGTAATGATTCTGTCCAAGATCCACATTTCGAACTCCCTAATACAGCAGCAGATTCGTCGACATCTAGTGATATATCGTGTCGTCCGGGTACTGACCGAAGAACCAACACGCCACAGGCGGTTGAACAATCTCTAAAAAAAAAGTATTTACATCACGAAACAGGAAAAGAAAAATGTGATACTCAAGTAAATAAAAATGACAGTACTGTGTAAGTTTATACATTTGACTTACAACAGTGTATAGGTACGCACTCGAGCTCTCAGCTATTCTGTATATTTCTACAAACACCAGTTGTGGAAGTTCAACCTGACTGTTCATGACAACAAAATTGGGACAGCTGTATGTTTCATATGGTATGAAACCATAGTTACTAGAGGAGTTAATCAAATAGCATCATGTGTTTTCAAACATATTCAAACATAAGTACCTGAGAATAAAAAACACTTGATATTTTATTCTGATACTTATGGCGGTCAGAACCGAAATTCTCATGTCAGTTCAATGGTGACCTGGGCTTTTCAGAAATTAAACATAAATGTCATAGAACACAAGTTCTCGGTTCCGGATCATAGTCACTTGGAAGTGGACAGAAATCATATAACACAAGTTCTCGGTTCCGGATCATAGTCACTTGGAAGTGGACACAAATCATATAACACAAGTTCTCGGTTCCGGACCATAGTCACTTGGAAGTGGACACAAATCATAGAACACATGTTCTCGGTTCCGGATCATAGTCACTTGGAAGTGGACACAAATCATATAACACATGTTCTCGGTTCCGGATCATAGTCACTTGGAAGTGGACACAAATCATAGAACAACAAGTTCTCGGTTCCGGATCATAGTCACTTGGAAGTGGACACAAATCATAGAACACAAGTTCTCGGTTCCGGATCATAGTCACTTGGAAGTGGACACAAATCATAGAACACATGTTCTCGGTTCCGGATCATAGTCACTTGGAAGTGGACACAAATCATAGAACACAAGTTCTCGGTTCCGGATCATAGTCACTTGGAAGTGGACACAAATCATAGAACACAAGTTCTCGGTTCCGGATCATAGTCACTTGGAAGTGGACACAAATCATAGAACACAAGTTTTCGGTTCCGGATCATAGTCACTTGGAAGTGGACACAAATCATAGAACACATGTTCTCGGTTCCGGATCATAGTCACTTGGAAGTGGACACAAATCATAGAACACAAGTTCTCGGTTCCGGATCATAGTCACTTGGAAGTGGACACAAATCATAGAACACATGTTCTCGGTTCCGGATCATAGTCACTTGGAAGTGGACACAAATCATAGAACAACATGTTCTCGGTTCCGGATCATAGTCACTTGGAAGTGGACACAAATCATATAACACAAGTTTTCGGTTCCGGATCATAGTCACTTGGAAGTGGACACAAATCATAGAACACAAGTTCTCGGTTCCGGATCATAGTCACTTGGAAGTGGACAGAAATCATATAACACAAGTTTCCGGTTCCGGATCATAGTCACTTGGAAGTGGACACAAATCATAGAACACATGTTCTCGGTTCCGGATCATAGTCACTTGGAAGTGGACACAAATCATAGAACACAAGTTCTCGGTTCCGGATCATAGTCACTTGGAAGTGGACACAAATCATAGAACACAAGTTCTCGGTTCCGGATCATAGTCACTTGGAAGTGGACACAAATCATAGAACACAAGTTCTCGGTTCCGGATCATAGTCACTTGGAAGTGGACACAAATCATAGAACACAAGTTCTCGGTTCCGGATCATAGTCACTTGGAAGTGGACACAAATCATAGAACACATGTTTTCGGTTCCGGATCATAGTCACTTGGAAGTGGACACAAATCATATAACACAAGTTTTCGGTTCCGGATCATAGTCACTTGGAAGTGGACACAAATCATATAACACATGTTCTCGGTTCCGGATCATAGTCACTTGGAAGTGGACACAAATCATATAACACAAGTTCTCGGTTCCGGATCATAGTCACTTGGAAGTGGACACAAATCATATAACACAAGTTCTCGGTTCCGGATCATAGTCACTTGGAAGTGGACACAAATCATAGAACACAAGTTCTCGCTTCCGGATCGTAGTCACTTGGAAGTGGACACAAATCATATAACACAAGTTTTCGGTTCCGGATCATAGTCACTTGGAAGTGGACACAAATCATATAACACAAGTTTTCGGTTCCGGTTCATAGTCACTTGGAAGTGGACACAAATCATAGAACAACAAGTTCTCGGTTCCGGATCATAGTCACTTGGAAGTGGACACAAATCATAGAAAACAAGAAAAAAAGGCAGAGATTGCAGATTTATCACCCGCATGATTGGATACAACTTATTAGATCGAGCAGTAAAAAAAACGGAGTTATCGAAATGCGCAGTTCCGAATTTTTTGATTTTTCTACGTTGTTAAAGGGTCCTTTAGTATTAAGAAACAAAGACGTAGAAGTACGACAGTTTAAATGGCTCAATAAAAAGGGGCCGCGCTGTTCTGAATTTGGCGTAATCTCCTACAAAGGCACACTGGACACGGAATGTCATTTTTTTAAAATAAACTTCAATCGTCTCGTTTTTGCCATACCTGAAACTATTCCTGTTATATCGGTACAGCCCTTTCCGATATCAAGAGGAAAAAAATATCTGATTTCTTTACTGTCCTTGATACCCGACATTTTTCATAGATTTTATTTAGATTTGCCTACTGTAAACAATATACGTAATATTGACCCTGATATTTTATATAATAAATAATTTTTAGTATATAGATATATAGATGATCCGTGGTAAATTAATTTTAAGTTTTGTTTTTTTGTTATCATAGAATTTTTTTTTTTAGCTTGTATTTGTGAAATAAAATGAAATGAATGATTTCAATTCATTCCAATATAGATTATTGTATAATACTTATTGAAAGTCATTTTTTTATTTACCACTGGTTCGTAAAAAAAACCTCTGTCCTCGGAAGAACCAGCAAGAAAACCGCTGGGTTTTTTTAAACATATTTCAAATTATAATAATTTTATTTTGTACAATTTAGAACTTTTATAGAACCAGCATACTGGTGATCACCTCATTCCCAGGGGTTATTTTCATTTATGGATATTTATATTATAATAACCCTTTTTGTACAATTTTTCTTTAATAAAACATTTAAACTAGTTTAATTACAAATTTTGTACATTTTCTGGGATTTTGTTGTAAAAGCATATACATTGCCTCATAAATGAATTACTAATTCTGTGGAGTCTTGTAACTGGTATTATAAGCTTATGTTTGTTCCTAGTGTTTAAAGTATGAACATCTTTATTCTATACGAAAACTATTTATGTTTTTATGTTTATTTCCATAAATTATTCTCAAATGGACTCTTTACAATTTCAGTTATAAATCGCCCGTACAGCTCTCTTTTCTAAAACAAATATGACTTTAATGTGAGTCGCATTACCCCATAGTTAGATTCCATAAGACGTTATTCTATGAAAGTAACTAAAATAAACTATCTAGCTGTCTCAACATTGGTTAGACGTCTAATCTTTCTTACAGCATATGCTGCAGAACTAAGTCTGCCTGCTAATTTAGATATATAGGGGCCCCATTGAAGCTTCGCGTCAATAGTAATACTAATACCAAGAAAAACAGTGGTATCCACAAGACTCTACTCTTCCCCATTTAAGAGCACATTGGTATTTGAATGTTTAACATTAGGTATTGTAAATTTAATACATTTTGTCTTATTGCCATTTAAGAGCAAATTATTAGCGTTAAACCAATGTACTAGTTTCGATAGAGCATTATTTTCATTGTCAAAATTAATTCACTGTCGAATGAGTTTGAAAATTAAAGAGGTATCATCAGAAAATAATACAATATCGTGATTGTCCCCTTCAAGATAAGGTAAGTCAATAATATAGAATAAGTACAAGAATGAGTCAAGAATTGAGCCCTGAGGAACGCCCATTGATACTGCTGATCCGGAGGAACCTTTACCATTGATAACAACTTTTTGAGTTCTGTTATTTAAATATGAAATAATAAGTCTAAGTGAAATATTTTTGACACCGTAATTTTGTAGTTTCCTGATTAATATCTCATGATGAACACATTCGAAAGACTTTTTTTAATAGGATTGGGTGACAAACGAGCACATAGTCCATCTGATGGTAAGTGGTTGCTATGGCCCATAAACATCTACATCTATCCTCGATTACGAATCAAAATGCAGATGCATTATCACCCGTGAGGACTAAGACTAACTGGAATGCCTCGTTTCCAATAAAACGGGTCTCCGGTTCTCTACAATCAATATACGAAACACAGCAGCATTAAGCTACTATTTTACGCTGGTATTCTGTGAGAGCGTGGTCCTTCCCCGGACCAGCTGACCCATTCGTACTACAACTATACTACTAATAATTGTAGCATGGCTCTACCACGTATAAAACGCCTTAGTTATTTTTTGTGCCTTGGAAAAATTACAAAAAATATCGAAGGCATCTAGTGACTCCCCTTGTGAAACCAAATTGATTTTTGTGAAGTAATTTATTTTTATAAAAAAAAAAATTGATCTTTTCAAAAATTTTACTGAGAGTTGGTAGTACAGAAATAGGTCTAAAATTAGCGGATTCCAATGTACCAGATTTAAATAAATGTATTTTTTACTATGTTTCATTAAATGAGGAAACACACCAGATTCGATACCAGTTTATAATGAAATGTACTGTTATCAAATACTTAAGTCACAAGTACCTACAAGTACATAGTGTTATTTCTAACATAAGTCACTAAAATCGCGTTTTATTTTAAATTTATATCAAATTATATTTACGTGCATGTTAGTATTAATAAAAACATTGAATATTGTAATAAACTTGAATTTATAGTATAAGGGTATTTTTATTTAGTTTTCACTTATTCCTGAAAAGTGTGACTTTTTGATTTATGTTTTTAGTCTGCCGGCCCAAGTTATATATAGTCTGTAATATAAAAGTAAAAATTCACAACCAATAATGAAGTGGTTCTAACGCCACATAGTACCTACCGCCATCTAGTATTACAATAGGTGAATCAAAAATCACCCCTAATTAGCTAATATACTAGGATTCCGTCTGCATCGGTATCACCCTTCTACCAATTATTGTTACAGCATATCAAAAGTTCACTGCTGGACATAGTCCTCCCCTTAGATTGCCTCATAGGTGGTATATATGTGCCATAGTTGTCTTAGGCAGATTTGTAATCGAGGTTTTTTTAATTTTTGAATTATTATTAGGAAGATGTCGCTGCAAGTCCCGCGGTTTCTTCCTTCTGTCGGCTCTTACGACATTCACATATCGATATACTGGATATTCTGACACCGACGCTACACGGTCAAACTATTACTGTCGTCTGAAGGGTATAAAGAGACGGTATAATTACAGGCTGTGGGTAAACCATTTAATTCGTGAGGCAGCTACTTATGCAGCCCCACCCCCCTCTCGCTATCGAGTCCGCAGGCCGAGAAACTCTCACTCGGACCCGCCTAATAAACTATCAAACGACCTGAACTGCCTCCTGGCGGCTCAGGCCAACTCTAATTAAATTAAATTATTTATTCATAATTAATTTGTCTTCGTAGGCACTCCCTCAGCGGCTCGTAGCCGCCTGCGCCCTCTTTTCCCAAAAGAGGGTCGCTCACGATAAGGCACAATAAAGCTTAATCAGCCAGTTGCCTGTCCCTAAAGGCGGTTTTTAGAGGGTATCACTTAGGTTCCCCGGTAGGATGTGAGTCCCTCATAACCACGATAGACCGGCTATCGTGGTATGCGTAATGCATTTTCCGCCTCCCTACGTATAGGGTAGCCCTTTAATTGCTTCGGGCGCAAAAAAAAAAAAAAAAACAGGTGTGAGGCATTCCATCTTAGTCGTCAGAGGTAAGAACATATCTGAAACATTTTTTGGTTGAAGTTAACTGGGCTCTTCAGACTGCAGTAGCCACTTCTTACCACATAAGATGATTGTTCGTTAATTTTCACAAATATATTTATAAGAGAACATACAATAATGTATCTACTTCTTACTCTTCTTATTTCTCTTACGCCATCACCACTGTGTGCATCACATGTAAATAAAGGAAGGCAGCAATTAATTTACTCTGTCGGTTACTTATATCACTAAGCTGAATTTTAGTAATTTTGAAGAAAAATCAATTTACAACAAAATTATTTAAAAAGGCATTTTTTAATAATAATAATAACCATTTATTTCAATCCATCATAGTACATAGTTACAGTAGGTACATTTGAAATGAAATTTAAATTTTGAATTAAATATCAATTAAATCAAATAAAATTGTATTATATAAAATTAAAATTATTAAAAATCCGGAGTAAAACCATTAATACCAAATTAACGACATTAAATATAAACAATTTAATAATATGCCTGCCTCTATTGTTTGTTTGTTTGTTTGTCCTGACATTATTCATATAACAATGATTTTATGAGAAGAGGCAGAAAGTTGCCGAAGAAAAAGTAGTGTAGGTAATGTTCTGTTTTTATCATGATTTTGTAAGGGATATTATGACTAGGTGCTGTGATGTAGATGAATTGACATGTGATCTCTAAAATTGATCATATTTATTGCAGAATAGTGCTCAGGACCGTGCTTTGTATACCACAAAACAAGTGGAAGGCCTATTTTCAGCAGTGGACTTGTGTAAAGCTGTAAAGGAGAAGACCAGTCCCGGACATGGTCCTCTAACGGATCTCTCCACCTTAGATCATATTACTATAATATTATAAATAAATAATCTAGTAGCACTTTTATATTATATTGATAACTGTGTGTTTACTTTGTTTCAATTCAGTACCTGTGGAATAGAATGTCTTATTTTTACATTTCAGATTTTTGAAGCATACGTCCGCCATCTATACAAAAATACAAAATTTATGTATGCATTGTTGCGCCATCTATAAATAGTCGTTGTTTAAATGTTATATTCGAAACACTTTTATGACTAACGACAAACAGTTGCACATCGCGCTACTAGGTGGCGCAATTAAAAATGGATTTCAATGCAGCGCTGCGCTTGTACATAATAATTAATATAAAAAATATTTCTTCTACTAGCACCGGCAATGTAATAGATGACTCATGAAATGTTCTAAGATCTTGTAACATTCCTCATATGACGGTATAACTAATGTGACCATTTATTTTTTCCCTCATAACTTGACGCGCTATGGTTGTTAAAATAAACAAATATCAATTGAATCTTTAAAGATCAAAAGAAAAACCAAATGAAAAATGTTAATTATTTTTATTTTTAAATTCGAATGGAATTGTTGGCATGATCGTAAACATTTAAGGGTTTGCATGGTTGCGCCATCTAATATAACGTTGCTTAAATGTTTCGTCCAAAACATTGATGACATATAGTTTCATATTTGGCTAATAGATGGCAATTATATACAGCTAAAATCTTAAAATTGAAGCTCAACGGAAAATTGCCGTTTTTTGTACAAAAATGATGATTGTAAAGATTTTTCATCCAGTTGGTGAGAGGCGAATCAAGTATTGTAAGTCCTGTAATAGATGGCGGTACCATTGGTATTTTTATATTATACGAACGATCTGCCCCGACTTCGTGCTCACTAAAGTTATCCCCTCGAAAATTTTTATTTTTTTATTTTTCGAATTTCGTTATCACATATCATTAGTTAGTGGTTTGTTCTTGATTATTCTCTATCAATAATTGTTTTCGAAAAAAAATTTCGGAGGGCTATCTTTAGTGAGCCCGACTTCGCATGGGCGATTTCTCGAACTCGACAACAGATGGTGGTTTAGACTCACAATTGAGTCCAATTGTGAGTCTAAACCACCATCCCACTCAAACGTACAGAAATAATTTCATCGAAGTCATTGGAGGATTTTCGAGTTTTAGCGAAACTAACGGATATTAATTGATTTTTTATATTAAATGGTTTTTTTACCGCCTGAAAAAAATAGGGTTTAACAGAGGAACGAAATAGAAGCCTATGGCACTGATAATTTACAATTTTTTTGCTTTTACATTAATATAATTATTATGAAATTGATCTGTCAATAAATACTACTAATTTAAAGTAAACTTTCGGTTCTATAAAAGAAAAAAAATCAGTTAAAACTATCGAAATTAAAATAATACGCACCTAATTAGTAGTATTTATTGAGAGAACATAAATAAAACATAAACATAAACACTAACACCTGTCACCCAGAGGGGTAGGCAGAGACTACGGACTTCCATTTGGCACGATCCTGACATACTTCTTTCGCCTCCTTTACATCCATATATCTACGCATACATGCTCGTCGGTTAAGGGTACTTCTAACGTGGCCCATTTTCAAAATATCGCCAATTTGGTCGATAAACTTTTTTCTAGGGCGTCCCTTCCCGACTCTGCCGTTCACATCTGCCATATAAATTTGCTTTGTCACTCTTTCCTCATTCATTCTTTCTACATGACCAATTGAGAGAACAATTTTAAAATAAAGAAGAAAAAGGTTTAGTGGATGCAGCTACCGAAGTATGTGGTGTTAGTAAGAGAACGAATGAAAGGAAAGACAATACGTTATGGTGGGATGATGAGGTACGTATGGAAGTTGAAGCAAAGAAGAGAGCATGGCTAGATTTACTAGCGACCAAAGCTGGTAATTCTGGCGGTAAGAATGATGAGATTGAAAGAAAACAGGCGGAGTTTAAACGTCTAAATAAAAATAGAGTAAAAGAATTAGTTGAAATGAAAAAAAGCAAGAAAGAACAGATAGGAATGATAGAAGAATATCAGATAACTTCCAAGAAAATATTAAAATGTTCTAGAAACTCGTAACAAATACCAGGGGGACATTCAAAACAGCCTAGATTGAATGCGATACGAGACGAGAATGGCTGTATTCTGAATGATGAAGTGTTGAGTCTAAAGAGATGGAAGGCATATTTTGAAAGCGTATTTATGAGCGAGGAGACGTGTGAACTAAATGAAATAGAAATTCCGAAAGAAGATGAAAGAGAATATAGGGAGATAAGTATAGATAAAATAATGAAAGCAACTAAAAGCATGAAAGCAGGTAAGGCAGCTCGAAATGTTAAGAGCTGGAGAGGAAACGGTGGGAGGCCTGCTGTAAACCTTGTTTAATTTATGTTGGGAACTAAAGCGGGTACCGGGAGACTGGTGCAAAGCCGTGATAGTCCCAATATATAAGGGAAAAGGGTCACAGCAGGACTGTAAAAACTACCGTGGTATCAGCCTTCTTAGCATTGTGGGAAAACTGTATGCTAAGGTACTAATTGAAAGAGTTATGAAAGAAACTGATGAAAAAATTTGGGATGTGCAAGCGGGTTTTAGAAAGGGAATGGGGTGTACAGATCAAGTCTTTTCCATGCACATGATCGCGGAGAAGTTTTTGGCTAAAACCAAAAAGTTTTTTGTGCGTTCATGGACTTGGAAAAGGCTTATGACAGAGTGGACAGGGATGTGTTATGGCAAACGCTGAACCCATTTAGGTTGAGCGCTGGTTTAATACTGACATTAACTGACTCGAGTGCTTGTGTTAGAATCAACCGGATCTACTCGGACTGGTTTGGCATCCATAAAGGTGTCAGACAGGGTTATGTAGCTTCCCCGTGGCTGTTCAACCTATTTATGGACAGTTGTTTGGAAAATTTGAAAGTTGAAGAATGCGGGTTAAGAATGGGTGAGTTAACCATCAAATGCCTTTTGTACGCCGATGATCAAGTCATACTTGCGTCGTCGGCCGCCGAGTTGCAAATGATGGTTACATTAATGAACAGGTCATTAAAAGAATGGGGAATGAAAGTTAACGCAAGTAATACGAAAGTGATGGTTTTTGAAAGAGAAGAAAGCAAAACGGTATGTGAAATAAGAATAGAAGGACAGTTAATTGAGCAGGGGGGGTGGGAGATATGATAAGGATATTGAACGACGAGTGAATGCAGGAATTAAAGTAAATGAGGCTCTACACTCTATTTTGAAAAGTCAGAATGTGTCAAAAAAGGCACGTATGGCAATTCACAATGCTGTGTTAGTCCCTACTTTAACATATGGTAGTGAAAGTTGGGTGTGGCAGAAGAAGCACGAGAGTAAAATAAATGCAGTAGAAATGCGGTCGCTAAGGAGTATGTTAGGGCTGAATCTGAGTGTCAGAGTGAGAAACTGTGTGATAAAAGAAGAGTGTGGTTTGCAAGATGATGCAGTGACCAGGATTAAGAAAGGAATGCTTCGGTGGTTTGGTCATGTAGAAAGAATGAATGCGGAAAGACTGAAGTTTGTGCAGAAGTGAATGGAAGCGTCGGAAAGGGACGTCCTAGGCGGAAGTTTGTCGACCAAATTGGCGATATACTAAAAATGGGCCAAATTAAGAGTACCCTTAACCGACGAGCATGAATGCAAAGGTATATGGATGTGGAAGAGGCGAGAGAGGTATGTCAGAATCGTGCTAAATGGAAGTCTGTAGTCTCTGCCTACCCCTCTGGGTGACAGGCGTGAGTGTTTATGTATGTATATTATGTAATTTTAAAATATGTTAAATGTAGTCTATCCAGTGCCATAGGTTTCTATTCCGTTCGCCTGTTACACCCTAATTTTTTCCCAGAAGGTAAAAAAGATCATTCAGTATAGAGATGTAGGCCAAATAACCAGACCGGTGCATTTATAGCAATTCCCTTTATGAGAGGCTCGTGTCCATAAGTGGAATATTTTTACGAACATATGAAGATATTAATAAAGTACGGATGGCAATGACAAGATGGAATCGGGCCTTTCTCCGTCTTAAAAGAGAACGCACTGACGATAATTTGACATCCCATAAAATGGCGAGATACAGGTGCAATCAGATGGTATGCAACGCTGAACGCCATTACATTCATAACAACATTCTTAACTTTTTACCAGCTAATGTCTGAAAATTTCTAAGTTCAATTTGTGGGGGTAAACCACCTATTATGGATGAATGAATGAATGAATGAATATACTTTATTGTACACCATAAACAAATTTACAAAGAACATAACAGAGAGCAGATTACATGTACAATTTGGCGGCCTTATCGCTACATAGCGATCTCTTCCAGGCAACCAAATTAGGATTATGGTCCATCAATCTCTTGTGATGATATCAATATTCATTTTGCTTCTGCTATGGTAATTGACCCTACAATCCGGTATTCCAATACTCTCCAAAGAGCTAGGATGAAGTTAAAAAGCTATTTTTTGAATTAATTCCAAGGCTTTAGGCTGTGATGGAATAAGTAAATTCGTGATAGTTAATATACTAGGAAACATTCTCCCTGCTGTCAGGCACATCTTTTTATTTTATAGAATAAGGGTGACAAACGAGCACACAGTACACCTGATGGTAAGTGAATGCTGTGGCCCATAGACATCTACATTTATCTTCAATTAGGAATCAAAATTCAGATGCGTTGCCAGCCCTGAGGACTGAGATGAAATGCCTTGTTTCCAGTAAAAAGGATCTCCGGTTCTCTACACTCACCATACGAAACACAGCAGCATTAAGCAGTATTCTATGAGAGCGTGGCCAACCCCGATCGAGACGACCCATTCGTGATGCAACCACAATATAGCTGCAGCATAGCTTTACCACGTAATAATTAGTTTTACTTGACTATGGACAGTATCCAACTCTCTGAAAAAAGACTTTTATCCTACCTCTTCCGAAAGTAACTAATCCTACATTACGCTACTACGCCCCATATCTAACTTGCCATTTCTGTATAAAGTTATAGAAGCCTGTGTTTATTAGCAAATATCTAATTTCAGTCTGGGTTTCGTCCTGGTCTTTAAGGAATGATGTAGTGGTACTGGACCACTACATCATTCCTTAAAGTTACCGAAGATATCAAACATGGTATGGAAAACAAAAAAGTTTTGGTGCTTGCTTACTTTTCTAATGCTTTTAACACGGTTGACCACCACATCCTACTGGCCATTCTTTCCCATTTAAGATTTGCACCTGTAGCCTGGAGTGGTATTTTTTATAGAAGAGGGAGCAAACGAGCATGCGGCTCACCTGATGGTAAGTGACTACGACCGCCCATGAACAACCGCTATACCAGGGGAATTGTAGGTGCATTGCCGGCCTTTTAAAAAGGAGTAAGCTTTTTTCTTGAATGCATCTAAGTCGTATCGTTCTGAAAAAATTGCCGGAGGTAAACAATTCCACAGAGAAATTGTACGACTAAGAACGCTCCCGGTAAAACGCACAGTGGTGGACCGCCAAGCCTCCAGATGGTGTGGAAGGAATCGCGAATTTTGACGTGATGTGCGTTCGTTAAATTTTGCGTCTGGAATTAATCTTCTTAACAGTTTCTCAGAGCACTCCCCGTGCTATATGTGATAGAAAATGCAAAGGGATGCAACATCCCTACAAAGCGCCAGTAAATCGAGCCGATCAGAAAGAACTCGGCCGTCGACGAATCGAACCTGGGTGTCCCGGCCCAGAGATAAGAACAGTACTCAATGTGAGGCCGAACTTGCGCTTTGTAAAGTTGCAAGCGATGTGCTGACATGAAATACTGTCCCGCTCTGCTGAGCACGCAAAGCTTTTTGGAGGCCAATTTGACCTTCTCTTCTAAGAGACCACGAAACTGCATACTATTCAATATGTCAAGAGTATTCCGAAAGGGGAGTGTCTTGAAACTGAGGAGATATAACGAAGGGGTTCTTTTTAGCGCTTAACGCGCAAACTTGTGTCTTTTGGGGATTGAATTGGACTAGATTTAGACGCCTCCAGTCCGAGACTTTGTTTAACAAAGTCTCGACTTCAGACGCAAGTTTATTCCCGTACTCGGTGACGTTTTTCCGAGAAATATTGGCACTGCTGGTGTATAAAACATCACCAGTTCTGTCAGCCAATATCAAATGAATTTACATCAAAAATTAACAGCTGTTATAGTTATAAATGGTTGAGGCGCTTTGGTGTTTCTGTCAACCCAAAAAAATTTCAAGGTATATTTGTGGTTAGTTCGAGAATGCTGTCTAAGATAAGTCTATTAAATCTGACTTCAGTTTATTACAATGTCATCGTGAAACTATTCTCGAACTCTGTGAAAAATCTGGATCTGTATATAGACAGTACATTGAAATGGGATATATATCCACGGAAATCAGCCGCAAAGTGTTTGCCACCTTACGGTCTCTCTATCGACTAAACAATTTTCTGCATGTCAACACAAATATCATGCTTGTATAGACACTTATTTTACTCATATTGATTATGTAAATAACTTCTTAGCCAGATTTGGACCAATATCTTCTCAACAAGCTAAAGCCCCTCCTTAATAATTGCATAATATACGTATTATACGGGTTTCGAAATTATGACCATGTTTCTCTTTATGGTAATCGCCTTAAATGGCTCACAATCAAACAGAGGCGCAATTCTAGAATTCTGCTTGTTCTATTTTCCATATTAAACAACCCAGCTTCTCCTTTATATCTTAAGGAAAGATTTCAATTTCTTCTTTCAACTTATGACAGATTTCTACGATCCTTGTCTAATCATAAAATCAGTGTTCCAACGCATTTCATTTTCACCGGATTCTTCAGGAAATACTTCAATCAGTATGATCATTAATATATATATATATAATACGTAAAATTGTTTATATACAGGATGTCCGGTAATTAATGGGTAACCTTGATTTGTATTTTTTTTTCTGAATAGCTGGTGAAATTGGGTTTGTATTTTTCACTAGAATAATAATTTAAATTGTTTTTTTGATAAATCCATGTAACAACAGTCATACTATTTATTGCTTCTCTATCAGCTCAGTTAACGTAAATTTACTATAACACTAAAAAGACTATGGAATTCATTAATTTGTGGTGGTGGTGTGTAAGAATGTAAAATAACGTAACAAAAAATATAGATAACACTTAAAAAAAAACATATCTTTCATTTGGTGCTTTTTTATTTGTATTTTTTCTGCTAACTGCAAACTGCTATTATATGGCACACCACCTGCAACTTTACAAAATGCAAGTTCGGCCTGAGATGGAATACTGTTCTCATGTTTGGGCCGGGGCCACTAGTGCCAGCTCCTTCCACTTGATCGCATCCAGTGCAAAGCAATGCGTTTCAAATAGTCGACCACCGAGTCCGCATATACCACGGGAAGTGCACTGAGAAATCGTTTGGACTAATCCCAGCCACCAAATTCCACAAACGCACGTCGCGACAAAATTCGCGATACCATCCACTCCATCTGGATGATTGGCGTACCACCACCGTACGTTTCACTGGGAATTTTTTGTTACGACCCTCTGTGGAATCGTTTACCATCGGCGATTTTTCCGGACCGATACAACTTAGCGACCTCCAAGAAAAGAGCTTCCTCCTTTCTAAAAGGTCGGCAACGCACTTGCAATTCCCCTGGTGTTGCAGTTGTTCATGGGCGGCGGTAGTCACTTACCATCAGGTGAGCCGCATGCTCGTTTGCCACTTTTCTTTAAAAAAATTAATAAACCCTAAATAATTCCAAAATTATTAAAATATTACGCGGTACTATATAAATGCTAAAATACACTAACCGTAATTTAATTACTTAATTTTCCTCGCAATATAATATATGGACGAAGGAAGACGGTCAAAATTGAGTGAGTGACACGAACATATTTGTTTGCATCAAAATAAAATGTATAAAGATTTGACTCTTTTGTATTTTATGCCTTCAAATATTTTTGTGCAATGTATTTTACGTAAATCATTCACATCTGAACAATTATTAAGCAGGAGGCCAGAGAGAAGACTTTGATGAACCGCTGCAGTGCCGTTGTCTATAAAGTAATTACTAAATATGTTTAGCTATACTAGTAAACTTGATGTATACTGAAATAGTGTCATTACTTGAACGCTACGCTAAAAAAGTTGTGTAATCAACAAAACATGTGCATGTTGCTTTTCCCTACTATATGGCCGACAAACAGTTTTACAAATAAGTATAGTAAAATGAACGTAATCGTATATACAACTTTACTTATTACGATAACTCAAGTGTACTTGATTAAATAGATGTTACCTGTACAACAGAACTCAGTTGATCTTTAAAAATGCAAGCGTAACATTGATTAACGTTTATGATGTTTAGCAGTATTAAGCTTTTATTTACTACTTTAAATTGTTATTACACAACAAAGGCATTAAAAGCAGCCTAAAGTTGTATAAAGGATTTACGGTGCATTGTAATGGTACAAGTTTAAGCTAATAAGAAGCATCAGGCATTATCTTACTACCTAAAATCCTATTGTAGACCCTAAGGCCTTAAAAACAGCTGAAAGTTGTATTATAATGATTTACGTGGTATTATAATGGTTCATGTTTATGCTACTAAACTGCCTATAGCAATTATTTACTACGTAAAAATGCTATTGTAAAACTAAATGCACTAAACGCAGCTGAAAGCTGTGCAGCTGCGTTGTGGTTTGCAGCACCAAAACTAAAAGCTTTACTAAAGAATTTTGATATGCCACTATCTAACCGTTATACAGTGTAAAGCATCATAATGGTTTTGAAATGCCAATATAAAGCGTCAAGATGCTCGGTGAACTTATATAAAAGTTAAGTTTATACGAACCTTATGTGTTACAGAAGTTTAGTATTCGTTTTTAAAATGCTTTCTCGGTTACTAAGGTAGATTATTAATAAATAAAAAAAAGACAAAACATGCAGTAACATGATGAGCATTTCAAGGACGACTACGGTTGCATTAATGAATATAACTTCGCTGGAAACTAGTCTTAATTATCCATTGACTTTCGACATTTGATAAAACAGCGCTTTCGAACGATACCTGTTACCCTTTATTGTGAGTTATGGCGCGAGATGTATGAAATAAATGGTAGTTATTAATCTATAAGTGGTAGCGCTACGCTGCAACTATACGAGGTTGATCAATCAGTTTTGGAATGGGAAACTTATCAATGGGTTATAGAAATGCATTTTATTTTTTCGAATCTTAAATTCGACGTAGTCAAGGTCAGATAAAACTAAATTATAAACTATAGACAATTTTCTTAAAACTTCTCATTCGGCGGCAATTTGATTCGTACGCAAAATGGTAAACTTCGTGCGGTTATCAAATATTTCTGCCTGAAAAAAATTTCTACGAAAATATTTTTTGAGAAACTGCATCTTACTTTGTTAGCCTAACAATATATATATTACATAATATATATATTGTTAGGCTATTTTACTTCGTCCTATTATACAGAGGCACACTGGTGCGCTGAATTTACGCGGCGAAACCGCCTGAATGCAATGACGACTCACTTCGGGCAGCCAACAACGGCCGCTGCGCAAGAAAACTTAAAAAACAAACAAAGAAGTTGCCAAGGAAGATTGACATCTGACCATCCGTTTTCTAAAACTTTCGTGTGGTATAATATGGTTTATTTTAATTCATAGCTTAAAATTCAAAAAGGTGGCTGCGCGTTGGTTCCTCGAATGTTAACAGAGGCCCAAAAGAAAGCAAGAGTAGACATTTCAAAGTTAAATTTAGCAATAATTGAAGATTATCCAGATTTTTTTTGTGATTGTTTCGTATTTGTAAAAGAAACATGGGTACACCATTTTGACCCGGAGACTAAACTAAAGCAAGGTGTGGAGAAGGCCGTCTTCCCCGCCGCCAGCCAAGTGATTCAAGGTATCTGCGTCTGCATCTGAGATGCGGAAGGTATAATAATGATCGACTATTTAAGTAAAGGAGCACCAATAACCGGAGATTATTACGCATCATTAATCAAAAAATTGCGCGTGGAACAAAAAATAAACGTTGAGAAAAATTGCGTGCTGAAGTGCTTTATAATTACGATGATGCCCCTGCATATCAATCTGATGTTGCAGACGCTGCCATCCGAACCGTTCTGTTGATCCACCGTTATTTTCCGGACCTAGCTCCGGGTTATTTTCACCTTTCTACTCATCTGATGCTCACTTTCATGGTATAAATCGACGGTGAGGTGATGTGTGCGGTAGATGCCTTTTTCGAGTAAAAAGAGCCTTTTTTTCAAACGTGTTAACCACAACTACTTAAGGTGTATTAGCTTAAAAGGCAATTACGTTGAAAAATAATCATAATTTACATATGCTTATCTTAGAGCTAGGGTGGCGAACCTTTTTGTATCAACGTGCCATCTTTCTAAAGAAATGTTTAATGAGTTCTTAGACGCGCCGTAAAATCATTTTGATTTCATGATTATTGGGAAATTAATATCAACTCAAAACTTTTTTACTGCAAAAAATAAAAAAAGAGTTTGAGTTTAAAATTTTTAGTACGTCAATAACTTACAATATATATATATATATATATATATATATATATATATATATATATATATATATATATATATATATATATATATATATATAAATTATATATATATATATATATATATATATATATATATATATATATATATATATAATATTAAATTCTTAAACAAAGATAAAAGATTTCTTTTGGCCATTACATCCTCTTACAAATAGTTGGACAATGATCACGTTTGTCACCCTTCTTCTATAAAAATAATTAGTGAGGCAAAGTAACTTCAAATCTATAATAATCGACGCATAGTTCTATTAATAAATTCAATATTTGATGTGTGGAACTAATGTTAATTAGATATTGAAATATTTAGAACCCATTACCTTTTATTTATCATATATTTTAATGCTTTGTTTTAAATAGGAAAATGTCTTTTTGAATGTTACGTGGATATTTAATGATTATTCAATTTCATGTATTCATTTATATTACAAAAAATTATAATATTTACGATTAAAACTAATTAACTAATTATATACAATATAAAAGAAGAAACTATTATATAGAAAATCTAAAACTAAAAATTTAAATAGTCAAAAAGACCTGCTCCCCGTGGTATAGTGCCAAGAACGCTGGCTGCGTTTCCTCGCTGAATAGCTATACTTTGCCTTTGAGCGAGGAAAGTACCAGCCCTCTTATCACCAGCAGCGACGACCAGTCGTGGATACAGTACCTTTAGAAATTTCACTGCACGTGGACCCCACGGACCGATAGTCTCTACAGCAAATGGCACAAATATGTGGTCATTTTTCAAAGACTTATATTTGCGCCATTTACTGAATTCGGCTGCCTCTGATGTCGCCCCGGCTCTAAAAGAGGTACCCTTGAGATGAGAGGCCGCCAAAGTGTCAACGCAAGTAGCATCCCACACTAGGGCTTTAACTCTCTCCCAAGGGACCAAAGTCGGGTCTCCTGCCATCGTCTCTAAATATCCCGCAAAGCTCTAAAACCGAGGGGATATTTATGGAGACAAGAGCCATTCGGATGATTTCGTTCAAAGAACCGTGACGGGAAAACCTACCTGCACTTTTCTTGCATGAAAGTCCGTGGAGCCCAAACTCATCGACGCTGCTACCACAGGGGCACTGGTGAGGTTGATAAATTGCCACTCCTAGCCGGATTCCTACGGCGATGTGCAAGCTTTCCCCATCAAGCAATGTGCCGAGATTACTTGATGGTAGAGCATGTAACCAGTGGCTAGATTCCTTAGTCGAAACAGCTAGAAGGCGAGCCTGATCTTGTTGACTGTAGAAATTTTGAAATAAATTTTTCTGGACACACCGTACCAACGGAATATCCCACTGTTTTTGTTGGTTAACTTCCAGTGGGACATTTTCGCCGGGACAGAGCGTTAGCCATGTTTGCCTTGCCTCCGCAGCAAAGCACAGGTCTACTTTATTATTTAAAATTGTGTTACATAGATCATTGACACTATCCACGGAAGCAAGGAAAGCAGGCAATGCGACGCTAGAAATATTTCTTACACCAATACCACCAAATTTGATAGGTAAAGTGGCTTGATTCCAGGCTATTGTATTTAATCTCAAATTTAGAATTTTTTTCTAAAGCAATTTTAAGATTACTATCAATATCTTTTAAAATATCCGAACATTTCTAGACTGGACTTGAGCGTAACAAATATATAAATTTAGGTTCAAGGAGACAATATTTTAAAATGGTAAGGGCAATATGGGGGTTTAAAATATATAATTTATCAACGTGATTTAAAAATTGATCAAATTTTGTTTCTAAAACAGGTTTAATACTATCGAAAAATAACGGAGCATCGAGTAGGTGAAGCGATTCCGAATTGACAGTTTTTATTCCTGGAGAAATCTGATTGAAATTTTAAATTAAGGTATCTCTGTTAGAATTAGATAAATTATTAGAAATAAATACTTCGCATTTATTGGTATTTGGTTCAAGACCAACATTTTTAAAATTTTTAAAAATATGAGTAAGTTCGTTGAGGACGTCATCTGCTTTACCTCCCAGTGTACCGTCGTCCAGATACCAGATATTCAGCTTGGATTTTAAATTTGAAATAAAAGGTTGAATTTCCAAACTGAAAAGAGCTGGACCTAATGGATCACCCTGCTGAACACCGACAGCAGACTCAATAATATGGTTTTGATAAAACAAGTTTGAATTTTGACTGTAACATTGCCAAACGTAATGATATATTTCGGGGGTATTGTTAGCCACTTCTTTCAGCAGGGTTATCCTATCAATAGAGTTAAAAGCATTTCTAAGATCAACCTTCAGAAGAACATCTGCATTGGAATTAGTTAAGAAAGTACGCACCGAATGTACCGCCGCCTTACAGCCACCTTTGGTGCCAAAGCCTAGTTGAGTAGGTTGAAATTTTGTCTTAAGGTTTGAAATTATGTGCCTGCAAGCTAATTTTGAAGTTAAGAATTTAATTAAATTGTACAGGAATATGAAACACATAAAATTATTAGATCAATTCTCGAATAAATATAATGTATAGGTTTAATAATTACGACTGGTCGTCCTTAAAGTAATGTATTATTTTATATTTTTTCGAACTTCCGCAAATATAATTAAATGTGAATGTCACCCTAAAGCAAAGTCATTATAAAAGTTGGACGTATAGACAAAGGTTGCGTATATACAGAAATGCGAATCATTATAATTGGATCAATAGAAAAATCAACAATAGGACACTAAATCGTTATTTTGTTAAAAGTACTATGCGGAGATTCCATAATAAAACCATGTAAAACATATTCGATAGAAAATTTTTATATTTTTAAGTTAGGTTGAGAACACAATTCACAAATTTGTTTTTATTTTAATTTTAAGGCACTGTCCCGCCCCAGTCAATTCCCGCCGAGATCTATAAGGTTAGACGCACGTTGTTCTTATAAAAAAAACTCTCCTCTTTAGCACTAATTTGCTGGACAATAATTTCAAATAAAAAAGTCTCTGCGAATATTTACCTTTAAGGCTACGATGGGACCCTACACTACAGTGTTCCGTCGTAGGGTATAGAGATGTAGGTTAGAGAAAGAGATTCAGTGTAACTACACAGTGCTATCTAGAGGGCTATTCGGAGTTTCTCTGCATAATAAAATTCATAATAAAATGAAATCTATGGAATGGTAGTTACCAACGTCGCCTAATAGATTAGTAAGCTGAAGTGGCAATGGCCATACCATATAGCTCGAAGAATAAATAATCAATGAGAAAGAAAGGTCGCGAAATATAGGGCAGCACCCACTAGATGGAGTGCGGCCTGGTTAGACATATAGAAACTAGATGAATGCATGAAACTCAGGATCTTGTTTTGTGGTATTTCCTCGAGGAGGACTTAGTACAGTAGTGGACTTGTAAAGGGAATAATGATGATAATGATGATGCGGATGACAAACTAATAAGTATTTATTCTGATAGTAAGAGAATGCTTATAGTCCATAGACATCTACATCACCAGACACCCTATGCGAAGACTAAGATAGGATACCTCATTACCATTTAAAAAGTCTCTGGTTCTCTTCAAATACCAAACAAAATACAGCAATATTATGCTGCTATATATTTTATCTTTCCCCATTCACGAGTAAACATTAATGTATTAAATTCAGGATTTAAGCCACCCGTTATAAGACAAAATCTCTTATAAAATTTACGATGTGGAATTTTTTTAAATTTAATTTATAAATTTTTCTCCTATTTCCCCTTAACCAAATAATTTGGAGTCGACATAGCAGATCTTCCGCTTCCATTCTTCTCCATTTGCCTGCATCTCCTCACTCTATTCTAAACTGAACTAAACCCACTTCTTTCTTCCGCATATGATATGTCTATGGTGTAGTACACCATAGCTAATATTCGGCTTGTCATATTACATTCTTCCCTTCTCACTAAACAATATGCCCATACGAAACTAGCCGACCGTTGTTCATTTGCGATACACTTACAAATTGCTTCTGATAAATTCATTCAACTTCTTCACCTCCATCTTAATATACGCATTTCAATTAGATTCACATTATGAATAAAAATAAAGAAAATATTTAAAATTATTATAACTTTAATTAATAACAATATTATTTTTACATTTTCAGCGTTACATATTTTGTATTTAAAAAATAAACGGGCCTTTATTTATATGCTACATAAAATCTATACCACGCGTGCCATAGGTTTGCTATCCTTAATTTATGGTCATGACCTAATGGCCGGTATAGTGGATTATTACGCTAATTATTAGCGGTATTTTAAGACTGATATATTAGAAAACTTGACACGAGACCGGAAACAGACTCTTTAATGAGCTTTTTGTTACACTTGTTATATAGCATGTATTCCTGGTATAATAAAGGCAATAATTTGTAGTAATATAAATTTTTTGGTGATTATAATCTTGCAAATTGTTGAAAGAATCTTTAGACATGTTTAGACATATTTAAACATTCTTCATGTTCTAGACATTTTTAGCGTCTTTTTTGTAGATAGGAATTTATTAACCGTCACTTGGCAAAGCCGATTGACAATTGCAGTAAAAGGAGTCTTATACCCTTGAAGCTGCCTGAAGCCGTAGCCGGTCTGGGTGTTTTATATTTGGAATACACGAGATGGTTTACCGACATTGATTTTATATGTGATAGAGCCACGCTGCAGCACGAATGGGTCGGCTCGACCGGGGAAGGACTACGCTCTCACAGAATACCAGCGCCAAATAGCAGCTTAATCATGCTGTGTTTCGTATGGTGAGTGTGTTCTCGTGAACAGGAGACCCTTTGTACTGAAAACGAGGCATCTATCTTAGTCCTCAACAAAGTGACAATGCGTATGCATTTTGATTCCAATTTAAGGATAGATGTAGATGTCCGTGGGCCACAGCATCCACTTAATATCAGGTGAACCGTTTGTTCATATGTCACCCTTATCCGATAATAATATCTATTGGATTAAGATTTTTGTAACATTTACCATAGTGGTTACACTTATTACACGGTGGAGGATTCTCTAACGCCACAACTGTGCACTCATATGTGTTGCGTACATGATGATATAATATCATTATAGATAAAAAAATCGTTAACTTTTGATATAATCATTTACAGTTTTTACAGTTGTGAACACATCTGTTATATGCGTACATCTATGAGCACATATTTAAAGGTGTTTTTTTTTAAATTTTATTTCGTTGATTTAGTAAAGCGAAAACTACAACTGAGCTTTGACTTACAGAAACTTAAAAGGTATAAGACGACTCGTTCTGTGACATCAATGCGCCTACTAATATTTTGATACGATTATGATAAACTATTTCTTTAATGGAAAATTCCGAGGTTCAGCAGCGGACTGATAAAAAGGCTAATAAAAAAAAAGTAGACGCATTACGTAGTTTCGATTTTTGTACACCTCAGAAGCAAGAGGTTGGGATTTACTTTCGATTTGACAATGTCACGCTACCCGTTCTCATTACATCTGGGTTATTATTTTTGAACTGCACTAATACGTGAAGAAAATCACACCAATATTAAGAGACCAATATGTTTCAAAATGGAGATTTATGAATAATATGAAATTTTAAGTAACCGCCTAGTTACAAGGTAAACATTATATGTTAAGTATTATGCATAAAATTATGACTTTTTCATTTTATATATAATAGACGGGATCGTAACCCAACGAAAACAAGTAGGCAAGTGCCATTTTGCATATAACAAGCACTACAAGGCGACTTGTGACGTGCGCTATAAAGCTCTGTCTGCGTACGCGGTCGAGTTTGAAAGTGTTCTGATCAGAGATGAATAACATTTGGATATGTTTCAAATTATTGTAAAAAGCTTTATTAAATGTCCTAATTATTGTGAAATATATTTTGTGGTAATTGAATAGAATATAATAACTTTTTTTTTCAATATAGATTACATGTAATACTTATTGAAAGTAATTTTTTGCATTTACCGCTGGTTTGGAAGGACCAGAACGAAACCCAGTTGGACTTCTTTTAAAACACAATTTGCTATATAAAATTTTATACAATTATTATGAAAACGTTTAAGAACAGCATGGTAGCGATCACCTCATTCCCTTCGGTTATTATCACACAATCACCCTTACGAAACAATTTTTACTCAACAAATATTTTAGAGCTTTTGATAGATAAGGTATGCATATTTTATATGATAATATTATGAATTTGCATATAAATAATTAAAATGTTTATATTTTCCCATGCTTTTTGGTTACATTTAACTTAAAAATCGCTAGCTGTTAATATCATACCCGTACATGACCCGTACCCAGGAGTCGGACAGGTATAGGCTGTAACTTAATTATAAGGAACAGCATTTAGTTAACGAATATTTGTTCTCAAAGCTAAAAAACTATTCACAAAACAAGAAGACTATTTGCTGCAGTAGATTGATTATGGGTGAGTGAAGAGGATAAAAGTGGATTGAGTGGAATCAAAAAATCATGTACTAAAAATGTTGCTTTCTCCTGGCGGTAACAAGGAGGCGAGAGATAGAGGTGGTTCAACGCGCGTGTCTCAGTCGACTGTCAGCCACGCGAACCATCAAACGACTTTCACTCAACGACTATACTCGTATCCGACTCTACTACTGTATCGATATGCAGCGAAAATAAACTGCGTAAAGTGATAGTGTTGTGAAAAATATATACTGTTATTATTTTCCCGGACAATACAATTATGATATAGTGTCTGTTGCAATGCTACAACCCAGGTTATTCAGTACCGGATGTGTTAGTGACAAAATGGGATTCAAGTACTGTTTTGTGAAGAACTTCAGCTGTTGGACAGTCGTTTGTGTCGCGATCCTTCTAAGCACTGCCCTAGTGACATGTCAAGGTAAGATTAATTATTGAGTATGTGGCAGATCAAGATGTTGATGTCAAGTCCTTGAATACTATTCATATTTATATATTCATATTCGGTCGTATTATATTATAAAAATATTTCGAAGACATATGACGTCCACCATCACGCATAGGGGCAGCGTGGTGGACACTTACTTACACTAAGAAATGAAAGGAGGCCTTTGGTCAGAAATGGTAGATGTATACTGTTACCTTAATTTTTTTGTACATAAAGGGCAATAACGCAAATATATTTAAAGAAATTATTATAATATCTTATTTTATTGAATAATAAACACACGCTTTTTATGTTCTCTTGACATATAAGACGTATTAATAATATTTCAGAAAAAATATAATAATAATACAAAGGATAATTTATTCTGGATTTATAACGTAATGTTAAATAAAGCTTTGCTTGTAAAAGACATCAACGCGCTCGGCCGCGCTCACTTATGTATTCAAATTTTAATTAGTTTTATTACAGCGTTGGGTTGTGTATTATGGCAATATAATAAATAATTAAGAGAAAGGTAGAAGAAACATTTGTGAAAATTCTTTAAAGCAATGGCAAATTATTCTTCAATATTATTGAATATTTTTACAGAATTAATGTTTGCTCTGCTTTCTGTATGTAACTGTTGATTATGACTTATGTAGATACAAAGCTCTCTCGTATAAAGAACATATTATATTTATATACCCAATATATTTTGCTAACATTGTAATTGCATTATATTTAAGATAATAGTATTCGTTATTTGTAAGATTTGAACGTAAAACTGTACAAAGAAAAAAATTAAGTGAAGCATTATGAAATAACACGTATCGTTCTATAGCTTTATTGATGAAACTTTAGCCGAGTTCATAATAATAAGTTAAAGATGTTCTTAATATAAATACGTAATAATGTCAAGGCTCCGTCTTACGGAAAGATGAACGCTACGCTTGCAACATTAACATAGCGAAACTGATTTTTGTTATGAAAATAATAATGTGGCTTTTTAAGATTATGTGATTACTAGTACGATTTAATTTTATTATGAAATATTAAATGTTAGGATCGGTTACCTTGTTAGACTAAATTAAATATTGTAATGGGAAAACCACGCTACAGGTGTATTAAGATTATGGCCGCAGAACAAATATTTTGATTCGACCGGAGAAAGACTACGGTCTCACTGAGTACCAGCGTGTTTGTATTATTGTGTAAGAGATCCGGAGACAATTTTTACTATTATTGAAACATTTCATCTTCAACCATTTATTTTTAATCGTGGATAGTTGCTGGTGTCTGTGGGCTATATTCATTTATTATCAGGTGGAATGTTTGTTCGCTGTCACCCATCATTATCATCAACAAGTCCACTGCTGAACATAGGCCTCCTATTCTATGCAACGCTATAATTATTTCCTATTCTACGCTATTTTTTAAGCGTTAATAGGCACAGGTAGGTCAGAACGAATGGGCAAGTCATGTAGGCGCGTGTGTGAATCAATTATATTTTCTGCTAGATGATACTTTTCGAAAGTTTCCTATGTCGTCGCCTACTTAAAATGAACATCACATCACTTTCACTGGGCTTTGAATTTAATTAAACTTAATATTTATTTAACAGGTTACTATTTTCTGAAAAGAAAATGTTTGAAAACATTATATTTTAAATTCCCTGTATACAAAATTTTTTACATAAGATTTATGTTTAGCTCGTTTTATAAGTTAAGGAAAAGGTTAGAAATTATTTAAATGAAAACTAATGTATTTTAAGCCTTGACAATTTCTTGAAGAAGATAAGGGAAATCTTACACAAAGTAATTAGTCAATTAGATTAATCATCAAATTTAATTGATTTAATACCATTTTAAGGTATTTATTATGAGACACAGGTAAACATCTGCAATTATTTGTAGTTTTTTTAATGTTACATCTAGTAAAAAGTTATTTAATAAGTTTTTAAATATATGAAAAATGTATTTGGTTTATAAAACATTAAATAGCATTAACGAATAAGGACATCAACAAGCGGCAAACCGTTCGAGATTTATCTAGTAATAACCATTTAGTTATGAATTACGTGTACTGCTTGTTGTAAAATTTGAACGCTTAAATTAAAAAAAAATTAACTGAAACCTATATTTAATTAAAAAATGTCCTTCATGTTAACTTAAAATTGTCATAAAGGTACCTTAAAATAAACATTATTGCTATGGAACGCTTTAAGAATCAAACTCAAACGGCAGTTAGTAAATTTTGACTTCAATGTATATATATATATCTAAATTAGCAGGGAGACTTAGTTTTGCAGCATATGCAATAAGAAATATTAAAGTCTAATCGATGTTGAGGCAGCTAGTTCACTTTATTTTAGCTACTTTCACAGCGTTATGTCTTATGGAATTTTGCTATGGGGTAATGCGACTGATATTGAAGTCACATTTCTTTTGCAAAAGAGAGTCTTGCGGATGATTTATAACTTAAACTGTAAAAACTGTTTTTTACGTGGTAGAGCCATGCTGCAATTATATTAGTAGTATAGTTGTAGCACGAATGGGTCGGCTCGACCGGGGAAGGACCACGCTCTCACAGAATACCAGCGTGAAATAGTAGCTTGATGCTGCTGTATTTCGTATGGTGAGTGTAGAGAACGAGGCATTCCATCTTAGTCCTCACGGGTGACAACGCATCTGCATTTTGATTCGTAATCGAGGATAGATGTAGATGTCTATGGGCCACAGCAACCACTTACCATCAGGTGGACTGTGCGCTCGTTTGTCACCCTATCCTATAAAAAAAAAGTGTTTGGCATCGCAATATATTTATGAACACGTAATGTTTTTACATAAAAACAAATAACTTTCATAGACAACAAGAATGTGTTCCTACTTTAAACACTAGGAAAAAAACAAGCTTGTAATACCAGTTACTAGACTCCACAGAATTAGTAATTCATTTATGGGGCAATATACACGGTTTTACAACAAAATCTCAGAGAATATACAAAATTTGCCATTAAACAAGTTTAAATATTTTATTAGAAAAAAAAATCATCCAAAAAGGGTTATTATAATAATAAAGAATCCATAAATTAAAATAACCCTAAGAATGAGGATCGCCACCATGCTAGTTCTGTAAAAATCGTTTAAAAATTATACAAACAAAATTATTGTAAAGTGAAATATGCTCAAAAAAAGTCCCGTTGGGTTTGTTGCTGGTTCTTCCGAGTTTTTTTACGAACGTGGCAAATAGAGAAATGCATTGCAATAAGTATTATGCAATAACCTATATTGTAGAAAAAAATCATTCATTTTATTTCATCCTTAAAGTATTTTTATGAATACTCAACATACGTGTTTCTTTATCCATATATATAGCCGATTTATATGAACAAAAAATATATTAAGTAAATATTAAGAGTAACAAATGATCACACAGTCTACTAGATAGTAAGTAGGTGATGAGTGATAAGAGTAGATTAAAAATCAAAAGCAGATGCGTTATTACCCCTGCGATGGACTAAGTTTTGGTAAAACAGTAGTTTTTATATAACTATTTAGACGACATTCTATTTGCTTTCATGAGCTTTTGGTATTTCTAAGTCCGAATTAAGAGTTACAAAATTAACTATAAATAAAAAGCTAAAAACCAACTTCAAACAACTAAAAATAATAAAATAGTTTCCACATAACAGCTTTTGAAGTCGCGGCTTTAATTCTGTACACTAAATTACATTCTTTACACTAAATTAATTTATTGAGGAAACCGTTTAATTGTTTTAGTTGTTGAAAGTCAGATTTTACTTTTTACTACAAGTTTATTTTTCCGCAAAACAAGTTATTTTTTAATAGGATAGGGTGACAAACGAGCACACAGTCCACCTGATGGTAAGTGGTTGCTGTGACTCATAAACATCTACATCTACCCTCAAATACGAATCAAAATGGAGATGCGTTGTCACCCGTGAGGACTAAGATGTAATGCCTCGTTTCCAGCAAAAAGGGTCTCCGGTTCTCTACACACCATACGAAACACAGCAGTATTAAGCTGCTATTTTACGCTGGTATTCTGTGAGAGCGTGGTCCTTCCCCGGTCGAGCCACCCATTCGTGCTACAACTATACTACTAATATAACTGCAGCATAGCTCTACCACGTATACACATGTTCCGGTCATGGTTGGTAATAATGTGAATTTTAAAAATACGGTCGAATAATAAATTTTGTGTATTTCACCAAATAAGACTCATCTAGAATTGCATTCGGGTTAAGTAAATACTCGTACAACGAAAATGTCAAGCTAAGGTCGTTTTTGCCCTCAAAGCAAAATTAATTCAACGAGATTGGTAAACAAGTGTGTGGTATCGCGGGCCCTGACCATACTTGCTGTTCATTGAGTGATATACGTATTAATTATTTGTAGAGGTTTCGAATAGCATATGTAACTTCATTTGACCCCTATATTGTAAGAGCTTGCTCAACGCGGGTGAGCGGTCAAGCCGGCAAATGTCATTTGCGGTTTGGTATTCAAACGGTATTATATATTTTACTGCATATATTTATAAATAGCGAGTATGAGTTTATGATGTCTTCTAGTTCGGTGGTCTTGAAATCAATTTTAATGTAATTCTTAGGTATATTTACATACATAATAAATTCTTTATTGCACTATTTTTTTGTTACAATGACTAAGCTAATACTAAAACCATGTTAATGTGATGAAAACTGTGGGTATATACTGATGAACTGCATTTTATTTTAGCATAATGTATAATTAATAACAGGTGCATATGAATCCTAAAATATATAAAATATATACGGCTTACATACATAAACTATCACGCCTGTCACCCAAAGGAGTAGGAAATGACTATGATATATACATGCTCGTCGGTTAAGAGTGCTCTTAATTTGATCCATATTCAGTAAATCGCAAATCTGGTCAATAAAATTCCGTTTAGAACGTCCGTTGCTGACTCCACCACCCACTTCTACAGCATAATTTTTTATATAATAACTATTTTAGTATTAGAAAATAAAAACTAGTAGTATATTTACTAATAAAGCCATTATTTTATATGTTTATAGGACACTTGATGGAAATTTTTTTATGATACCAATCTTTCAAGAAATTCGTAATTTTGTGCATATACAGTATACTATTCTGCCCTTTTCGACGACCCTTTGTCATGTCCTATTAAAAATCCTTAAATTTGGAAAAAAAATTGTGGGACTCTCATGGGCAGAAAAAACTATCCTATCTCTCAAGTTCTCAAGTCTCAAGACCAAACTGCACACGGTGTGCAAATTTGATTAAAATGGGTTAACTAGTTTAGGAGTCCGTTGCGGACAAACAACGTGACACGTAATTTATATATATTAAGATTTTACATAAGATTCTAATGAATGGTTATGATTATGAAGTAGACTATAAAACTAGGAAGAATTCTTTTCTGCCCAGTAGTCAGTCTGGTTGGACATCAGTGCATACACTGGTTGGTGTGTTATTGGTATAGAGAGTCAGCCAGAGAACTACAGGCTGTGAGGTATTCAATCTCAGTCTTCAGGGGTGACAACGCATCTGTAGCCTTATTTGATTCAAGTTAGCTGCAGGACTCTATAGTCTGCAGTATCCACTTGCCATCAGTTTAAATTCGTTTCTAACTTCAGTTTCATAACAATTATATTTACTAATTTTGTGTGATATTTTGTATTTATCTTTCACCTTACGTGTTAAAGCCATGCTGCAGCTATATTGTGGTTGCAGCATGAATGGGTCGGCTCGACCGGGTTAGGACCACTCTCTCACAGAATACCAGCGTAAAATAGCAGCTTAATGCTGCTGTGTTTCGTATGGTGAGTGTAGAGAGCCGGAAACCCTTTTTACTGGAAACGAAACATTTTATCTCAGTCCTCAGGGCTGGCAACGCATCTGCATTTTGATTCTTAATTGAAGATAAATGTAGATGTCAATGGGCCACGTAATCCACTTACCATCAGGTGTAAGGTACCATACCTTACACCTTATGGTAACCTGATGGTTATCATAAGGTGTGTGCTCATTTATAATCCTTATTCTATTAAAAAAAAAAAACTATTTTACTATATATTTTGTATTCCTTTAGAACGTATATCTGCTTTGCTAATCTAAACCACACTATGTTTTAATTCGTGATCCACATTTACTCTGTCATAAGAGATCACGAGTTCGAAGCCTGACGACAACTATCAGCATCTACCACGAATTCAAAGCCATGTAATTATCGGCTCCGAGATCGAACGTGGATTCTTCACGAACGCTTTTTGAATCGGTCACGACGTAACGAGTCAAAAGTGAAATGACTGTTGCGTCAACACCAATAGATTTTGTACATTCATTTTGATAGCATACTGCTTGCACAGAAGTTTCCAGTCCATATATATATATATATTAGTCACTAAATTTTTCTACAACACGACTTCGCTGCCCTTAATTTAATTTAGTAGAGATATCAGACCCTAGAAATTTGGTTAAAAATAAGTACACATATAAATAAAATGATTGCATAACTTCTATGAGCTGCTAAAACGAAATTTTTCATGATGACGATGACGTCACAATACTTCTCCAATGATTAATTATGTTCTTCGCATATTATTAAATGATAAAAATCAATCAAGTTTTGAGAACTTGTCTGTTAACGAAGGTGTCAAGCACACTGAAAGATTCATATCGTGGCTTGAAGGCAGTTATATATTCAATTCAGAAGCGTTGTCACCCTTGAGGGCTAAGATGGAAAGCATCTATATTTTTAAGGAAGGGATCTATATTTTTTAGTCCGTATTTATTTATTTAAAGGAAACATACATTATGTCAATTTATATAATATGGTAAACAAGTGAAATCATATATTTTTTTAATTACAACCTTTTTTATATTCTTGCATTGTCATACGGATTTGAGCTATATTCAAAATTTTAAGTTTCCAGCTCATCGGGAAGTTAGTGTAAAATCAGTTAGTAAATTCCAACCAGAATGACAGGCAGACAAGAAAGTGATTTAATGAAAATGTGGCAAAATGCCATGTCAAGCGTGGCAATTTTAGCAAACATCCCCTTCTATGAGGCAATCTATAGGGGAGGCCTTTGTTTAGCTGTGGACTTTTGATAGGCTGTAATGGGCTGGATTAATAAATAGCAATATCTAGGAAACAGTAGATTTAAACTTATTAATATAAAAAAATATTTAAAAAAATGAAGAAAACAATTATTTGCATTTGGCCAGTGCTTTAAGAAAATATGTCGAGAAGAGAAAACTTTACATGACACAATGTGACATGCCGAAAGAAATTTATTTAAAAAAATATACTTCCTCATAAATAACGTAAAATCGTGTCCTTGTAAAAAAGTAATATTAAATTAAAATTTCCCAGACTTTGATAATTAAAATTAATTTTACTAAGAAATAAAAACGTATAATTAAGATGTAGTAATTAATTACCGATCCTGTTAACTGTAGATAGTACGGCTATACCAAGCAAGTTGCCGTAACAAGAGTATTTACATTTTAAAGTAAGGTTATTATTTAGTTTAAATCTTGCAACTAGTATTGTAAGAATGTCATTAGCCCATTTAACTAAAATAAAGCGTTGTTGCAATAAAGCACAAATCCTATATCGCAGAGATATCAGACGCTAAATACGTTTTTTGAACATAATCATATTTTATGCTAAAATATCATTTCACAATTTAGTTACTAAATACAAAATTTTGTGTTTTGCATCATAATAAAACAGTTCATTATAAAAGTAACACGATTTGGCGCATGCGCGTCGAGTGTGACTTAGTGGCGTAAGATTAAAATAAAATTTGATGGGTAAATAAATTTGTTACTTGCCTAAAAAGTAAATGTAAAAGAAGACTAAAATTAAGATTTAAAATATCCAACTTGTAACTCAAAAAATATCTATTTCTCAGAAAAAAATAGTTTCTCATTATTCAATTTATTGATATTTATATTTTCTACAATTTTTTTTTACATAATTTTGAAAACAATTAAAAACGTAAAGAGACCATTTTTACGAAAAATATTCTACATTTTAAGTTTTTCATGCATTAGAACTATTACAATAAAATCACTTTTATTTCTTTAACCTTTCTCCGATGATGAAAAGGTAACTCTATCGTTCGTTCAAAGTTTCTATATTAATACTTCTTTTACAGGACTAGAAGTTTTAAAATAAACCCTAAATTGAAAAGTTACGATACGCGGTGTAAGAGCAGCGCATTACCCCATATCATCCCGTGGGCCGCAAAAGGCGATAGAGGAAAATGAAACAAGAGAACAACAGCGTGTTTCTGATAAAAAAATTAAAAATATTAGTAAACTGCAGTTGCCAACCCAGCTGCCAGGCGGGCAAAATTCTATGAGACTATCTATGTTGGATGCTTATGTTTAGCATTGGACTTTCGATAGTCTGCAGAAAACCCTATATAATGATAACAGGGAATTCAACATGTGACAAACGCGTAATTTCGTAAAGTGTATCATCTTAATATCGATCATATTGCATAAGCGTATGTTTATATTATTTTATGAAAAAAAAAAAACGTAATTATCTTTATTGAAGATGTATAAATTTGCTCGACGTATGTACCACTTTTTGCAGTAAATGATAGAATAAAATAATAAATTAAATATGGTCGAGGATGAAAGCAGTTGTCAAAGAAAAAACTTTTTAGGGTACTCCTAAGTATTGATTATTGCTCTTAATATTGACAGAAGGAAGCAAATCAAGAGATGGGCAGCAGGGTCTTCCTAATAAAGACTTTGCAAACAACCCCCTTATGAGGCAATCTAGGGGGAGACATATGTTCAGCAGTGGACTTGAATAGGCTATAACGGTTCTAATGACATTGTAATTACCCTATCTCCGGTTAATCAAGTTTTAATCTTAGTATAAGTAATAATTGCCATCTTTACAAATGTATTATTAAATTTAAAAAAAATATGGTTTCCGCATATTTAAAAAGTACATCATACACAGTAAATTAAACACAATGTAAGCTTTAGTAAAAATCTTGAGAAAAGGTAATCTATCGCAGAGCAACGACTCAAATGGGACCGCACCATTTCTCGCGGCACAAAAACCTGTACCTCACTAGGTCAGTCGCCTGGGCGGGACTAGTGATGAGCACTCATACGGATGTCGATACAGGTTGCTTTTTTAAAAGATGAACCGGAATGTTGCTTGTCGTAAGCTTAACTATACGATTAGCAGTAACAGTGGCTGTGACATTGGTTCGCGATGTTAAAGAATAATAATTATTTCTTTACATGTGTGTTACTTTACTAAAAGCGTTATTCGGGTGTTGAAAGTGTATCATATACTTTTAAACTTAAGTACTTAGTAAGTTATATGCCGTTGAATGCCGTATAATCATAAAATATCAACCAAAAGAGTTTACTGATGGGTAAAGACCATTATTTCAAGTGTTCCTTTTTTTTATAGAAAAACGAAAAAGCAATAAACCTGATGGTAGTAAGTAGATATTGTAGCCCATGTTTGATTGTCTGAATCTATCCTCGATGAAAAGTCAAAATGCTATTCGTTGTAAGCCTTGAGGACAAAAACGAAATGCCTCGTTTCCAATATAAAGGATATCCGATTCTCTACACTAACCATACGAAACACGGCATTAAGTTGTTTTTTATGCAAGTGTCCGTGAGAGCCTGGTCCTACCCAGATGTAGAAGACCCATTCGTGCTACAATCATAATGTAGCTGTAGCATGGCTCTACCAAGTATAGACTAGGGTTCCTAGAGCAGAAGTTTTAAGTTCAATTATTGTTAAGATACTCTATCATTAATTATGAAATGGAAATTTTAAGATATGCTATCTTAAAAACTGCCGTCAAAAGTTATCACAATAATAAATAAAACATCAATAAAGTTTGTTTAAGACAAAATTAAAAAATTTCTTTTCTTGTGGGCATGTTATCTAATACCACTTACAAAATAAATGGAATAGTGTCGTTACAACAGTAATTTTAGTTATGGCTCATAATAGGTTTGGTGCAACCGGGAAGAGTCCACGCTTTCACAAAATACCATCGTAAAAAGGAGTATACCGATGTCGTAAATTGTATTAGAGAGTAACAATTACGGAAGCTTAATATAGGGTAATTTAGTTTTTAGGGATGTCGAAGTAACTATTGTACATTTTAATTTTTAGTTAAAGTTATATTTGTGCTATAAAGTATGCTTCATACAAAGAATTGATACTGCATTATACGTGGTAGAGCCCTATTGCGTATGATGCATGAGCCATATTGCAGCATGAATGAGTCGGCTGGAGCAGGGTAGGACCACGCTCTCACAGATTACCAGCGTAAAATAGCAGCTTAATGGTGCTGTGTTTCGTTTGGTGAGTGTAGAGAACCGGAGATCCTTTTTACTGGAAACGAGGTATTCCATCTCAGTCCTCAGGAGTGACAACGCATTTGCATTTTGATTCTTAATTGAAGATAAATGTAGATGTCTACGGATCACAGCATCCACTTACCATCAGATGAACTGTGTGTTCGTTTGTCACCCTTATACTATAAAAAAAACTTAAAGCGAATAAAATGTAGATAAAAGGTTAAGTAACACTCTTCAAAATAGGTAACACACATCATTTTTATTTTTACCACGTTTTATTAAGCTTTCGTGTATGTCTGTTAACTTCCAGATAAGCTAGAGGTTTGAAATTTTGAACATATAGCTCAAATCGAAGGATAATGTAAGAATATGAAAGAAAAATGTGGTAGTATTTTTTTTAAATTCATATTTTTTAAAATGTTCACTCGTTACATATATATCTTAGGAAAACTGGCATACGATAGAAAACGCTGCTTAAAAACATACATTGACATTTCGTTATTTGACTTCGAAAAGAACGGGAATTTGAATTTAAAATGTAGCGCATGAGGTTAACGACAGCTATCATCGATTTCACGATTTATTTGGAAGCGATGTGGATCAGAATTTTTTGGATTTCAATCATACACATTTAGATTCAGAGACGCAAGTAAGATAATCTATAACGGGACCAAATAATCCCGTGGGTGGCATCGCCTTGTGAGGAAGTTGATGACGTCTGACTGGCCTGGCTGCTTTTTGATCACGACCAAGACTTCGAAAAATCTACAAACCGAGCGGATATTATTAGCGACACTCGTCCTTACTTTGATGATTCAATCCACTAATTAAAAAGTTAAACATATCATCGTAGACGTTACCCTGATAAGATCGTAAATAATCCATAGCCAAACCTGAGCTTCCCTTAAGCTTTTACGATTTGTCACAATTTTGCTGATGCCAGGTGGAATTATGGTATTTATTAAAATCCTAGACAGGCAATAGTAAGGAGTTTCAGAGATACGAGAGGTCTGTTACTTCTATCACTAACAAGCAAGATGACCTGATTACGACAATTACCCCCTACAATAGGGGAGGCTCGTTTCCAATAGTGGACTGTTTACGGGCTCTAAGTAAGTCTAAGTATCAAGACTGTTAAGTCGTTATCGTCATAAAAATATATTATGAAAATATTTCAAATTATATCCATCCATCCATTACAGTCTATAAAAGTTTACTGTTAAACATAGGGAGGATTTTACCATAGCTGCCACGCCTAGTAGGCAGGCTGTTAACCACAGCTTTTTATTTTTAGATATTATTATCAAGATGCTGCTGATCATCTCCTGGTTTGTTTTAGTTTGTTGCCTCTTTCAACACTCACGGGACTATATGTGGTAGTGAGATTCTTAGATTGTCACCACACGGTTGAGTTTAATTATATAAAATATTATCACAAAAGAAATGGAAACAAAACCGTAAAACTTGTCGTAATTTGCGTTAAATGGGGAATATTAGGTTGGACCACTTATTTTAAAGGTAGTCTTTTGTAGACAAACGCAGGCGCTTTAAACTCAACCTTTATAAGTAACATCAATAACATAAAGTTACAAGAAATAGGAAAAAGTAAAATATAAAATAAAGTAACTGTGTAAACAAATAAATAATAAACAAAATGATGAAAATGAGAAGGTAATTCCTACGTCACGTCGTTCTCATATTTTGATTAACTCACATTCGGTATATTTTACAATAAATGTTTGAATGTTAAATAAACATACATATTTTATGGTATATTCCATTGATAGCATTCATTAATTTTGATTATTGCTTGGACAGAATGTTGCTTAATTTCACTGCTTGCTTCGATCCTCAAATCGTCAATACGAAACGAGATTTTATTAGATTGCAATACCAAGACTTGGCAGTGTGTGTGAGAAACTCAATACATAACCGTTCACTTGAGGTCCAACTACGTTCACATCTTATCCATTGCTCACCTGTACTGGAGTTGATAATAGTGTATTTACTAAATTAATGATATTTGTTTATATATATAAATAATTACAAAAAATTAAAAATGGACATCGATCTTTGGGTACTCGTGTTTTATTTTTAAAGTGTTAATTTATGTCTTAAAAATCTTATTCAAACGTGCGTATATCCATCTGCTTAAATACATAATATAGTTTTTGTTTGTGTGAAAGAAAGACTTTGGTTTATTTAAATATTATCCTACGATATTAATTAAAAAATAATATTCTTTAATACAAACATCATCATAATTAAATCGGTAAAAATCAATTAGAATAGAATAACTTTTATTTACGATGTAAATCGTAAAAATCTTTGAACTAAAACAGCACGATATTGAGTAATGATGTAGCAAATAATAATTAAAATTAGTTCATTGTTAGATAAAATAACTATCTTAAAACGTAGTACACAATTTTCCTATTGTCAAACAAAAGAATAAACGCTACCCCTACTGTGATAGCGGCCTTAATATAACTTTCACAATCTCCGATGAAAGGTCAAACAAGCTTGTGCATGTGTGCGGTCAGTTGACGTGTATCTGTGTGAATGTAAACACATGGATGAGCGTTAGTGATTCAATGTAATCGACTTTCTAATTTTTCGGCTTGCTTAGCTTCATCTACGGATAATTAATAGGGAGGTAGCAACACTTTTGTCAGATATTTTTTCTAAATTATATGAGGATACGCTTTGTAATGACAGCGTTTGAATATCCACTGCCCTATATCGTCCCATGTATCTCCTTAAATTAATCAATCATCCTCCTCCTTCCTCTATCGTAACATTAGTAAGTAATAAAAAACTGCGGTTGCCAAGCTACCTGCCAAGCGTTGCAACTTACAAAATTTCCTCTATGAAGCATATATATGTATATACACACACAGACACACAGACACACACACACACACCCACACACACAGACACACAGACACACACACACACACACACACATATATATATATATAATGTTGAAATACTTATTTTATGCAACTACTACAATATTTTATATGTTGAGCTAAATAACTTATTATACTTATATATAATCGAAAATTAATATTTATTCGCTTCGTAATTTTGTATTAACAGGCTCAGTCAGCACTCGCCTACCTTCTCTTAGAAAACTATATGGAAATTGTAATAGATTTATGTATATTTTATAAAAAAAACTTGAGTATACGCAAAATTATAAAATTAAAATTAAATATTTGACACTGTAAATCTTTGTAACTACCTGTATATTTATGCAGGTGGCTTAGGACCGGGTTTTGAGAGCCTATGTTATGCAGTGAATATGTAAAGAGATCTTCGTCGATCTGACATTTATGAATTATTTATTAAATTAATACATTATCGGCGTTCTTCTCGGGCATCTGTGCAAAATATGAAGTTACTAATAGTTATTAGGTAGTAAGTACTTCGTGAATTTTGGGAAATTTCTAACCGTAACTGATTACATTATGCAGTTTCGTTTTGTATTTTCTAATTAACAAAAGGTATTCATTTTGTTACAGGGATCCGTCCCGAATTCGTTTGGGTAGGGTCTATTAGTATGGCATCATTTAGCTTTTAAGATAATCATTAACAACCATTTATTTAATATTTTTTCATCTCATGAAAAATCTCCTAGTTTTTCGGAAAAATATTTTTTTTTTAGAATAAGGGTGACAAGCGAGCACGTAATCCACTTGATGGTAAATGGATGCTATGACTCATGGACATCAATTCCAACCTCGATTAGGAATCAAAATGCAGATGCGTTGTCACCACTGAGGACTGAAATGGAATGCCTCGATTCCAGGAAAACTGGTCTCCTGTTCTCTACACTCACCATACGAAACACAACAAGCATTATGCTGCTATTTTACGCTGGTATTCTGTGAGAGCGTGGTCCTTCCCCGATTGAACCGACCCATTAGTGCTACAACCATAATGTAAGGTGGTTCTACCACGTCTAAAATATATATATAAATATAGCGTACTCACTGAACAAGCAATGCAAGATTATCTTTTCTATCTTTTCATAAAGTTTTATTACAATTGGTTCAATCATTCCGCAGATTTGTCCGGACAGATCGACACATAATTTATTTAATATATATATTTAAAAATAGTTATTCATGTCACGGTATTCCAATTACTCCCCGAGCTTAATAAAAATCAGTTATTTTTATAGAAATATATTATACGTACTATAGTACAGATAGACGAACTATTGCTATAAATATATAGACAAACTGTTCACAAGAATCGGTAACGTAAAATCGTTACACAGTCGCTGTGAATAACGGATACACATTACGTTTTGGGGAAGTGAGTATCATTGTGACGTAATGCCTATTATCTCGTTGAGTTCTCAAACGTCTTTCTTTGCTTTGTGGTTACATCAACCGTTTGTAAAGGTTATGACGATAATTTGGCATAGTTATTTGATTGTTAAGAGTAAAAATTTTCTTTTCACGTTAGAAAATGGGTTTAATAATCGAATTCAAAGTTACGTAGACCGACAAAAATTACTGTTTCTTTTCGATAAACAAGGAAGTATAAGTGAATATACTTTTATTGTACACCATAAAATACATACAAAAATATTGAAAAGCGAGTAAAGTATACAATTTGGCAGGCTTATCGCTCGTTGTACATATAGTGGTCTCCTCCTGGCAACCAAAGGCGTAAAGAAATAAAGCTGTAGATACAAGTAAATAAAATACAATATACAAGTATATATAAATACAATATGTATAATTAATCAATAAATATAGTAAGGTATATTAATTTTATATGTTAAGGCATAAATATATACATATTCAACATGAATAAATAAATTACTAAATTGCTCGAAAATAAATTGGAATTACATAATAAAATCAGACTTACACAACTGTAAATATGTAATCCTTAAAATATATGAGGTTAAATCATTCTTATTTTGTTCATATACTTTTATTTCGCCACAATAAAATAGAATAACGTTCACATTAGTATGCTTTAAAATGAAAATATGGCATGGCCAATATATATGGCATTATATACGACCACGACGACGATTCCCTTTTTTTTTCTTTATCTTTATTCGTATCATTCCAAGTTCGGTGTAAGAATATCCACTATCCCATATTATCCTGCGAGTGGTGTAAAAGGCTACAGAGGGAAATTGAAACAGGAGAGCAACAGCATATTAATGTCATAGTTAGCCCGACTACCTTCAGATTTTTAATATTAATTTTTGGACCGTATCTTGAAGTCTTGCAGTGTTATACTTGGCTTGGCGTCAAACATCTCAGTCCCCCCGTGACTATGGGTGCTGTAAAGTACCGGAAACGTCGGGAATTAAAAAAAATCCGTATAAATAGTTTTATTCAATGTGTAGTGTTCACGTAAATTTAAGAAATCATTATATTAATCCTAAACCTATCAAAATTCTAATGCTGTACATCGACTTTTCCTTTAGATTGGTATATTTCCATATTTACCATACTTGGCTGATGGGTTGACAATTGCATTTTTTTTATTATTTTGTGTTGCTATCTGGAAGACTTTGCTGCCTATCTCCTGTTTAGTTCTATCTTCTCACCTCCAATGACACTCACGGGATTGTTATTACGCCGCTACTTCACGTCATTCTGGGTGGTTGAAAATATTCAATCATAAAGTTATCATCGTATTGGCTTAGAGAATTACCATCGTCATCATCATCATTTTTATTTATAGAAAACAAGTGAATACTTCACCAAAAGTAAATACTGTGTAGTGGCGGTGTAAGAATATACACTAACTCTTATCATCCCGTGGGTATCGTAAGAGGCGAAAAAGAAAACAAATCAGGAGGTGGGCAGCAACGTCTTCCTTATAACGACTAAAATTAAAAAAAAAACTATGGTTGCTAACCCACTTGACAAGCGTGGCAATTATGGGAAATATGAAACAATGTATGGTAGAGGCCAACAGGATGCCAACGGAAAGGTTTAACAGTGGACTTTATTAGGTTTTAACGGTAACAGTAACCTCACCAAAATGTTATTTGTTTCGGAATATTAATATTTATATAATAAGTATATAATAGTTTTTTAATTGATGCAAGAGACGATAGATTCAGCTTAATTAAGATAATACAATTATTGTGTAGGTACAAAAAACGACATTATTTAGAACTGCTCAATTTCATATTTACAGCTCAATAGACAAACGACTCAAGAGACAATAGATCTTTGTTATAAACATGAATATTAAAGCGTCAAGCGCAAAATTGATTTACAAACAAATTCAAACGTAATGTAAAATAATATGAGTATGAATTTCATTGTAAGTTAATAACATATTTACACCGCGTTTAATTTTCTTTCTTCTTTAGCATAAATGGATATCGACAATGTCAGATATAATTAAAAAAATCGGGAAGTGCATGACCACAGATAATTAAGCAATGGCGACTAGTAACCAAATAATTGATCGAGGTTGTTTAAAGGTCATTTATTTACGTGTCGGTAACCACACGAGTTTCCTGTTAAACACAATTAAATATAAATAACTTATTTGATTAATATTTAATCAAATACGTTCGAATTTATCCACTCGAGGTTCTGGTAGATGAAGTATCTTTGTGAGAAGTAATTTCGTATTAGTTATACTTCAGTAACTTTAATCAATAAAAAATGTAACTTATACTTTTTACGTGGTAGAGCCAGCCTGCGAAATAACGCATTACGCGTGCTGTCGTATGGTGAGTATAGAGAATCGGAGATCCTATTTACTGGTAACGGGGCATTACATCTTAGTCCTTAGAGGTAACATCGCATCTGTATTTTGATTCTAAATTCATGGTAGATGTCTATGGGCCAGAGCATCCAATTACCTTTAAGTGGACTATGCTGTTGATGCTTGATTATATCTATATATGATTGGGGAGATCTAGTCGTATGCTCGTTTGTACTTACTCTATAAAAAAGGAATTAAACAGAATTAAATATATGAGCAAAATTGCAGTCAATTGTGCATTTCTTTTGCGAAATGCGTAGCTAAAACAGTATTTTATTTTAGGAGTTAGTATTAGAAATAAGAAAATTTAAGCTGCGTTAATTGAGCAGAAATTGTAATGATTCTAGTGAGAATACTAGATCATAGTTATGAAATTATTGTTGTAAACGGTTCATAATACGTCTGCAAAATTTTAGATTATCAGACGTCTGGATGTGGGTGTAGACTGAATTACGATTCGAAATATATTTTTTTCTTATTTCTTAGACATGCAGGTTTCCTAACAATTTTTTCTTTCGCCATCGAGCGCGTGGTAAATCTACACTTAAAATTGCATTTAACAATTTCATCGGTGCCTGCGGGGATCGAACCAGTGTTGCTTGCGTACTGTGAAATTTACAGCGAATGCTCAACCCCTGAGATAACACTGCTCTTAGTAGAAGATAATATCTATCTAATCTCGTAGCTTAATTAAAAATTAATTTTTAATTAGGCTACGAGAATATGGCGCAAGAAAAGAATGAAATTACGTCAACTTGCGAATAAAATACGTAAACTTTTGCTCCGTATATCAACCCTACTAACCTAACTTAGAATTAGGACATCTTTTTTACCTAGGAGTTCGTCTGGGCACTAACTCTCTTACGTATTTCTGCTGCTGAATAGAAGTGCTTGTACTGCTATCTTCCGGGCTCAAGAGTATAGATAGCCAGTAAAATTAAAGGCTGTGATGCATTAGACCTTACTCCTCAGAGGTTCAATGCGTCTATAGTCATCTTTGAAGTTTGATTTTGACGTTCCAATATATCGCATTTAGATATACTGTAAGGTTGTTTGACGACTTAAACTTGGAATTATTGAAATATTGACAAAGGAAGCTTGTTTGTATGAAAATTAAGGTGACAAATATTGTGATGACAAGCTATTGCTGCCTATTGACACCTGCATCCTACTTTAAACAAAGCTTTGTGGTTGTATATCATGAAAGCTTCAACACTAATTTCACTATACGATATTTATGGTGGCATCAACGCGTCATGAGTGTTTTTGTAAGTGTCCTAGCTCGTATATTCGCGATGTGAATATTTTAAAGGAAGAGGACGAGAATCACGATTTCACAGAATATTAGCGTGAAACAGCAGAAGAAAGTCCTCAGGGGTGATAACGCTTCTGAATTTTGATTTAATTTTGATTAAATATACGCTTTCGTTCGAAAAATTATATTATATATATGTGTGCTTGGGCCCAATACTTTAATAATTTCATTTCTATATAATATATTATTTTAACATGCGGTAGAGCTACACTACAGCTGTATTACAGCTGCAGCATGAATGGGTCGGTTCGACCGGAGAAGTATCGTGCTCTCACAGAACACCGGTGTGAAATAGCAGCACAATCTTGCTGTGTTTATTATGAGTGTACAAAAACGTAGATCATCTCGATTTTTACTGGTAACTAGACATTACGAGTACATTACCACGTTGTCACTATTGACCTTTGAGTATTTATTACTACTCAAGGGTGACAACGTATTTGCATTCTTAATCGAGTATAAATGTAGGTGTCTATAGGTCACTGTATACACTTACCACCTAGTATAGTAGTGTAGATCTTGGCATTTGCATTTCCCAAAATAATTAAAAATAGGTTTTCAACAAAAACGTTACAGATACATTTTTTAACAACATAAAATAGAACAAAGCACTTAACAAAATATGCTCTCGTGTTAGCAAGATGTTATGACAGATGTGTGTTATTAAAAAAATTGCGGTAATCTGAGTAAGCGTTATTTAACCGATTGTGGAGTGGAAGCTGTAATTAAGAATGATCTTGCGGCATAGGATTCCGTTCGGCTTTGGTGCGGACCCAGCCGCGCGTTGAGCGTAGACCAAGCGGGTGGGAAACGTGCGGCTACTGTCGCAACGGCTTGTATAGTTTGATAACGGATTAGTTACGTTTAACTTTCGCTTGAATGGTGTTTAAAATCTTCACGATATTGTCATTTATCCATTCATTCAGCCCATCAAAGTTCCACTGCTGATCATAGGCCTCATATATTGCCACATAAGGGGGATATGTGCCAGTAATTATTATGACGGTCCGTTATACCGAACATATATTTTAACATATATGTTATGAGAGACATAACAGTTAGAGTACATGTTTGGGGTTCGAATCTTAGGTGAAGTAAATAAGTAGCATTTGTGTAAAATGATTAAATTTAGCTTTCAGGCATGAAGTCTACTTCAGATTTTGTAATTGCAGGGCACTTGGAGTTTTGTGTTATGTTTTTCGTAGTTTAAATTTGCAACATTATTCAACATATTTCTATGTAAACTTAATTGATTATATGTATCGGTGATGGATATTTTAGTCTTTAACAATGTAGTTAACATTTGCAGTTTGAGCTTGTTTTTATTTATTTTCCGAGATAGTAAAGTTAATTTTAAAAGTTAATAGTTTTGAATACAAATACCTTTAGTACTAGAAATTTTATTATTATAACCGAATTATAATATTCGAAATCGTTTCTAAAACTCCGTTAAACCACGACCTTCAAATATATTAAAATTTTATCATACCAAATTTAAAATTTTAACCACGAAACGAGCACGATGATTCGAGATCGTATCTTCGCTCAAACAAATTGATACGTCGACAAACGAGGAGCTTGGGTAGGAGCGGCGGTGAAAGTGAATTCCACCTGTCTACGTGGGCAGAGGGACGCGATAAGTAGGCCCTTGCGAATTCTGCCGACGGCGGTGATCGCCTGTGATACCGCGGTAGTACGTGCCGCGTGTTTCACTTCAATTTTTTTTAAACTGTAGTGACTAACATACTGTCAACCTGGTAGTAAGTGACCCTGCAGTCCATGTTCACTTACAACCACCTTCAAAGAAGAAGGCTACATGCGTTGTCATCTCTTAGTACTTAAATGGAATGCCTCACCTTCCGACCGGAACAGAAGACCGGGGGGAGGAGGGAGGGTAGTTTAACCTAACATAGAGCATAATTGCCAAAAATACACAATTAAAAAGTGATATGGTTAAGTTACACACTGATTACACTAGTGTTATAAAAGAAAAAGAGCCGTGGTAGATCAGATGGTTAACGCTCGATCTCCGCCGGCACCAATGAAATTGATAATTGCAATTTTAAGTGTTGATTTACCACGTGCACGGCGGTGAATGAAAACATCGTGAGGAAATCTGCATGTCTAAGTAATAAGAATAAAAATTTCGAAGACATGTGAAGTTCGCCAACACGCATTGGGGCAGCGCGGCGGACAATTCCTTGCCCTAAAACCCTCTCAGAAATGAAGGGAGGCCTGTGCTCAGCAGTGGGACGTATATAGGCTGTAACTTTACTTTACTACTTTACTATAAAAGAAAGAGGTCAGCTACAGAGAACGGTTAACGAGTTTGACCAATGCAGCAAGGAACATGAGGAAGCTCTCAGGTTTATTGCTGCATTGAAGTTACAATTGAATGAGGCTAATGAGCAAATAGCACAACTTAAAACATACATAAATAACCCAAAAGGCTCGCGGACATAAAGTCTGTTCTCTGAGCTTGTGCAATGTAATACCTCTAAAATATTACAGCAAACTGCAACAATAGATTTGACAGGTGACGACTCTTCCACTTTATGAAAAATAGTAAGGATTAATTGCAGTAAAACCAAATTGAAGAAATATATACTTAAAGAAAAGTCCTGCCACGTACTACCACTTTATTATATCCATTACTGTTACAGCCTACTATTGCCCCATAGCGTGGATATTTGCCATAGTTGCACGCATAGCAACAGTACTATCTTTACCATAAGGGCAAACGGGGCCCGTGCCCAGGGTGCCAAGGTACCGGCCTTATTCGCTTACGCTATACAATTTTTTGTCTGTTTTAGGAAAAACCAACCTGACAAAAAAATAGAGTAAATGAGGGCGTTGTTAGTGATTTTCTGGCAACCCTGAGCAGTGCCAAGCCTCGCATTGCCGATTTAGCCAGAAAAAGGTGCATTGACAGATTTCCTAGGTAGAAAATATGTAGATCCAGGTTTCGCCGCCATCTAAACGTTTTTGTCGGGCTGTACAGTCGCCTTACTTATAGCCTGGATATTTTTTTATTTTTGGCAATCAATATATTTATAATCTATGAAATGAAAATATCATTTCGTGCTGTTTTAAAAAACACTTCAAAAGATTTAACGGCAAATGAATTATTTAATATGATAATTTTCAACCACAGATATTAGATTATATAGCAAATAATTGTCACGATCATTATTTATAGGCAAATGAAGCCTATATTTTGTAATAAATAAAAAGAATAAACGTATTGATGTTGTTATAGAATATTTTATTTTTTTTGAAAGAAAGTTTCGCAAGGAACATTAAAGTTTACATTTTCCTAAGGAATTATCATCCCCGCTGTGAAATCGGTCAAATATTTTACCTCATTGTAAAGTGGCGCCGCCCTGGTGGCAGAAAAAGTCGCGGATGCCCTCATTAATGACATGTTATCTGATTTTAGCCAATTAATTATTATATAAATATATAGTGTATGATATATAATATAAATATAATAAATATAAGATCATAGCAGAAAAATGTTTTTGTCATTCCCTTTTTTACTTTTCAAAAGGGCCCCATATTTTGTGTGCCCAAGGGTCCCGGTATGGCCTAAGACGGCGTTGCTTAGCAAGCAGGTTATCATCCGCAGATTTTTATTTTTTGTCGTTATTTTGAACAGGCTGTTGCCCATTTTCTGATTGATTTCTCTCTGTCAACTCTTGCGACAACTTCGGGATGACATGGGCTGGTGATATTTTGGATTGGATTTACTACGATACCCTACATGGAATTATTACATGTATGGCGGATATTTTGTTATACGGTTTATTAATAACACTTTTAACAACAACTGTTACTAATTATGTGTAATACACAAATATGTTTTATGTTGTTATATGAAAACTTTTTATTTAATATGGTCTGTAGTCATTTATTTCATACGTTCAATAACGATGGACCCTCTTTTGTTTAGTAACAGTACGTTTGCACTGCGAAACATATGTTTAAAAATCGATAAAATAAATAACACAACATGTTTTATTGATGGTGGCGTTCGCACTCACAAAAACTGTGAAAAATTTTCAACAGATATTTAAACCTATCTTTCAAGATGACAATATTTGTACAAATTTGTTTTCAAACATTTTGTTTCTGTATTTATAAAGATATAATATAGTTAAAGTATGTAATATGCAATAAACTGTCAAACATATTTCACTAAAACATGTCCTTTGACTATGCTTGATAACTCTTTTTGATACATTGACAGAAAACAGTGTTTGACATGTTTTTTGTGAAAATCGCATCAGTGCAAACTCGCGGTAACAGTATCCTTTGTTGTGACTGTAAAACATTTAAATAATTACAAAATACGTGATGTCAAAGTTGAAGTTAAATATGTCATTAGCTAATGTGTATTTAAAAATAAAAAAATTGTATATTCAATGCGTAGACTAATCACATATATATGTATGCAATTCAATGATATACAGTATTAATCACAGTATTTGTATAATGTTGGTGAACGTTAATCATGTTATGAATGCGTGTCGGCTTAAGAGGATTTATCACCCCATAACATATCGTGGTTGTAGTCAAAGGTGACTATGCGAAATGCCAGAAAGATTATTTGGCTTCAGATCGAACTGGTATCACCACCCCGAACCAGACATAAAGTACCTAGGCTTACGACGGGAGCAAAGTCGCTAATCGGTCTGCCAACCATGGCTATTTTAGAGAACTCTCCCTTCTACGGGCCCATGTCCAGTGTATGTTTTGGGCTAGGCTATAGGCTGATGAAGTAGACCAAGAAACTCATTGTAATATAATAGAGCGCAGGTGTTTTTATAGTTAAGTAGGTGTGTAGGTTATAAAATGAGCGGTTGACACGCATTTCGTTTAAGCAAGCGTATTATTATATAAAAATAGTCTTAACCGACGTTGGTTTGGACTCGTGCTAACGAATATTATATCACAATGACAAAAAATTACGTCTCTTTCGTCAGTGCATGCGGCTGTAGCAATTTACAGGAAGCAATTCGAAATTCAACCATTTGTAAGTGTTTGATATTTCGAAATGGAATAGACAAAAAACGTAAACATTCATATAAACAATAACGCATTATATTGTAAATTTTTGTTTCCTTATAACTTTGTAATTGTTGAACTTGTAACAATGTTTATTATGTTTACCTCAGAATTCAGATGTAATCATATGTTGTAGACAGCTTTATCATATACTAGCTTAGCCCGCGACTGTGTTCACATCGAATCATATTTTTCGATTGTTTTAAAGTTGAGTGAGTTGGTTTACTCGGTTTGAAGCTTTATATTAAATTAATATTGTAACTATGTGTTTTAGATGCACTAAGAAAATAAGAAAAAGGAACTAAGAAAGGATTTCACAATTATTGTAATTTATAAAACTAAACAGTTTCTTGGTTTGTAAACTTCAGTAATAAGAAAGGAACGGTAATAGTTCAGTAGCGATTTCATTTCAATAATTTGCGTAATAATATCTTTTTATTCTTCTATAAATTTGCATTTATATTCTGCTGTTAACCATTTTTTTTCCTTTCAGGTAAGTCCTTTCACCAGCGCAAGACTGTTGACATTTCAAATAAGGTATTTAAATACCATCAAATACCGTCACAATACGTGTATGGTCGTTACATTACGAGTTTAACTTGCAAAATATTACCTGCCTTTGTTGCTGACGCTTCAATGGTCCTTGAGACGGCGACATTATAGTTTAGCAAGAATGGAATATTAAATATGCGTCACATTATGTTTGACAAGAGACTTTTACTTTAATAATTAAACGTTTAATAAAAAGTACAAACCAAATTCAAAACTAAAAAGATATCTTGCGAAGTCGGTGTACTATGAATAATATATATCTTATGTTTCGAAGTTAAAAGCTCAAATTTAAAAATCACATCATAAGAAAATATTTCTTTATGTTTTAAGTCGGTTTGTACTTCTAAGTTTAATTATTTAAGCCTTTTAGTGATTTAAGGAATATGACAAGTAAAAAGGAAAAAAAATGTCACCTAATGTAACTAGTTACATAAACATCTTCATTTCTTAATTTTAACCATTAGGGATGGAATTTTTTCCATCAATTAATATTATAACTTTTTTTAAAATTCGGTATCGGTACCACCCCTGACGTTCAAGTTATTATTTCTATATAATAGAAAAATAATTACCGAAATCGGTTGAGCCGTTTACTTGCTACGAGTCGAATATTGTTTATACCTTCTTGTTTTTTGAGCTGCTTTAATAAAAATCTTATAAAATGCGCCTAGCGTAATGACGGTGGTGACCTTTAGGTGCTGAATATTTGGTAAGGTTGTTACAGATTCTCTGAGATGCCCATCAAAACATAATTATCTTTGATTAATTACAATTCAATACGTGGAAAATAATTGCATTAAATTGGCAACACTTTATATTTTTCCTCTCTATGAATACGAATTATGACGATATTAATGAAGACTGTCAGTGTACAAATGCTGAAAGATTTTTATGTTAATTTATGAATAATAAAACCCGCCGCAGAGGAACACAAAAACTCTCAGATCACACTCTTAATCTTATGGCGGTTAAACGGGAAATGAAGCTGCAGTTTTCAGCAGATTTAACAACATACAGGCAACTGAATAGACAGATCTCCAAATGCATTCGGTGGGCCTTACGCAACTTCAATACAGCTGGTATTTAAAAAACGATCGAGCGGAACCAAGGCTCCAAAGTCTTTGTCAGATATCTATCTGCTAGAAAGTGCGAACTGTCGAGGCTGAAGACTGAAAGTGTTAGCATTGTTTCCGGGACACCTGAGGTCTTGAGTGAGATTGAGAGGTTCTATGGGCAGCTGTACACATCAGCATTGGAACCATATGCAAGTATAAGTAACGATCCAAATACACTAGTTTTTTGAATATTCGTAATTACCAAATGATGTGATATGGAATGAATACAAGAGGTTTGTTTCTATTAGTTTTAAGTGACAGCAGCTTGATTAAAAAAGTAGGTATTAAGAAACTAAAAAGTTTTAGGTTCGAATACGTTATTCAACTTTTGTCAAAAACTAAAATCTTAGCATAAGAATTTTCACCCTAATTGGAATAGTTATTTAGTTTAGCTATGCTATTCTATTATATTACTGATCTAGGTTTTTAGATATAGTAATATTAAAATGGTAGGTAATTCGCCGCCTGAGAATTGTCAAAGTTGTTCTTCAACCTTGCCAACCAACTTATTATCTATAATAAAAAGGAAAAACGCCGGCAACGCAGCATCATGTCCGATTACTTTCACGGCAGGTGAAAGCAGTACATTTCGTCATCATCCAACCATTCGTCACTCAATATTTGTCTTACGGGTCGTCAACACCAACAAGAATTATTTGATGGATAGCATTTATTTATAGTTTTTTTGCTAGTTTAAACTTAGGTTCTTTGAAATTGTTTATTTTACTCAGGCCAATGTTCTAATATTTAACATTTCTTTAAATTCAATAAGTAATTTAATAACCTCCAGATCGAATTTCGGTCACGGCGGCTAGTCTCAGAAGAGCCAAAACAGGTGCACTCTCTATTCCCTTACTCTAATGGTCCGATGAGACAGTAATCCGACGCAACCAAAGAGAGATCTGGCGCTCCTGCCAAAGGATGCAACACTGCCAAGTTCCTAACTCTCAGCTGATACTGGGAATTTTCTGATAGAAAAACATAATAACTGATTTTGGCCCGACCCAGAATTCGAACCCGGATTCTCATGATCAGTTATCTCAGTCTTATAATTAATTTAGTAAGCATACTTGAACATTTAATTACTTAAACATTTAATAAACTATTATGTAGTAAATCGTATACGGACTTGGTAACTATTATGTAGTAAATCGTATAGGAGTTAATGTCAGCAAGTGTCTTTACGTTTCTTTCACAAGGAAAAGAGAACCTACAAATTTCAATTACCAAATAAATCACCTTAATATAACTAAGAAAGAATTAGTGAAGGATCTGGGGATATTACTGCATTGCAAGTTAAGCTTCTCAGAACATATTGAAACAATAACGCACTCGGCCTACAAAAGCCTTGGCTTCATCCTACGCGTAAGCAGACCCTTTACTGATATTAACTGTATTAAATTACTTTACTTTTCATATGTTAGAAGCGTCCTTGAATATTGCAGTACTGTATGGAACCCGCATTACACTGTTCATATAAATAACTTAGAACAAATTCAGCACAAATTCCTGAGACATTTAAGATATAGAAATTTTATTTACACTAATAACTATGAAGAGTCTTGTAGATATTTCAATGTAATAAGCCTTGAGGATAGACGTACTCTAATGGACATGGCATTTTTGCATGGTTTATGTAATGGAAGTATTGATTGTGTAACTTTAGCTGATAAGAGTTCTCTGCTTTTGTACTCCGAAACGTAGAACGAGACATACACCTTTGTTTGCGGTTGTTAAGACAAAGACAAACTATGCACAAAATGCTCTGGTGAATCGTTTACAAAAAGTTTATAATAAAAGATTCCACTCAGTTGATATTTTCCATTCCAGTAAGGATAAGTTTAAGAAGGATGTCTTGAAACTTCTGATGTAGTGATATTAGGTAACTCATTAACTCATACACACCACACACGCACACACACACACACACACACACACGCACACACACACACACACACACACACACAACAACCACAGCACGCACGCACGCACGCACGCACACACACACACACACACACACACACACACACACACACATGCCCGCGTGCGAGGGAGGCGCATACGAGCATTATGTATGTTGAAAATCTTTTAATTTTCTTGTAATGTTTTCTAGATGTTTAAAAATATGTATTTTTGTCCCAACTACTTTGTCTTCAACATGTCCGTTATAAATTGAAAATACTATTTAAGTAATGTAAATCCGTTTTTGGCTATAATTTAAGATCATAAGATGTACGTACGATGTAAGATGTGGATTTTGTTTGAAAAAAAAAATAAAAAAATAAAAAATATACACGAGAAACAACACTTGAGATGCGATACGTCTGATACTGCGTACATTTAAAAAAATAATTGACAAGCCTGCCAAGTATGACGAATAAGGCAAGCCCTCCCTACGTCGGGAGAAGTTCATGTTCAGCTGTGGGCTTTTATAGGTTGATAAAGAAGAAGGAGAATAAGATATTTAATTAAAAATATAAAAAGGAAAAGTAATAAAAATAATAAAAAAAGTAAAATTTGAAGTGACTGTCTATATCTGTGATAAAATGAAATGAAATAAGCGTATTTATTTGGTGGAAAATAAAAGTTCCTAGGTCAAACATAATATTTTCAACCTACTACCGTTTCGTAACTGTGATAGCTCAGGGGCTAAGCGCTCGCTGTAAATTTCACAGTACTCGAGAAATCCGGGATCGATCCTCGCCGGCACCAATGAAATTGTTAATTGAAATTTTAAGTGCTGGTTTACCACATGCTCGGCGGTAAAGGAAACAACAAACAACATTGGCGGTGGAGAAAACTGCATATTTGATAAATAAGAAAACAAAAATTCAATGACATGTTAAGTATGTCAACACGCATTAGGGTAACGCAGCGGACATTTCCTTGCTCTAAAACCCTCTCAGAGATGAGAGGAGGCCTATGTCCAGCAGTGAGACGTATATAGGCGGTACATTTACTTTTATTACAGTTTCGTAATGAGGTTCCTCTAACCGGAGAGGACACAACAAAAGAAACTCCATTGGTATCCCCTTGCATAGTCCAAACAAAGGAAGGAGCTGGTACTGGGGAGACCCAGTACCAGCTCCTTCCACTTGACCGCATCCAGCGCAGAGCGGCATAAATCGTCGACGACCGAGTGATTTCCGCGCTGCGTAGAGATATTACATCTCTTTGCTTATTTTATCGCATTTATCACGGGGAGTGCTCTGAGGAATTGTTCGAATTAATCCCAGCCGCCAAATTTCATGAACGCACTAAGCGGTAAACCTCCCGATACCATCCACACCATTTGGCTTGCTTGGCGGTCCACCACTGTACGTTTTACTAGGAGTTTTCTTCCGCGTACGACCACTCTGTGGAATAATTTACCACTGGCGATTTTTCAGGACCGATACGGCCTAGAGACCTTCAAGAAAAGAGCTTACTCCTTTCTAAAGGGCCGGCAACGCACCTGCAATTTCCCTTGGTGTTGCGGTTGTTAATGGGCTGCGGTAGTCACTTAAAATCTGGCGAACCGTATGCTCGACTGCCTTCTGTTCTATTAAAAAAACAGAATGGTAAAACGATAACATGTTCATCGGCAACTGAAATATTTTTTTTTTTTTGGGGGGGGTTTGGCCCCGAACACTTCGCCCCGCGCGCCGGACCTGCGCGATCTATATGCTGTACTCGAAAAAGGAAGATTAAAAGTTCAGAACTTATCAGTTTCATCACGTACGACGCATATGCCAGCTATCTTTCACCATATTACAGGAAAGTGGACGACCCGTCACACGATGCCGCCGCTGTATGTTCTACTGCAGGGCACCTCCTTGTATTTATAAAATTATTTTCAGCACAAAGTAGAGTTCTCTGCGCTTCACTAATTTTTGTTGGCAGACTTAAAATATCCTCAAAATATTTTTTTTTAATATCTCTAGCATATAGGTTTTCTCACAATTTTTTCCTTTGCTGCTGTAGTTATAAATAGACTACAACGAGTGATTTTTCCTGGCCGATACGACTTAGGGACCTTCAAGAAAATAGTCTACTTTTTATAATGCCGGCAACGGGTCTGCTACTCTCTAGGTGTTGTAGTTATTTATGGGCAACGGTAGTCACTTACAATCAGATGAGCCATATGCTCGTTTGTACTCTCTTATATATATATATAAAAAAAAAACTGGTAAATTTACAAATAACAATTGCATTGGTGCTGGCGGGAATCGAACTTGATTTTTAACTGTTCAATATTGTATTAAAAAAAATCTTAATTTTTAGAACAACATTCTTCACACTCACTTTTCACATTGTTCTCGTAACAACGTGTAGACAGAAACAAATTTGATTACTTGGATAAGATAAAGCACTTTATTAAGATACAATCTGTAAATTCAAAGAATGGTGTTAGCAAAGCAATCTCATACTTAAGCTTCCGTCTTGTGAGGCGTGGTTCTAGATCGCGTGATGGAATCACTTTGCATAACATGGTCTTGTAAGACTTGACTACACTTACAGCAAGATCAATTATATTCGTTTTTACAATAGTTTTATGATCAAATACTCTAAAGCTTCATAATTTTAAAATGTCACTTAGTCTCGTGGCGTGACAGTCACTTTGAACTTAACTGAGTAACACTTGAGCATAATTAGACTATGATTTCTTAGTATTTAAAAAAAAAGAATATTAAAATAATGATAAATAAATTCAATTTCAATAATGCTATAAACATTACTAATACCCTTAACCACTTATGGTAAGCTTAAATTGCTTGTGTTACGAGTGGTTCACGCCAGTAGTCGAATGGTGGATTCGAACCCACGATTTTTTTGAGTTCGCGGTCCGCGCCCTGCCATTATGCTACTGTCGCTTTTGATTTCGTTATAAAACTTAAAGACCAATCAACTTACGAATGAATTTATTAATGAACTTTTCGTAGTTGTTGACTATGGACAACCGCAGTCAACTTCAATCAAAAAAGGCTGTAGATAAAATAACAAGTTAATTAAAATTTGTTTCTATGTTACGTGAGATATTCGTCAAATGTCAACAGATTTTAATTAGGTACTTATTTTTACTTTTTATCAAAAAGGGATAAATTTACAGCCTATATACGTCCCAGTGCTAGGCACACTCTCATTTCTGAGAGAGTTTTAGGGCAACGCAATGTCCGAACTGTAGCGAACTTCACATGCTTTCCAAATATAATTTTTTTCTTATTTCTCAGACATGCAGGTTTCCTCACGATGTTTTCATTCACTTAAAGTTGCAATTAATTATTTCATTTGTGCCGGGGTTATCAAACCCGGGTTGCTCGCATACTGTGAAATTTACAACGAACGCTTAGCTCCTGAGCTACCGCGGCTTCAAGGGTGATCCAATTTAAATCTGAATTAACAATAGGGGATGAAATTTCTAATGTAACTATTAAGACGCCATTCTGGTTGTTATCTTGAAATTGTGATTTAGCTCAGTTCACTGAAAAGAGTCAAAAATATTAAATTTCCCACCTCAAAAAATTAAAAAGAATAAAATAATCATATCCACATAGTCCATAGGAAGTCGGTTTTTGCTGTTAAAAGTTATATTTTTGCATTTGTCAGCTTAAGCTGTTAAAGCAATACCTATAATAATAATGTCCTCCAGACCGAATTTCGGTCAAGGCGGCCAGCCTCAACGGAGACTAGCCATCTGCGGAAGACAGGATCATAGTGCCCAGATGCACTCTTTTCTCCCTTCCTCTCTAGTCCAGTGGGACGGTAATTAGACACGACCGGAGAGAAATGAGGAGCGGGACCAACGGCTTGACGTGCTTTTCGAGGCTCGGGGCTGGAACACCGCCAACTTCCTGACTCCAGGCTACTACTGAAAATTTCTTGACAGACTACCCAATAACTGATTTTGGCTCGATCCCGGATTCAAACCCGGGACCTCATGATCAGCAAACGCGTCTACGATCACTAGACCAACGAGGCAGTCGCGAATGTTAAAGCAATATACGAACGTTATGAAAGACCGCTCTATTCGTTCTCATAACCGATATGGGATGAAATAAAACAATGTTATTCTCATGCAATAACAAAGTATCTTGCAATGAGAAAAAATGTTTTGATCAATTTATAGCTCAGGGATACTCGCACGTCTTCACGATTGTTGTTCAATGTAGAGTAAACAGAAAACAAAAGGTGTCGTAAAAAAGTTAATTATTTCAAATTGTTTATTGCAATTTTAAGTGCTGTGTTATCACGTGGTCGTGTTAAAGAACAGGCACATCTGCAAAACAAGCACAAACCATTTCGAGGACATGTCAAGAACGCCTACACGCACTGAAGCACTAGTACTAATCCCTTCAGAAATGAGGGGCTGTTCAGAAGTCGGACATATTAGGATGTATCTTAATTACTAATATAATGCTATAAATTATTAATGACAACTTGTTAGAAAATAAATTATAAAATGCAATCGGGCAAATCAAGAGCGTTTATATGGTTATGGCAGAATTAGCGCTGTAGGTTACCCTAAGACATAGTAGGTAATTATATTATAGTCTTTGGTTTACGCTGTGGTATTACTTTATACTAACACTAATATAATACACTAAGCTCGAAGTTATTGACGAGTACGTTTACCTGGGACTAGGTAAGTCCAACTTCGACCGAGAGGTCAATCGACGGATTCAACTCGGCTGGGCAGCGTTCGGGAAATTACGACACATCTTCTCGTCAGGTATACCTCAAAACCTGAAAACTAAGTTATACAACCAGTGCGTGTTGCCAGTGATGACCTACGGAACCGAGACGTGGTCTTTCACTGCTGGCCGTATGAGGACGCTCAAAGTTGCTCAGCGAGCTATGGAGAAGGCTATGCTCGGAGTTTTTCTGCGTGATAAAATTAGAAATGAGGATATCCGCAGTAGTACCAGTGACCGACATAGCCCAACGGATTATTAAGCTGAAATGGCAATGGGCCGGCCATGTAGCTCGAAGAACCGACAACCGTTGGGGAAAAAAGGTTCTCGAGTGGCAGCCTCGTACCGGTAGGCGAAGCATAGGGCGACCCCCACTAGATGGAGTGACGACCTGGTAAGACATGCAGGAAGTCGATGGATGCAGGTGGTTCAGGACCGTGCTTTGTGGCATACCTTGGCCTATGTTCAGTAGTGGACTTGTGAAGGGCTGTAATGATGATGATGATGATGATAATTACTTTATAATTTTACACTTTTATCCTAAAACCGCTTTACGTATAATCGTCTTTATTACGTATAATAGTTAATCTGTGGGGGAGGTCTATGAACTGCAGTAAATTTTTGATAAGCTGTAATGAAATCAGTATTTACTACCTTTTTTTAGCAATTGTTAATCTATCTAAGACGGCCTCGTTAATGTAGTAGTTGTAAGTGCGACTAATCGTGTGATCGCAAGTTGCATCTTTGGTTTTGGTCGGATCCAAAACTACTTATTTCTAACTAGTTTTTCTGTCAATATATTCACAACAGTAGCAACTTAAACTCAGTTGGCGTTGTTTCACCCCAGTATCTATTTTCGTGACAGCATTACATATCTACTCGTACATTGTTACAATAGCCCCCGTTAGTTAGACTTTTAGCTTATTTGTTATAAAATAACCTTAGACAGAAAAGGAAAATGTCTTTTTGTGTAATATTTTTATTAAAGGTACACGTAACCAACCTTATGGTAAGTTGTCACTGTATATTACTGTCACTGTATATATGCGATATTATTTATTTATATTGTTTATATTTTATTTTATTCATATTTTTAATTAATATTATAAATGCGAAACTGAGTTTGTTTGTTTGTTTGTTACGCTTCTACGTCTAAACCGTTGAATCGATTATGATGAATTTTCATATAGGGATAGATGGGACCCTGAAGACGGTTATAGGCTACTTTCTTTTGCTAGAAACTAATAGGGGATGGGGTGAGAGGAAGGTAAACTCTGTATAAAACTTTTTATTGCGATTTGCTTTTAATTACATTTCTGTATCGATCGACTACCAGTACTGGTTGACAAAAACAAGATTAACGCGAGCGAAGCCGCATGTAAAAGCTAGTACTTGTTAAAGGTGAGTTATCGCTTTGCTGTCTTTCTTTTTATAAGACGTTTTTAATTATTAAAAAAAATTGTAATAAAGACATCAGTTTTTCGCGTAATTTACAAAATGCGCATAAAAATTCCTTGAGTTGAGTCTTAGGTCGGAAATTTATTTGAAACGTGTTTTCTCGGTTATTTATAGTATGCGCTTGTGAAATGGAACAAATCTTTCACTGATTACCAATTTTAAATAGTTGATTTTAGTCACAAGCACCGTTGATGGAAATACGACAAGTCGCAGTTTTACGAAGTGTCTTAACCACGAGTTAAGAAGCAAAACTTTACTTGAGAATTTAACTTACTATGCAGGGAATTACGTAGAATATGTTCTGCTGTGAAATGTAACGCAATGGTGGGGCGATTGGGCCGTGAGTTTGAATTCCACAAGGAACAACTATTTATATGACCTGCAAATATTTTTCCCGAGTCTGTCCATGTGTAGATCGATACAGATTGAAATTCCAAGTGTAAATGTAATATAAACTTTTAAATTTACAAATATTGACTTTTTATGACTTCCAAGATTATTCTGAATAAAATTTAGACGAAATCTAATCCGGATCTTTTTAAATGTTAAACATACTATAAAATTTAACAAAGAACCTATTGATATTTTAAACCCTCTTTGTAATTCTGAGCTCGTAAATACCTAGTTAAAAGTTGAATTTGAATCACAATGGAAATATCACATGCGGATTTAGTAGGAAGGATTTGCCATAATTGCTTGGTACACCTCTGTCAACTTTTCTCCCTGTCACAGATCAGAGTATTTTACAATAGGCTTAATACTCTGCAACAAAATAATGAACCCTACTGTTTTTCTGGTTATAATGATATTCATCATCTGTTATTCGACGTTTACGTTTCGCTTGAGTATATCCCGAGGCCTATTATTTTAATTATTTCAATCGTTTCCGCTTATTGTTAAATAGCATGTAGATCGAGTTGAATCGAAGAGTGATAAACGAGTACACATGCAACCTGCAAGTGGCTTCTGTGGTGTACTGAGATATTTATCCGTGATTGAAAATCAAAATGCTGATGCGTTGTCACTTCTGAGGACTAAAATAGAATGGCATATTATCAGCTAAAGGGTTATCTGGTTCTCGTCAAGCACTATACGAAACACAACAGTATTACATTGCTATTTCATGCTGGTGTATGGTAAAATTGTGATGATTCTCGGGTTCAGCCTATACATTGGTGCCATGTGATGTAAACGTAAGCGTATCCTCTACCTACCTAATATCCTCTCGTGAGTATCGTAAGAAATGAAAATTGAAACAGGAGCAACAACTTTCTGATAACATATCAAAATTATAAAAAAGAAAGACTCCAACATAAATAAAATGAGAACATCATCAATGTATTCGAAGTGAAATAAATACGCATTATTTAAGGATAACTCAAAAAATACCGCTCAGATCTTGACCACATTTATATGTAGCACACGAGAAGCATCAGATTTCAGATAAAAAAGAATCATCAAAATTAGTACACTCAGAAAAAAGTTCTGAGGTAATACACATAAAAAACATACAGTCGAATTGAATACCTCCTCCTTTGTGATGTCGGTAGTTAAAACGGCTGCAGTAGGGCCTACCATATAAACCTTGAAAGAAAAGTAGTTGATAAAAAAACATGTGTGCAGTATTTTTATTTCGTTTAATAGAGTTCATTAAATGTATAAATAGACGTGTTCTTAGTATGCACATTCCTAATAGCCTTAGGTTAAAATCAAATTACTTATTAGCCTTAAGAACCAGATTGTAATACTCTCAGACTTTTGCAATCTCTTACGCCATTCAATTAAAAAATTAACAAATTGCACTAATTCTTATTAACATACATATAATTTTTAAGAGCCGTACAGTAAGTATATAAGAGCAAACTGCGTTCGTTACTTACAACACAAACAAAACAAAAAAAATTAAAATTTTGTGCAACCGACTTCAATATAAATAAAATGAGCACATCATCAATGTATTCGAGGTATAAAAAATGTGCATTATTTAAGGATAATTCAAAAACTACTTGTTAGATCTTGATCAAATTTATATGGGACCACACGAGAAGCATCAGCTTTCGGTTCACCGGAAAAGAACGACCTCTGCAAAAATTTGTCGACCAAATTGGCGATATATTGAAAATGGACCAAATTAAGACTACTCTTTACCGACGAGTATGTATGCGTAGGTGTATTGACATGGAGGAAGCGAGAGAGGTGTGTCCGGATCGTGCCTAATGGAAGTTGGTAGTCTCTGCCTACCGCACTGGGAGACAGGCGTGAGTGTTTATGTTTATGTAGATAATAGGAAACACTGTATACTATATTCTATCTTATTCTCTCGCAGGAAAAATCCTATAGATGTATATGTTTATCGCTTTTTCGTTTCATCGAATTTCAAATTACAACGATTTTAAAGAAGTTTTCATTTCTAAAATATAGGTAAAAACTAAGTACAATAAACAAGAAGCAGTGTCAGTAATATAATCATGAAAATACAAAAATAAGTATACAAAGTCCAAATAAAATCTCGTTGGCGAGAGCATGTATGTGTACAGGTGAAGGCAAAAGTGGGACATGTAGGAGTATAACCGGAGCGGTTTTTAATAACGCACCTGACGTTCAATTATTGTTCAAGGCCCTTTTGTTGTTACGATTGGTCTCAAGTACATTTAATTGTATTAAAACTTTTATGTTGTAAGAAATATAAAATTGTATCTGAAGTAAAGTAAAATAATTTACAGTAAATGTAGTGTCTGTAGGTATACACTACCCTCCTCATTCTGTGGATGTTAAAAGAGACGACAATGGGAAATTAAACTAAGTAGATAGGCGACCGCACCTTCTTGATGACAACTCAAAATAATTAATACCTGCGGTTGCCAACATCTGCCAAACGAATTAACTATGGCAAGTTTTCCCCAAATAAAGAAATCTTTGGGGGAGGCCTATGTTCAGCAGTGTATTTTGATTGTAATTAATAAATTAATAAAAGTAACCTATCGTTTTACAGCTGAGTACAGATTTCTGCTCCTCTTTGGGAGTTCAGTGGACACAGGAAAGTTAGGTAGACTCTTCAGAGGAAATTTATAGATTCATGAAAGTATTTTTTTATTTCTCAGAAATGTAGATTCTTCTGACGTAACTTTCATGGTTGTGTGGTAAATTGTAATTTAAAACCACAATAAACTCTTGCAGTGTTGCTCATTATTTGATCTCCATTTTGTCTTATCAGTACTTTTATATGCACTTAGTTTAAGGAAGAAGTTGGATTTATTATTATACTATATATAAGGCAGTTTACTCTTAATAATTTGCCATCGAAATCAAGTCGTTGAGTGGAAATTTCTTTTATAAATAAATTAAGCATAAACAGTCGCATTTTCGGAATGTTGTTTATAGTAGATAATCTAAAACAAAAGGGATATTGTATCAAAACCGGCTGTGGAGAATTAATTTTAACACTCCAATTTCAGGAAGGTAAATTCATTATCAATCGGTTTCACGCTTTTGCTTTGTTTAACCAATTTTATCTATTTTAGTATACTAGGTTGATTGAAAAAACGTTTTCAAGGTACATTTTTAAGTTGTATGTAGAAGAACATTTAAAAAAATTAAAAATATATTGAATGATAATTGTACAGAAAAGTTTTCTATCACACTTATACATCTGAAATGTTTACATAACCTTTATTGATACTTGATAACCTACCAATAGTAAATATTTTTATAGTCTAGGAATATTGTTTAACAGTGACACTACTACTATACATTTATGATTAATAATAGTAGTAGAAATACAAATAGATTTTTTAAAATTTATTATTTATTATAAATAATGCTCATTGAAAATTATTCTGATGTTTAATTTAGGAACCTCTGGTTTGAAAAACAACTCTGACTCCAGAATAATCAACAAGGAACCTAGCAGGTCATTTTCTTTTGAAAAATATACAGTTCATAAAAACAAAATGGCTCCGTTCAATAGAGTTCATTAAAAGTGTAAATAAACGTGTTCTTAGTATGCACATTCTTAATAGCCTTAGGTTAAAATCAAATTACTTATTAGCCTTAAGAGCTAGATTGTAATACTCTCAGACTTTTGCAATCTCTTACACCATTCAATTAAAAAGTTAACAAACTGTAATAATTCTTATTAACATACATATCATTTTTGAGAGCCGTACCTCAGGGGATAAGCATTCACCTTAATATTTCGTAGCATAAGAGCAAACTGCGTTCGTTCCTCACGGCCCAAATGAAATTGTTAATTGTAATTTAAAGTGACTGGTACCGAAGTTATAGTTGTGATCACACAATTGAGGACGATTTGAAGTTCTACAAGTTTTTTATTTAAATCATGTCATTCACAGAGATGTGCACCTTCTGAGAAGCAACTAGTTATGTTATAAAATAGCCACATCAATAGAGCAACGTGGCTTAGGAATAAAGAATAAAATCGCTAACTTTTCTTTTCACATTTTATTTATTTTACCAAAGTAACTCATTCAAATTATGCTGAAACTGGATAAATAATTAAGAAAGATTTATTAAACTGCTCGGAAATTGTTTTGTATGACACATTTAAAAAATCACAATAATATGTAGCGCGTAAAATTTAAAAAGCAATTTATTATATTTTTAACTAAAATTAATAGTCAATAGCATATCCACGGCTTTTAATTACAGCTTTAGACCGACGAGGCATTGACTCTACTAATTTTTGACATTTCGCAAGAGAAATAGAGTTCCATTCTTCTAAAAAAACGTCACATAGCTCTCTTAAATTCCCACACTGTGTATTTGAAACCTTTTTTCTTACTTCGAACCACAGATTCTCTATTGGGCTTAGATCTGGGCAGTCAGCTGGCCAGTCTAAGACAAAAACTGATTGCGCTGTAAGAAATTCCTTTACGGTGCGTGCAGTGTGCTTTGGATCATTGTCATGCTGAAACATCCAAATAACCGGTAGAACGTCTTCAGCATAAGGTAACATTGTTTCTTCCAGTATATTTTTGTATAAGAACTGATCCATGTTACCTTCTATCAACTTTACAGGTTCAACACCATGTCCAGAAAAGCAGCCCCAGATTTTCACATTTCCACCACCGTGCTTTAATGTAACTGTCGTGTACTTAGGTTTGAATGCTGTATTCGGGGGACGTCGTACATATCGATTTCCATCTGAACATACTCTGTTTATTTTCGTCCCGTCAGAAAAAAGTACATTTTTCCACTGTCGTACAGTCCAATTTCTATAATTTCTCGAAAATGCAAGCCGGGCTTGCCTGTGGCAAAGTTTTAACATGGTACCTTTCTTGCTATCTTACCGTGCAATTTTTCTTCTACCAAACGTCTTCGAATAGTGTGTGCTGAGATTGCTGAAGGGTTGTTTTCACCAAAATATTCTTTTCTCAGCTCATTGCACCCTTTAAAAGGATTTTGTTTTGCCATACGAACGATGTTTCGGTCATCTAGAGGAGTTGTTCTTCTCTGTTTAGGTACACGTGGAACATTCGAAGTAATTTGATACGCAGCAAAATGCTTTACTGCGTGGAAAACCATCGCTTTTGAATATTGCAGGTGGTCGGCCATCTTTTTATAAGACCAATTCTTCCAGCGAAGTTTTATTATTTATATTTAAAGTTTCATTATTTATTATTACTTCCCTTGTAGATTTATCACAACTTTTATTTTTTCCCATTGTTTTTCCTAAGAAGCAATCACTTTCAATCTTTTACAGCACTAAATAGCGCCAAAATTATACAAATAGTAACAAAACATCAGCTGAGTGTTCTCTATTTAAATTCGAATAAAAGTATCATTGAAGTAATAATATGTACTTACGTACTAGAACAGCTATCTCAAACAAAAAATGTGCGCTACTCTGTGTTCGCGCGTTTGGTTTTTTATCATAGAATAAACATAGGTAGAATGATCCGTAGGTAATAGTAGATTGTATTTTTAAATAGGTAAATTATATCGAGAACAATATTTAAATTATGTAACTTATTTTGTATATAATATTTGTTTATTTAATATAATATTACATAATATTATATCACAATTACATTTTAATAATATTTTATTCTGAATATTTTAAAAGGTATCTATGTCAAATATAAAAAAAATACTAAATGTATGTATAACAAAACTTATTAACATAAAATTTAAATATATTTATTTAAATTAGAATCTTAAATGCTGTAAATAATCGTTCATAAATGCTGGGCACGCGAGAGTTAAAAGTGGACGAATTTAATTCACTTTGACTTTGATGTGGATATCTAAAAATAAAATAAAAGAATAATAAGCAGATTTGAACATGAAAAATTTAGCCTAATTATAATAACTTATATATGTTTCTACAAAAAAAATGTGTGTAATAATATATTCGTCCTATACTTAAGTACCCACAGAAATGTCGCATCTGAACATATTAATTTCATAATCTATATTCCATGAAACGAGATGGCGTCTTAGGAATAATTTGTTTTATTATTAATTTATAATACTTTTTTATTGATTAAGTATCTTATTAACCGATGAAAAGTAATTCCTTGGTTTTTACTGACATTTCTTGAATTATTTGTGCAATATATAGGTACACAAGACGGCATATTTTTTATCAAGAGATTTTTTTTTAAATCAACACAATACGTTACAACTCTACAAGCGCCTAGCGAGTGACTGATTACAGTGCGGTGCATGCACCGCAGTTGAGTGGAACAGAGTAGCTGAATGCAGTGTCTCCTCAAGTACGTAGTACATAATAGCTCAATGTAAAGTATAAATTATTTAGCGTTCCTAATTACGTGACGAGCCAGTATATAGAAACACTATGTTTAGAAGTAGTGTAAAAAGTTTGTCTATTTATTTTTAGCAAATCATGTGTATCAATAAATGCAGTGGTATTATTAAAAAAGTTTTACAAGCTATTTCAAATTAGAAATAGCTTGGTAGCTATTCCTGATTTGTTTTGTGTTGTTAATTTTGTAACATATATGATTGTAAGATGGTTTTTTTCAAAAAGAATCTCGCTGTTTTTCTTGTTGATCCATCCCAGGACTGAGGTTTTTTGAACCAGTGGTAAATTAAACTAAAGAGTAACTCTCAATAAGTATTATTCATAATCTATATTTAATAATAAACTTCTGTTTCTGTTTCAATTTCAAAGTGCATTTGAGCAAATGGTAATATACCACGCGCTCAGCAGTGAAGAACGATATTATATGTATCATCTATTTATTCATTCATTATAGTCTATCATGTCAGATACAGCTCACTGTTAGACTCATGCCTGACCCATAGATTGCCTTATATTCTCAATATTTCACAAGGTTTCCTCGCTTGGCAAGCGGGTTGGCAACCGCCGGAAGATGCTGCTGCCCATCTCTGTTTTATTTCACTGTGTTTTATTTCACTTCTTACAACAGTCACCGGTATGGTCTAGCAGGTTCTTCTACGCTACGTGAGGGTAATATTTACCTTAAGCTTTGTCGCCCTATAAAACTAAAACTAGGAGAAGGACAGGGACAAAAACACAAAGTCTTATACTAAAACTATTATATTAAGAACAAAGTAGAAAACAAGCTTTGGCAATAATTAGGAACACTTCGAAACATCTACTTAAAAAACTCCCTACACTACACCATACTTAAATCGACTAAAATATTTACTATAATATAAACTGTCAAAACGGCGTCAATAAAGCATTGTCCTTTTGACCCTTTATTATTTGATTGACCGATGAAGAGCTATCGTATCACACAGCCATCTATGCAAATAAGGCTGTAGTTTTTGAGTTACAAGAAAGTGACCATATTAACCGGAAGACCATATTACCCTTACGTGCTATATAATATAGATAAAAAACTGCATTTATGTAAACTTAAAAATATTCCATGGACATATAAAGTCCGCCAGTATACATTACAGCGGGCCGAGACCTATGCTCGGCAATGGGATGTATGTAAACTGAATCATTCAATAATTAGGGAATACACTTTCCATTAGAAAAGGATTTTGCGAATACGCGTGTCTCGAATATAAATATAAGTCACACGTATAGTTTTTCCAGTATTAACATAACGTTGCCCAGAGAAACGAAAGCTTGTTTACACTTCCTTCGCAATATTGCACTAAACTGCATCATAGCGTACTGGTAATGAGGTCACTTTCTACCTGACTCGACTTTCGAGCCCTTTCCCTGGCATCTTCGCGGTAGCTTTCGTACACAATTGCTTATGTTGTAAGTTGCATGGCGTTTTGTAACCAGTTATCTACTTATACGTGTAAAGTTTCAGTTGCAAATACTCGAAAATAAAATTCTAAGATACGGAATAAGCTTCAAGCTTTCTTTGGTAACCTTAGAATATAAGTGGCATTTTGTAACCACTTATCTACTTATACGTGTAAAGTTTCAGTTGCAAATACATACTCGATAATAAAATTCTAAGTTACGAAATAAGCTTCAAGTTTTCAAAGTTCTCAAGCTTTTAAGGGTACCAAAACCCTTAGAACATAAGGTTATTTATTAAAAGCAAATAGGTAAATCAACTGTATTGATTCGTTAAATAGCACGTTCATATGTGTGACCGTGTAGTAGCGGTGTAAGAATACCTACTACTCTATATCGTCATGTCGGTGTCGTAGGATGCGACAGAAGGTAACTGAACTTGGAGATGGGCAACGGCATCTTCTTAATAAAAAGTAAAACTAAAAAAATTGCAGTTGCTATACAGCTTGCCAAGCGTGGCAGCTATGGCAGATATCTCTGCTATAAGGCAATCTATCTATGGGGAGGAGTATGTTTGAATGTGGACTATCAGTAACTGTAAAGTAATGCAATGTAACGTACCGTTCATATGCGCTTTAAGTAAACACCATATTATATTTTACGCCATATTGGTTACCATTATTACCATGAAATGTACGTAACCTAAGATACTTCATAGATGAACTAACGACTTCTCGTACATCAAAATTATTTGTCAGCTTTTAAAGCTTCAGGAGTTAACGGCCCAATAAACATACATTCACACTTGTATTACAATCCTCCTTTTAAGGAGTCGGGTAAAAATTAAATATTAACAATAACATACATAATACATAATTTTGAAAGGTAATTTTAAGACTTTTTAGGTTAGTGTATGATTATTTTATCATCGTTACGCGTGAACATATGAGTGTGTAGAACGCTTATGTCATTAGATTAAAAGAGAAGGATTTATATGTATAAGATAATGTGCATGAAATATACATAAACATTCACATTCGCATTACCTAATACTTAGAAATGTTATATAATAAAATGTAATATATATACATGTTACTTAATTCTTATAAAACCTTGTAGGTGCCGTAAATTTTAATTTATTTTTATTAATGTGAAATAATAACAAAAATTTAGTTTAAATATAGAGTATTTTTCTCTGTAGTTTCCATTCATTGCATTGCTTGCAATAAAACGTAAGCGAAAGCTTGTCAAAGAGCTTGTTATGTAGTTACTTTTCCTGCTTAGTTTTTATGGTCAATCCTTGCCGGTACCAAAATAAAACTAAGGATGGGTAAGTATGCAGTCTACCTGTTGGTAAGTGGAAGCTGTGGTCCATAGACATCCACATTTATCCTAGATTATGAATCAAAATTCACATCCTTTCATCCATACACCCATATATTATAACAGCCTATAGAATTTCACTGCTGAACATAAATCTTTCCCGTAGATTGCTTTATAGAGGGGAAATTCACCACAGTTGCCACGCGTAGGCAGCAGTAGTTTTTATGTTTTTATTTGTAATGAGGAAGACGGTGCTGGCCATGTCCTGCTTTAATTTCTTAGTCTAAAATAATCTTTAGTTTGCTACCGAGTTTACATGGTTATATAATTTCTAACCTTTTTCGGCCGATGCAGTCGATCTTAAGCCACTTGATAAAGACAATATCGCCCTTAGCTTTCCATGTCAAATTTACGCTTTTATAGTAAATTCGGAGGCATTATTGGACTTAGAGTCCACAACTCTTCGCTTAATAACAATACACTCGAAACCGAAAACTACACTCCGATGGGCGTTGGGTTTGAATCTAGGACCTACTTAGCAACCAAATACGCTTATACGGTCTTACGGATGGGTCGGCTTGACTAGGGAAGGACCACGTTCTCACAGAATAATTTAATGCTGCTGTGTTTCGTATGGTGAGTGTAGAGAACCGGAGACCCTTTTTACTGGAAACGAGGCACTTCATCACAGCTCTCACGGGTGACAACGCATGTGCATTCTGATTCTAAATTGAAGGTAAATGTAGATGTCTATAGGCCACAGCATCCACTTACCATCAGGTGGACTGTGTGCCCGTTCGTCACTCATATTATATAAAAAAGTGAAAAAGTAATTAATTTAATAACTATCATTTGTATTAAAAGTAATAATATTCGGTCATCATCATCATCATTGCCCTCTATCACAAGATAATTACTAAAAATAGGCCTCTATAGAGAATGCAGTAAGACACCATTCAGGGAAGCCAACGAACACCGATTGTGCGCCTACTTAACGCACGTTTTACAAGGTCGTACTTTATCTTGTGGGAGGCTGCCTTATAATCAATACATTCCTTTAATACTAGAACTAACCAACTTTATTGTGTATGGAACAAAATAAATAAGTGAAGGCCAACTTGTTGCAAAAAGACTTACTACGTATAGATATTTTGATCTAGTATTTAGTATTAGGCCCAAGGTTAGCTATTATGAAATGGTTGCACTAGATTATTGTGCACTAGATAAGAATTTACGCTGTTTACAAATTTAGACGTTTCAAACGGAAATTAATAATAATAAATAGTTTAATTGCAAGGAATGTGAGTACAGAATATATTTAGTTTATTAATTTGAGGGAAATATTGAAGTGAAATACATTTAAAATAAGTTATATTTGAATTACATATTAGTCAAAAGAGTTTAGTAATTGACGGTCACGGGGGGGTGGGGGCAGGGGTCCTGTAAGGCACCGGAAACGTCGAGAATTAAAAAGAAGTTAATTAAACGCGATAAAACCCATATAAATAGTTTTATTCAATGTGAAGTGTTCGCGTAAATATACGAAATCTTTAGACTTTAGTTATACTTAAAAGCACATTTAAATAAAGAAAACTGAATTTAAAATCTTTCTTAAGCCATAAAAACTATTTAACTAGACTTAAATGACAAAAAACATCTCTGTGTACTATTTGTAAACTAACCCAATTTTTCAGAACATATCAAGATGTCCAAGATGTCCGGTACATTGACATTTTCAACGACTCTGCCCGATACTTCAAAAAAAATTTACCAATTTCTTTTCACCTTCTCAGCACACACTCATTCCTTAGTTAGTTTTTTCTCAATATAAGTTATTTTGTATCCAGTAACATTGTAATATAATAACTATCGTAAACATTACGATACATTACAGTGAATGCTGTGTATACCTAGCAAGCATATTTAACCATATACGTTTGTTATCGTGTTGTTGTTAATGTTTCATGTGTTTTGCTGTTGGTATACCTTATAAATAAATAAATATTATTGAAATGCTTATTCTAAACGCTCGAACTAGGAAACTTTTCGTAGAACAATTGGTTTAAAACGTCAACAGTCTAATTTGGAGAAATAAACCTGTATTTTTATTTTTTCTAGTGAGTATTGGAATAAGTAGAGTTGTTGATCAATTTGAATAGGAATATCTAACCTCGAATGTGTCTAAGGAATTCTAATAGTATTTTTGGACTTATATTCCATACGACTTATGTATTTCTTATATAATATTATATGATAGATAGTTTGCAATGCATTTTACATCACATAGTTTGCTTCATCGTTTATCATGCGTATTGCTTTATCTTTCTTTCCTTACAATTATAATGTGGGAGTCTTCAAGTAAGAGTAAATAGACTTTGGTTAAGCTCAGTTAGTGCATTTAACCATCTTCAGCTGCATGAATATTTACCAGACACGAAATAGGATGTAATAAATACATTATACCTAATATAATATGAGTGCATATTTGTAGCATGCGGAAGGATCAATGCGTTCGACACAGAGTATCAACGCTACGCAACACCAGATACCAGGCTGCACTTTAAATTCAAAGAATGTTCTGTTTTGAATTAATTTTCAATAATGCATTATACTAGTAGTTTATTTTATACATTCTAAATCTTTGATAAGTTAATTTATTAGTATTTATAATTGTATGTTGCTTTAAATCAGGATTAAGATCTGGTTGGATTCATTTGAATTTAATTTGTTTGCATTATGCATTGATATAAATAATTGAAATTTAAGTACAATTTATATTTCCAATGTGTACTTTTTATTAAATATCTAAAATCTACAAGTTTAACTTTATAGATTGCCAGCAGATTCAATAATGTACTTATGAATAAGTTAGGTTTTGTAGTATTATCAGTCTTATGAGAGGGTTCTAAAGGAGTAATAAGTTACACAAAATATTACAACTGTATAATAGTGCATATGCAACACGAGTGTAAAAAATCGATTAGGGAGTAATGTAAAATGTTTAATTTTTTTTTATAGGATAGGGTGACAAACGAGCACACAGTCCACCTGATGGTAAGTGGTTGCTGCGGCCCATAGACATCTACATCTATCCTCCATTAAAAATCAAAATGCAGATGCGTTGTCACCCGTGAGGACTGAGATGGAATGCCTCGTTTCCAGTAAAAAGGGTCTCCGGTTCTCTACACTCACCATACGAAATACAGCAGCATTAAGCTACTGTTTCACGCTGGTATTCTGTGAGAGCGTGGTCCTTCCCCGGTCGAGCCGAACCATTCGTGCCACAACTATACTACTAATATAACTGCAGCATGGCTCTACCACGTATAATTATATAATATATATAATTTCTTTAAAATTGAAACAGATTGAATACTTGGTTTAGTTAGCTACATAGCATATAAATATAAAGTTAAAACATACTGCTGGGTACATCGTCCCACTGCTGGATAATACGTGTATACTCCATACATTTCTGAGAGTGCTATCAAGTAGTTTTTAACGCGGTAGAGCCACTCTGCAGCTCTATTATGGTTGCAGCTCAAATGAAACGTCTTTGCTGGGAAAGAACAAGAAGTAATATTGTGTAGATGATGGAAAAGCCAGTTCTTTCACAATTTTACATCTTAACCTATTTCTTTTGGATAAACGTTGTCTGACTATTTCTCTGCTCTTTGGTTTCTACCTATCACCTCGTGGAATAAAGGCGTGACGGTATGATATATCAATTCCTAATACAGCCATACGATGATACGAAGTAATTGATTCCCTCATGCCTCCACCATACAAGATTTCTTGAGCATTTCATGCATGCGTTCATTCATTACAAGCTATCACAAATCTGATTATCGTCTGTTTCAATTTCTATTCCGTCGACTCATTCTACGGGATGATATGGGATAGCGGATTCTCTTACGCCGTCAGTTTCTTTATTTAGTGGCTTACTGTTATCTTACAGTTACCATAAGTCCATTGCTGAACATAAGCCTCCCCCATAAATTGCCCCATAACGGGGATAACTGCCATAGTTGCCACGCTTGGCAAAGGTTGGCAACCATAGTATTTTTTGTTGTTATTAGGAAGACGCTGCTGCCATTCTCTTGATTTCTTTCCTTCTATCGCCTCTTGACACACCAACGGGATGATGTATGATAGTGGATATTCTTATACCAGGACTACACGGTGAGCTTAATTGTAACCATTTAAATGCACATAAAAATAAAGTGCTTTATGTAAAGCCGTTCGTCCGGCGCCTAATCTCTCTACGGTTGTGTCGGATTGCCATCATATTTAACAATGATAGTAAGGGAAAGTAAGAATGCACTATTGTTTTCGTATACACTCGGGCGCTATAACCCTGTCGTGTGCCAATGGCTAGTCTGAGTATGGCCGCCGTTGCTGGAATTCGGTGTGATGGACATTATAATAATGGACTCGTTAACTTTGAAATCATGGAACATATATCAATGGCTGATCTACACTGTAACCGGTTGACAGCGCTGATGGTTCAGCGATAATGAAACGTTACAGCAACGGGGTCAGTGAGCTGTTTTCGTCGGAAGTGGTGCGTGTTCGATTCCGGATGCCCGCTTCATCCGATTGTTATTGACTATGTGTGTCGCGATGCTTGTTACTTTGAATGAGTTCGACATGTGACTATGATTGATGTTAATTTCCTTTATCCACTCTAACATTTACAATATACCTGGAAGGAATTTTTATTTCACACCTGGAATGCATAGCGGAGAGGTTTCGCTTTACGGTCGACTTATCAAAGTTAAAATCTTATTAAATCCATTAGATTATTTAATTATTTTTTGTTACGTGTGATCAAATGTTTCTTTCACGAAATTTGAACACTTTTCTCTCTTATTTCTTATCGGGTACATATCATTGATGAATATAGGCCCTTCTCATTCAACTGTTGTAGATCATTTATTTTTAAGTTAAGGGTAATATCAGTTTACCTCTAATTATAATGAAGTGAAAATTTGTATGTTGCTTGATAAAATAAAGCTTTTAAAAAACAACGGCGATAATGTTTGAATATGAGTTATAGCTAAGTGCACCAACATTTTAGTTGTTAATAATAGTAGGAAAATATGAGAATAAATTAATTTTTATCGCACACACATGAACTTGTGTTTACAAATTTACAAGCCATTTTTTATTAATTGCTCAATATCCTTGTACATTCTGTATCAAAAAGGAAAGGCACCAAAACCCATATTTTTTATTGTTAAATATCTTAATATTATTAAGAGACACTTCGTACCTGCTACACCATCTGTTTATGTAATTGACGTTGTAGACGCTCGCTGCAGCTATATTACGCTTGCAGCACGAATAGGTGAGCTTGACTTGGGCAGTATCACGCACTCACAGAATACCAGCGTAAAATAGAAGCTTAATGAACGGAGACCCTTTTTACTGGTAACGAGAGATCGTAGTCTTCAAGAGTAACAATGCATTTACATTTTTTGCTTCTTAAATCTACGACAAATGTAGATGTCTATAGGCATACATTACCATCAGGTGGACTGTCTGTTTATTTGTCACTCTTGTTCTATAAAAAAGTCAGAATAACAAGACTACAAATATCCTTTGCTTGTGCATAGTTCATAATTAGTGTAATAAATTAGGTTTTAGTGTAAACGTATTTCTTATTTCAATCACTTTTTTGTAGACACTTGCTATGCTTGCTGGTACTATAATATCTATCATTTCATTCTTGATATTTGTACTTATCGTGTGGTAGGACAAAACTCTATCAACATATTTACATATTGTGGGTGTAGTAACAGGCAGCTATGGGGAATTACAACAAATTCTTTTAACTTCCAATAGATGATAGATCTCGTCTACCCCAGATAAAATACCCAGACTGGCAACGAACAGCAGCGTCAAATGGCAAGACGTTTGGTACTGCGGTCATTAATTGGCTTGCCCAACAAGATGATCAAGGCAAATCCTTCCTACAACGTTAGAGGTCCATGTTCAGCACCTCGGCTTCCGCGGGGAGTAGTTAGTTTGTACCAGTTCTGGCTCACTCCTCAGCCATCTGACTGATGAGAACCACCTGATGGTGAGTTGACGGATCCTTAAAACCTTCATTAACGTTTCATTGTTCAGCCTTTACTCTTATCTATTGTTCCTTGAACACCTTCATTATTACAAACTATTACGGGGTGATGATGAAGAAGAGAATATTTATATTTACGACGCCGCTTAACGATATTACATTACGATTATTTAAGGCATTACGTTAATAATTTTCTTTCAAATGTTTCAACTTATTGTATTGGCTTATATAAAAAGACGTCGTGTTAAAAGATAGTGTTAATTGAAACGCACGCTTTAGAAACTGAAAGTTTTTGTACGAGTTCATTGTTTGTTGATTCAATATTATTTATTTCTTTGTACTTTAGTGTCTTACATAAATGCTTTGATAATATAGTTGAAGGGTTATTTCTGTTTGGCACTATAATACATATTTCATTCCAAAATCATATAACTAAGTAGGTATTTCTTTAGTTTTAAAACACGTTACACTCATAAAATGTCATCTATCATTGAGGTGTTTTTATACATGAAGAGTTTACTTCTTGTAAGTTCGACAAAGTTGCAGCCACTCATAAGCAACGGTGATCACTTATTATCAAGTAAGCCGCACTCTCGTTTATCTCCTTGTTATAAAAAAAAGAAGCAGAATTGCGTGCTAATTTTGCGTACCAATTGTTTTGTTGAAACTTTCATTTTAAAGGGGGTTAGAGATCCTTTAAATAGTTTTAAATATTTTTATGTGTTATAATGGCTTTCTTGAATTAAATTCTACATTACACCATCGTAAAACAATATACCAGTACCATTTACAGTTGCATTTTTTTATTTAATCAAGCCATTAAAATTCTTCTTTCATATTCATAGTTTACCTCATAGGGGTCAGGTATGTATATATAAAATTACGTAAATATCCGTCTCAATTACATTGACATTTCTGTTAACGAAATAACCTTTAGATACAGCGATGGTCTTCCGGGGTTTCGTAAGAGTGAATCAGTTGCTATTGCATTTGTAAATGTTATAATAGGAGATGACGAAATGTGTGGCATCTTAGACCGCGTCGTGACCATTTATACCTAAGAAAACATCTAATTTATATTGATGTGTAACCAACAAGCCCATAGTTTATCTGACGAAGAGTGTATGCTATGTACGCACAGGTACTTACATATATTGCAAGGTACGTCAGGGTAATATGGTCACCTAATGCTTTGCCGCCCTATAAAACCAAAACTAGGAAGAAGATAGATAAAAAACATCTAATTTATATAGATGTATAACCAACAAGCCCATAGTTTATCTGACGAAGAGTGTATGCTATGTACGCACAGGTACTTACATATATTGAAAGGTACGTCAGGGTAATATGGTCACCTTATGCTTTGCCGCCCTATAAAACCAAAACTAGGAAGACGATAGATAAAAAACATCTAATTTATATAGATGTGTAACCAACAAGCCCATAGTTTATCTGATGGAGAGTGTATGCTATGTACGCACAGGTACTTACATATATTGCAAGGTACGTCAGGGTAATATGGTCACCTTATGCTTTGCCGCCCTATAAAACCAAAACTAGGAAGAAGATAGATACAAAACATCTAATTTATATAGATGTGTAACCAACAAGCCCATAGTTTATCTGACCGAGAGTGTATACTATATACGCACAGGTACTTACATATATTGAAAGGTACGTGAGGCTAATATGGTCACCTTATGCTTTGCCGCCCTATAAAACCAAAACTAGGAAGAAGATAGACACAAAAACACAAAAGCACTTACTACTAATATATTAATAAAAAATAGCAAATAAGCTTTGGCAATAATTAGGCACACTTCGAAAATCAACTTAATAAAAACTAACTACAGTACGCCGTACTAAAATCGACTAAAATATTTACTATAGTATCAACTGTTAAAATGGCTACTATAGTATCCATCGATAAAACTGCGGCCCTTTAACTCTTTATTATTTATTGACTGATGAAAACGCCTTCTACACAAATAAGGCTGTAGTTTTTAAGTTATAAGAAAGTGACTATATTAACCGGATGACCATATTACCCTCAGTCAGGTGCTATAGGTTCAATAAAAATACAGACGCGTTGTGATTCAGATGACTATAGTCCGTTCGCGTTAAGAAAATAGTGAGTCATCAGTGCAACTACAGGGTAAAGGTGTATTCACAGTGGAGTAAAAATTCTCTTTTTTTTTTCAAACATTTAATTAAGTTTAATGGAAACAAATTTTCTTAAAATTACTTAAATCACTAATCAGTATCGCTAGATTCTCCAGTTATATTAATTATGAAAGAATTTTGTTTTGCAAGTTCCATGATGTCATCCAAATTCCACATGGTATTTTCGAGCTCTTTTTTTCACGGGTGATTTTAATGTGTTAGTATACTTTTGTTCTTTAATAATTTTATAAACAGTATTTTCGGACACACCACATGCACTTGCTGTTTTTATTACTGTGCTCTCCACAGTCGCATTTAAATCACACAGTTTAAAGTACTTATAAACATTGTAAATTACGTGTCTCTCTCCACTATGGATTATTGATCCACTTTTATTCTTTCGAATAGTTGAGGTATTCATTTTCAAAATTTAATGTTGAACGAGTAACACGCAAAATACACAACCGTTTTGTTCGAAGGTCTGACTTCAACTGGTCACTGTGAATTCGACTTTCTAATTTCTTGCATTTTAATTGGCGGGGGGGGGGGGGGGGGGCGTGGCCAGGCCGGTGGACAACGATGACTCACTATTTTCTTAACGCGAACGGACTATAAGATGTTGTACCTCTTTACCAGTAAAATTCTCAGCACAGAAACACAGCAATGTGTTGCTATTTTGCACTGGTATGCTATAAGGACATGGATGAGCCAAACCATCTATGCTGCAACCAGTAATACAGATGCAGCGTGTCTCTACCACACACACAATTTTCATTTTAATGATACTAAATGGTGCTAAGATAAATTCATGATACAGAATCGATACGGCTTGAAATTACTACACAAAACATCAAGTGTGAAACAAATTTAAATAGTAGAATGCGTCAAATAACATAGTAACTTTATTCGACGAAAGTTAATATCGTTAAATGAATAGATGAGAGAAACGACCTGGTAAGATGTGCAATAAGTAGGTGTATGCTGGTGGCTCAGTTTAGTTCCTTGGGGAATGCCTATGTTCAGCAGAGGACTTGTGAAGGTTATAATGATGATGTAGATGATGTTAATTATTTAAGTAGCTTATACAGTAATTCATTAAAAAATGTTAGACTCTAAATTGTAATATGTGTTCATATACTCGTAGCTTTAAAGCAAATGAACAAACAACATGCAGCTAACTCTAACGTCTTTAATGATAGCGACCTTAGATTAGTAATAAAATATTAATGGTTTGATTTTAATTTTACTAATATAATGGCGGATTATGTTAAGTTACGAGCTACGACCTCTTTTTCGATATTGTAAATACCTCTTAAATATGAAGTTCTGTTGGTATTTAGGCGACGACGAGAACTGAAATTTTGTCAGTTAATTAGATAATAAAAAATTAAAAAACAGTCTTTAATTGCCAAATCTTAAAAACGTTCAATTGAACCATTGAAATTATATTAAGAAAAGCGTTTCTTTAGTTAACTGACGGCAAACACAGGAGGTTATCTGTTGCTAGATTTTTAATGTATATTAGACCATATCTTCAAAATAAGGTCATTGATTAAGCTTTTTTTTTTAAATCTTCTTCTTCTTAATAAAATCGTAAAAGTCAACTGCTAGTATTCCGCCTATTCCGTCCTAGAAAAAAACACTTAATTGTTGCGCGTTGACGATCGCTGTATCTTTGACACTGCTCTTAGTCGCCAGTCTGGTAATTTTACGTCTCCCATAAACGAGGAGGTCATACTGCCATTTATCGGAAGCCATAAGAACTTCCTGGCATTTCCCATATATCTTACAACATCCATGGGCAAAAGTCCGTTACTGTACTTCATTACAGTTATGGAGTTTCTTACTACGTTCCACGCGCCTTTTTATTACTTATATGTATATCTTTTACATTAAAAAAAGTTACTTCCACACTAAACTTTTCTCCTGTATCGTGTTGGCAGTTTACATACATAAATTTTACAAGTAAAAACAAATTCAATCATACGCGGAAAAAATATTTGTAGGCCACACAAATACTTGTTCCGTGCGGGATTCGAACCCGCGGCCCTTAGCGCTGCAACTTATACTTTAAAGAAATGCCATTGTTCCGATGAGAACTGAAAATATTTGAGTTTTGTCTTGAACTTAAACAATAAACAAGTCTCTTAAGTCTAAGTCTATGTAATTTAGACGCAATTAGACGTAGAATAAGTGATTATATTGGTTTTCGAGGTTGAGAATGTATAAACGTGTGTGACGTTGTGACAGTGAAGTGATGTGTCAATATAGCAGTATAGATACTGATGTACGTCCGTTAGTCGAGAGTCCGTTAGAGACCTAGCTGCTAGCAGACTATCTATAAACGTCGCGCAATAATGATATGGACATTCTAATAGTAGGCTATTGATTAATTATTAACTAGGTCATAATGCTTTACGTTATGAAACTTTTCAATGCAATCAAATTTTATAAATAGTAATTAGTTTTATAATAAAAATCTCTTAACGTTGAAAAAAAACTAAACTGCCTGTTTGGAAGAGAGGTATATCAGTGCCACGAGTGTGGCGGTCAGTATTTTTTTAAACTGTCATAGAATGTAAGAGTGTAACGGTTAATAATTACGCCCTTATATTTGCGAATTTCATAGTTTAAAAACATTCCGTTGTTAGTTCTTTGTTCCATGTTTAAATTTTTATTTTTATTTTCGATATGGTACTATACATTATGTAATCTGCGATCAAACGCTGGTCGTACTTATTTGTGTAAAATATTGATTGCATATTTAAATCTAAGTTAAACGGGCATTTATTATATGTGCTTCTCTGTACGAGTGGGCTTAAAAAATTTAAAGGCTTATAAATTTAATAACATTTACATAGAAAGTACGGAATTTTTTTAAATTAACGTATGGAACAAGTTCTATGACCTGCAAATATTTTTTCCGGATTTGAGTATTTCTTACTTAAAATATAAAACAGCTCCACGATACAGGTTAATTACAAGTCTTAATATAATATTAAAATTATTTTAAAATCTTTCACAACTATTAATTTTAGAGCTACGCTGCTATACAAGAAAGACTTTTAATATAATTTATCCGTCTGTCTTAATGTGGCACTACATATTGATATTACGAATTTTGGTAGCAGCTTAAAGGTAAACAAATATTGCAAGTACTATTTCGTATATACTCTTCCTAATTATAGACATAAAAGCTTTTTCGACTCTCCATATCGAATGTTATGCTGCTATAATTCTTTCAACCATAATAATGTTCAACAAAATATTATTAAAATTAGTAAAGTATTCCACAAAACGTGCACAGAGGAACCTTATGTCTTAACTTTTTAGGGTTCCGTAGTCAACTAGGAACCCTTAAAATTTCGCCATGTCTGTCTGTCCGTCTGTCCGTCCTCGCTTAATCTCAGTGACCGTTAGCAATAGAAAGCTGAAATTTGATACTAATATGTGTATCAATCACGCCGACAAAGTGGTAAAATAAAAATTGGAAAAAAGTGTTTTATTAGGGTAGCCCCCCTATATGTAAAGTGAGAAGTGATTTTTTTTTTAATTTCAACCCTAACGTGTGATATATTGTTGGAAAGGAATTTAAAAATGATATTATATATGATGACATCATATATATATATATATATGATGATTTTGATAATGTCAATAATTTCGGAAATAATCGCTCCAAAATTAAAAAACAATGTGTCCCCCCCCTCTAACTTTTGAACCATAAGTTTAGAAAATATGAAAAAAAATCTGAAAAGTAGAACTTTATAAGGACTTTCTAGGAAAATCATATTGAACTTGGAAACAACAGTACCCACTACCGGGAGCAGTTGCAGGAGCGCGGAGCGCTGCTGGAGAGCGAACATAATGGATACCCACCTTTAACTCATAAGTGGGAACACTTATTGTGACGGACGGGAAACTACGGAACCCTACACTGAGCGTGGCCCGACACGCTCTTGGCCGGATTTTGTTATTTGGTGTCAACCATTTCACTTAAATACGTGAGAAGTATAACAGTACTTTAGCATTTACCTCACGTCTCTACCATTTGTCTCACTTCTAACATCGCAAGGTCATTACCAATTTTCGTGTGGTTATATGTTAAATTCTATTTTAGTTAAGCATTAAATGAGTCGAAATAATAACATTGAATCAGGAATATATTAAGGTGAAACGGACGCCAAATCTGTTTTTTCACGCTTTATAGGTGCGCAGAAAATCAATTTTTTGTCATTAAAAACTACGAATTCATCATTTTTAAAAATCAATATGAAAGAAAGTTTCTTAGTGAATTATGATGGTAAAAACAAGATTGACATATATAAGCTTGCAAACAAAAACAAAAAGATCGCAAAGTTTCCTCAAAACCTTCAATTTTAAGTACGTCTATTAAGGGATTTTTTTTAAGTGGTTGAGCCACGCTGCAGCTACATTATGGTTGTAGCACGAATGGGTCGGCTCGACCGGGGAAGGACCACGCTCTCACAGAATATCAACGTAAAATAGCAGCTTATTGCCGTTGTGTGGAGTGTAGAGATCCGGAGTCCTTTTACTGCAAACGAGACATTCCATCATAGTCCTCGGCGTTTTGATTGTTAATCGAGGATAAATGTAGATGTCTATGGGCCACAGCATCCACTTACCATCAGGTGAGCTGTGTGCTTGTTTGTCACCCTTATTCTATATTACAAAAATAGGTAAGAGGGTGCTACTCACGCTGACAACTTCTGAACAGAAAATGAAAATAAAACGTGCAGCTGTTTCTTACTGACTACTACTACTAGTCTAGTAGTAGTCTAACTACTCAAAGTCATAAAAAAAGGCTGTTGCCAACTATTTGCATGAAGCGGTTCAGTTATGGCTAATATCCTTCCTATGAGACTATTTATGGGGAGGCCTAAGTAATGAATGAATGGAAAATGTCATTCGAGCTTTCGAAGTTTCATACATTTCAGTTATAACACTGATATATTAAACAAAATAAGACATGGCATATCACTTGATATATATTACGTAACCCCACCCCAAGTTATTATTAAAATCTTTATCGTCGTGTTAATCTGTATTTTTATTATTAATCGACTCGTAAATGTAGGTGACAATGAGCCATAGCACCCACTTACCATAATTTGACCTCTTTGCTTTGCTGAAATGTATGATGGATTACACCAAAGTATAATCCATCATACATTTCATTTAGTGGATTCATCCCTATAGATGTTTTATCTAACGAAGGTGGATGAGCAATACTTGTAGTTGTGATGTGTAGAGATACTTGAGTTTACGTACATTAAAAGATTAAAACTACGTACACGTGAATTGTGATCAACTTGCTTGAATCAGGCCGTAAAAGTTCACTGCTGGAGTCCTTTATCATCATATCATCAGGGTTCTTCACGTCGCAGCTCAGGAGCTAAATACTCGTAAATTTTGCAGTACGCGAGCTACCCAGATTTGATCACTCTAGCACCTATAAAATTGGTAATGATTTACCACATGCTCGGCGGTGAAGGAAAACATTGTGAGGAAACCTGCATGTCAGAGGAACAAATTATTTCGAGGATATGTGAAGTCCGCCAAAAATGCAGCAATGAATTGGCTTCGACGAAGGGCATTGGAGCATTATTTTTATATGTAGTAGGCATGCATGGGTCGGCTCAACCAGGGAAGAACCACGCTCTTGAAGATTATTAGCGTAAAACAGCAGCTTAATGCAGCTGTGTTTCGTATGCTAAGTGTAGATATCTGGAGAGTCTTTGAGACTGGAAAGAGGCATTTTATCGTAGTCTTCAGGGGTGACACCGCATCTGCATTTCGATTATTATTCGAGGATAGATGTAGGGGTCTATGGACCGCAGCACTCACTTACCATCAGGTGGACTGTGTGCTCGTTATATTACTCTTATACAAAAAAAAAAGAGAATAGCGGAAATATTGCTTCACATCCCTCTCAAAAATGAGAGGTCACCTAAGCTTTGTTCTGGTTAACTTTATACTGGTAGGTTGTAACTTTATTTCACTTTTCTTTACTTTTACATTGCGTGCGCGTGTGATATTAATTTGAAGAACGTGTCAACTTGATATTCAATAATCCATCTTAGATAATTATTAAAGCGGTATGTAAGTTTCACTATTAATAATAGTGTCAAAACGGAAGATTATAGTGGTGTTTAATAATCACAACTAATAATAATTAAGCATTCTTAAATAAGCATCATATTAGTCGGCACGCATCAGAGTCGTAGGTGCGTAAAATTTCTACCACTTGACCTTGATTCGCGAATCGAAAGTAGACGCAACCGGACTCAGCACAAACACGTGCCTGGTGACCGGTAAACTGTGCCTCTCAACGTAATGGGTACAAGTTTTAAACCAGCCGCGAGCGAATTGAACTACGTTAACGTCGAATATTGCACCCGGGTATATGCGATTTAAGTGATAGGTCATAGAGTTGCTACAGTAACCATGTTGTTTGATATTTTGTGTCCCTTTCTTTTTCATAATCATCAGTCATAATATCAAATACATATTAGGAGACGGTTACTCTGCTTTAACGGTACCATCATCGACGATCAAACCTAAAATGCTCGTGTGTGTTTCTATTACAGCGAGGATGTAATAATGGTAAATACATAATGGTAATAATTGTAAATTAAATATATAATGGTAAATTAATTCATTCGTTAATTTATTCTCAGGAGTGTTGGTAGCTCAAGGGTTAAGCCATATATTAAATAATGTGTTAAGCGCGCGCTGTAATTATCGCAGTACGCGATTTAATCGGTTTTTATCCCCGTCGTCACAAATGAAATTGTTAATTGCAATTTGAAGTACTGAGGTAGAAGTAGTGAAGGAAAACATCGTAAACATTAGAAGTTAAAAGAGTTTCTAACGATACGTGAAGTCCGTGAACCCTCTCAAAATGAGCGGGTTGGCAAGCGCAGTTTATTTTATTTTTAGTTGTTATCGGGAAGTCCAGTTGCCCTCTGTCGCCTCTCATAACACCCACTGCATGATATGTGGCAGGAGATACTTTGATTATTTCAAATTAATGTGTTATAAAATGATTTTTGTTGTTTTCCTCAGCTTCCTGGTGACACCCTCAGTTTCCTGTGTCTCGATTTTTTAAAATGGCCATTAATCAAAAAATATTAAATATTTTGACTATACCGTTTGGGATAAGTTAAAAGACACTGTACTCTAGTTATTAGACTTAATTCCGCCACCAGAAACGTCGGGCCAAAATTAGACTCTAATTCTTTCTTAGTTTGTAGAACTACCCATATATCTTGTGTCGTTCGAGCGAGCTGGAGAATCATCAAACTATCCTCTTCAGTTTCTATTGTGCTAGTTTACTGCTGCAAAAGGGAGAATTTTAAATAAATGTAACGTTGAGTAGGTGGATTATTTATCAGCAGTAGATCCATTCTTACCTTAGATGCTGACCTTAAATCTACTTACAACGAATTTTATAGAACCACGTCTATGTAACGCAATAGTGTTTGTTTGACTAACACGGATAGCAGTTCAGCTATGGAATATAGAAGTAAGGAGTGCCAACTCCCATAGTAGAATAGTTGAAAAAGTGGCCATTTGTAAGCAGTAAATAACAGTTCAGAAACTCTCCACAACAGCGCTGGAGTAGCTACTGGGATGAAATGAATTTAGCAGTTGTCGACGGTTTGAAGTGTGCTACTAGACTGCTCAGTAGCTCCAAAATCTAAAATAATTTTATTTAGCAAATATAACTTCGAAAAAGTCGTCTATCCCACTAATATTTTTCGGGACACTTTTTAATACACAGTCTGTACTCCTTACTTTTACACTCTATAAGTTCGGCGTTTGAAGATCTGTTTTTTATTTATTTATTTAAACGATGCTCTTACACCGTCAGTAGATAGTAAAAGATTAATAAATTTCTAAATATAAAAATCAATCGTTTTCCATATTTCGAGGATACATAGTTTCGCTCAAACTAAATAACAGTTTGACCGATTTTGATGATTTGTATGTGTGTTTGAATGAGTCTCTAGATGCTTTAGATTTACATTTGGACCCGGTAGGTGGCGTTATCGAGATCAAGAGATCACCCATGCGAAACCGCGGCGTATTGCTTGTACTTAATAGAAATAATAAACGTATTAAAAACAAAGCAAACATTAAATTAAAATTCTTATTGGAAAGAAGTTAAAAGTAGCTCAAAGTAGAATACGAAGAATCGCCAAACAATTTAAATATGATTTGGTAATGTTTTTTGTATAATATAGTGTAGCAAAATATTTGCATGTCATAAAATACATATAAAAATTTATTTTTAAAATGGCCTTTAAATATCATTCGACAGGTAGGATAATTTTCTGATTAACCGATGATACATTTTAATATTATATTATATTAACATAAAAACGTACTGTAGGCCTGAATTCTAGAAATAACAACTTTTTTTTTTTTGGGGTTTTTAAATTATTTGGGGGGGTTCGGTTTTTTTGCGTAAAGGGTTTTTCTGTGAAAATATTCTCAGTTCCCGTAATCAGGAAGTTGTTGGTATTTCTCTTCGGTTGTGTCGGTTTGCCGCCCCATCGGACTATGATAGTAAAGGAATTGCACCTGTGCATGCGCATACACTCGGCCACTATAATCCTGTCCTACATAGATGGTTATTTTCCGTTGAAACTGGCTGCCGTGACCAAAATCTGAGGATATCTAGAGGATATTATTATACTTGATGGTTCTGCCTTTAAGAAGAGAAACCTAGATTAAAAAAAAATCAAATTTATTTTGCTGCCATTAGTAACCTAATTTGGGTATGCACATAAAATAATAGTTCAAATTAATTCAATTATTTGTCCTTCTAATAAAAATCGATTAATAAATTTATTGCAGAATAAAATAAATATTAAATAACCTACTAAAATAATAATTATAATTAAAGTATCATCAAGGAAAAAGATAATTTGTTCTATTTAAGGTGAAGCACTATTTTGAAGATTAAAATTAGATCGAGTTGGCTATTCTAAAAAAAAGGATTTCATAATATAAACTGGTAATACTATTAAGAGCACAAATTCGCGTAGGGCATTTATTGCACAAAAGAAGTGTTTAAGGACGATATGTGTTATCCCAACTAGAGAATCCTGTAAGCCAATATTAAAAAATCTGTCTTTACTAACTCTGCCCTCGTTATATATTTTTGAGATAGGTAAATTTGTAAAATAGCATACATATTTATTTAAAAAATCATCTGATATTAATCTTAGGCTAAGAAATCCGAATAGATTAGTTCTAGGCGAAGTTCCGAAGTCAGCTAAATATAGTTAATGCTGTTTATCAATATATACAACAAAATACCTGACGAAATTAAAACACTATATAGTTTGAAATTATTTAAAAAAAAGATTGTATCATTGGTTAATTGACAAAAATATTTATGACATTAATGAATTTCTGACATTGTAAACTACATTTTGACATTGCAAAACATATAATTTAAATAAAAATGTTTAATTTGTTAATTTTTAATACTATATAGGTTATTTAGATTTAAATGTAATTTGCATGCTATATTATATTAAAATAGGAAAACATGTGGGCATAATAAAACTGAAACATCTGTATAATTACCATGTTTTATGCAAATAAAGACTATTATTATTATGGTTTCTTTTTTCATATCGTCTTCTACGTCTCTTGAATGAAACTCAAACCTGATTTGGATTAAGTTAATCTATTTGATATGTAAAAATGTAAGTATGACCTTTTGATTTTCTTAGGGATCCTCTGTTATACAACCAACTGCATAATTTAGTTCTTTCTTTTCTACTCGTACTCGTACTCGAGTTACAGTATTTCCTTACTTCATACTTTCGATTTAAATTATTCATTACTCTCAATTAAAATTGCAACGAAAAGTGAATGAAACTTTAGATAATAAAAGACGTAATTTGCATAAGAGAACACTATACTTTACGCTTGGATCAACACACATTTTTAGCTCTATCCGATATTCATTTGCTTGCGATTAAAATTATATGTACAAATATTTTTTTTATAACATATTAACTTATTTTAATTGATAATTATGTTACTAATAACTACACATTTAAATTTTTTCTACGGAAAACGAAACGAAAAGTTTTTACGGATTTTATCGCATATATTAACTTTTTTATATTCCCGACGTTTCGAGCACTTATACAATATCCATGGTCACGGGGGGGGGGGGGGGGACTGAGGTCTCTGTGGTCCCGATGTCATAGTTACGGTTACACAGATTAAAATTATTATTTTTTTCCGATCTACATAGAGTGGCTATTGTTACTAATACTAAATTGTAGCTTTTATCATATCATGACTACCTAGCCTTTCCTACTTAAGCTGACTACATTTGTTTTTTATATACTGCACAAATCGATAGGGAGGTTGACATACAAAAACACCCCGTCCTCATTCCTGGTTTAAATAACGAAAGTGAAATCTTTTTGAATGTTATTCCTAAACTGCGATCAATTTAACTAACTTAGTCAAAAAGCTCTCATGTTTTTATTACGAACAAATATTTTATACATACATTTTCTGAGATTTTCCATTAGAGTTGGAGTACATAAATATTATTATTGAAATTTATCACAGATTCAGTTCTTAGAAAATTATGTTAAACATGTATAAATATTAAAGCACATTTTTAGGACCCACCACGAAGAAAGTGATGTTGGAGTCTCAGATGGATTGCAATAAACATACTGGTACATTCACCAGCAAAACAAAAGTTGTTGGTTTTAGTGAAATCAGCGGGAAATCTAGCTTCTTGCTTCCGCTCGCAGTCATCGCCCAACGAAAGAGAAGCTGATGGAAAGCGAGCGCTGTTAAAAGTTTATTTTTTGCCTGCGGCCACAAGAGAAATGTTTTGTTCATTATATATTAATGTTTGACACGTGCTTAATCAATATGTTTTTAGTTGAAGTGCGTAATATGATGTCGTCAAAATTTTCAATTATATTGTTTTTTTTTTCTATCAATCTATATTATATAAAAATGTAAATTTATGTTGTTAATGATCTTAAATCCTCGAAAGTTCTACATCAATTGCTTTGTATTGACACAACGTTGCATTCGTATAGGCGCGTGGTATATATACTTTTGGAGCCATAACAATGCTTGGCCGGTTACAGCTTGTTAAAAATAATGAGAAATTTAAATTGGGTAGAAAATATTAGAAACTTGAGATACGTTTATTATACAAATTGCGTCGAATTTTATATTATATTTTTTAATGGTGAAATTATACATATACAGTATGTTATACTTTTTAAACTTATTTAATATTGCGTATACTGTAACATTTTTAACGCTACTTCAAACGTATACTTTTACCACGTACATATTATAGTAGTTACTGTGTACGATTTCCAAATTTTTACCATCTAAATGAATTTCTTTTCGTGTGTCCGATTTTTACGAAAATCTAAATATAGGTCAATTAAATGGCATCCCTAATTTTTAATACTTTAAAATAGCAAAATAGTTTTTATAAATGACAAATATCAAAATGTTTGCAAAATCAGCATGGCTTATAATTTTCTTAACATAGGTACCAAATTAACACCGCTTAGCTGAATACTGGGCGAATTCGGTCCAACTGTGTACATCGAGTATTAGAAGTCTCGTTGGAGGGTTGGACGATCGGTGTAGACCCGGTATACAGGTGACGTAGAAGGCCAGACGTAAAATGTTGGCCGCCAGTCACCCAACGATACAATTAGTATGCATAACTCGACTATGTCCCACTAAACCCTAACAAATTAACAGAAGAAAGTTATCGGTGCATCCGACATAGATATATTAACATTGCTAATGGTTCGCGTCCGTCCGTGCGTACGTCCCAAACATGTTTTTCAACTGCTAAAAAGGATTTAGAAAGTTCTATTGGAACGCGATATCCGGAGAGACTTCCCATTTTTAACTTACAATCATAATATAGTGAATCACTTTTTAATTTCTATTTTAAGTTACTAAATAGGAAACTACTTTTACACCTTTTTTCTTCATTCATTTTTTGTATTTGAATTATACATGATCGTCCTCAAGCCCAAGTCTACTATTGAACATTGGCCTTCGGAATTGAACATTGACCTTTGGAATGCCCCATAGCATTTCTTATCAAATTGCCACTTCATCAGGTGGGAAGCCCACCTACACTCAGATATTAATGCCCCAACGTTTGCCGGTTCTTTGAGCTCTGTGACCGGTCTATCAACACTTCATCCTATAGATCGTAGACATTTTCGTTACGGAAAAAAGTAAGAACATAGCCATCTACATAATATGCTACGCAACTTAAACTTTCTTATGCAGTTAGCAGTGAAGGATGACTTCTCAGTTCCACGGAATCCAGCTAGCATTGGCTTTACTCTTTTATTCTTAGTTTTTAGGAGAACTTATTTGACGACAAACGAAAAGTTTTTGCAGGATAATTATAATATCCATGTAATCAATGTGTAATGCTTAATGCTGTGTAATGTTTAATGATCATAATTATTATATCCTTATTTAAAACTTTTTTATAGAATAAGGGTGACAAACGAGCACGCAGACCACCTGATGGTAAGTGGTTGCTGTGGCCCATAGATATCTACATCTATCCTCGATTACCAATTAAAACGCTGATGCGTGATCACCGGTGAGGAATAAGATGGAATGCCTCGTTTCCAGTAAAAAGAATCTCCGGTTCTCAACACTCACCATACGAAACACAGCAGCGCTGAGCTGCTATTTTGTGCTGGTATCCTGTGGAAGCGTGGTCCTTCCCTGGTCGAGCCGACTCATTCGTACAACAATTATACTACTTATTTAGCTGCAGCAGGGCTCTATAATGTATATTATATTGCGATTTATCCCATGGACACATTTCGAAAAAAAAGTAGCATCACGCAAAGTGGCTTAATGTAATCCTTATAACCAATATATTTTATGTAAACTACTTCAATTGCTTTTTCTAAATATGTATGTCCTTTATAAAAGAAAACAGAATCACGCATTTTCTTGTTTAAAAATTTTAGAGAATGGTTGTTTGATACAGTAAATACCTAAAAATATTCTTTTCTACCGTTTATCCGTTTGAAAACATACTTGTAATTAAATATACGTAATTAAAAAAATCAAGACTGATTTAATAACGGCTCTGGATACAATGCTGGCTTTAAATTGGTAAACCTTCACCAACCTTTGTAAATTCATGAACTAACGGTAGACGAAATGCTTTAACATAGAACTGAAGTTTTCTTAATGATTGTTACTCTGCGTTAAATAAAAATTAGCATAAATATCAATCCAGGTCATCTGACCATCAAGACATTACCGCCGCACCCAGGTTACTAAGCGCGTGACACCAAATGCAAGCTTTTTGTACACACACGCGTGCCGGACGTCGTAGTCTACAAAGTGAGATAGACTAGATCATATAAGGGCTTCATTCCTTTTACTGCGGACGCGTACCAGTTGCAATTATTTACTCGTAACTGGGTTTGTGGATGGCTCCATAACCGATTTAATAAGTCACGTCTTATTTGCATTACTGCAAATCAGCTGGAACTTTAAGATATGTTTATAATTATAAATTTTTTTCAATTTTGAATTATGTAAATGCTCTAGTTAATATTTGTGTAAAATTAAAACAATTTTGTTTAATCTTTTCAGGTATGCAAATATGTTATGAATGCTGAATTTAAAAGATTGAATATCGTAAGTAAATTACAAAAAATATTACATATTTACCACTGTCGTTACAAAAACCAAAAGCTGAACATAGGTCTTCGCCATTGATTGCCTCATAGTTGCCATACTTGACAAAAAGGGTGGCAGCCTCAGTTCGTTATTTTCATTCAAATGATATCAAGAAGATCCTATCAGTTCAGGATCAGTTTTCCTCTGTAGCCTCTTACGACATCTACAGAATGATATGGAGTATAATTAGTAGTATGATAAGATAGGTAATGCCAAATTTGTTGTATTTTAAAATAATAATAGGTCTTTATCTATGAAATTGCCGTTCTGCAGTACTGGCCATTTAGAATCAAATCACCTAATTTTTGTTTGGCGAAGAATTCTAAATAATTTCAAATTAATGTTATTTTAAAATCATGGAATTCTTTTTTCAAAATTAGTCATTTGATGAATCTTTATCGTCATCATGGGTACGTTAAAAATTCGTGTATTTGTGGAATATGAGTATCGTCGTGGCAGCAACGCGGCACAAGTGGCGCGCAACATAAACGACGTAACGCGTTTGCCCGTTTCCTTTATGGCAGTTTCGACCTGAAAAACGAACCCGAGGTCGTCCGACAACTTTGCTCGACAATCACGAGAGTTGGGGTTGGAAGATTTCCATCATCCGCTACAAACTTCAGGCTTTTCCAGAATCGGATCACTTTTTGTAGGGAAAAAATTCAATACCCGAGAGGCAGTACAAAATGCCTTTGATGAGTTTGTTGCCCCCCGTTCAGCCTGATTTCTTCAAGAATCTATAAACTGCCACTGCGATGGCAAATATGCATCAATTTTATAGGTTACTTTAATTAATAGAAATAAAAAATATAGAAATAAAATTACGTAAACTTAATAATAAAAAAACGGCAAATTCATGGGTAAAGACCTAATATCTAGTAAAATCATTTTATGCTCGAGGGCATCAGTACAATCGTTCACTTTCTAATGTTCGGTCATACTTCATCGCTTTACTTCAGGTAGGATTTAGATTGGATTACGAATTGCAAAATATCTTCCAATCAGTCCACCACCTTCCGTGGTCTTTCTAACTATCCAGTTGTTAGGACCGAATCTTGGGAGGTACCGATATATTAATAATAATGTATTGGGAGGATAATATATTAATAATAAAGTATTTATAGTAATATCTATAGTAGTGCTCAGTAAGCCTGATATCGTGCTAATTAAATCCATATGACGAGAACCTCATAAAAACCGATACAGATAAGAGAACAAAATATCTGGACCTGGCTCACGAGGTGACCAAGATGTGGGGTGGTCTGCCAACGAAAATTATTCCCGTAGTCGTCTCTGCGAACGGGCTAAATCTGATCAGCCTCTCGGGTCATCTGGGGCGACAGGGACTCCGTCGGATGGGCCGCTCCGGGCTAAAATACAGAAGGTGGTGCTCCTCGATACCGCGCGCATCGTCCGCCGGTTTCTTTCCCTTTCCCTCGAACCCTCGGCCGTTTGGTCTCCCCTGCCGAGGTCTCTACCTGGTTGGGCTTTTATTTATATATGTATTATTTATTTATTCATGTTAGTAATTTCTATATATATTTAAGTATATTTATCACAGTCTCACCACAAGTATCACCGTCTGGTCCCGTGCATGTCGTAAGACGACTGTGGGTAATGCCAAAAATGATCTTTGTTTACGTCAGATATAATCAATTCGTGAGATAATCTATACCAGCATTGCCATATGTCCCGCTTTTGGCACCAATAAATATTAATATTTATTTTTAGTAGTATAGAATTTTTAGTTTTGCAACTAATTATCTAGTGTCAAGTATGGCTTTAAAATGTGATATACAAAGAAAATTTTTAACCTTTTCTGAGGAACTAATAAAAATTTGAAGGCCTTATTTTATGTTAAATAATAAAATTTGTATACTCATTCAAGCAAAATATACAAAATAAATTATTTCGATATGATAATTGGAATGGTTTTTTTATTTTATAGATTAAGGGTGAAAAGCGAGCACACAGTCTACTTGATGGTAAGTGGATGCTGTGACCCATAGACATCTACATTTATCTTAAATTAAGAATCAAAATGCAGATGCGTTGTCACCTCCGAGGACTGAGATCGAAGGTCTCGTTTCCAGTAAAAAAGGGTCTCCGGTTCTCTACACTCGCCATACTCTAGCCATAGCTGCTATTTTATGCTGGTGTTCTGTGAGAGGGGGGTCCTACCCCGGTCGAGCCGACCCATTCGTGCTGCAACCACAATATAACTGTAGCATGGCTCTTCCAAGTAATTCTGTACCATACCAGTGTCACTAATTATTACTTGAGAGGGCAACAAATCAGACACATTTTAAATTCTACTGGTTTTCTTCTCCACATGTTTGTCTAACGGTGGTTCACTTCGGAAAACCATACGTAATTTTTTCAAGCTCTATGCTAGGGATGTTATGATTGTTAGATTATCGATAGGGGCTTACATGTAACTTTCATAACTTTTATATCATATATCGATTACGTATGACAACAAATGAGTGTTCACATTAATGACTTACAGAAGTTTTCCTAGTTAGCATAATGTTGAAACTAAATGCATAAAAATAAAGTTACTCAAACCGTCTTTATGTAACTGTATCCAATATAAACGTTTGACAGTAAAATTGGTAGTGATGCAATTTTTCATACATTTAGGAAAAAAAGACAATTGTATTAACCGATTACCGAGTCGGTCAACTTTTGGCATGATTCTGCCATCAATCTGTAACCTTCTTTGTTTGAAGTCTAACCTAAATGGTGGACTGTAGTTTCTTTTGTCGCTTTCATGTTAGAAAAAAATCTATTATACAGCATTTAGTGTTATGCAACACCATCATGTTTGCCTATTATAAGTGGACATAATGAATAAAGTATGTCCTTGTAACATTTTCGTGACTGTAATCGATTTCTTGTCTTTTATTACGATATATAAAGAAAACTTTAAATTTTTTCTGAGGAACTTATAAAAATTTGTAGGTCTAATTTTACGTTAAATAATAAAATTTGCTTTCCTCATTCAAGCAAAATATACAAAATAAATTATTTCGATATCGATAATTGAGTACCAAATATAGAATGTCACTATATGAAATAAGAACAATAGGTGATCGTAGGCGCTGTAGCGTAGCGAGGTAGCGCGTCCGAACTTGGTACTAGTTGGTGACCACACTGTTAGATCAAATGGGATCGTAGTAAATAAGGCGTTAAAACCCATTCTCTTCATATTTTCTTAGCATAGTACATGAAAACTATATATGCTTATGCTTGAAAGGTAACATTTAGTGTGGATAATTTTATGACTAAATTTCTATATATAAAATCAAATTCTATCCGTTAGTCTCGCTAAAACTCGAAAATGACTCGCCGATTTTGTATTGATCTTTTATGTGTATTAGAGTGAAGCCCTAAATAGTTTAGATGCACAATTAGCGGGTAGACGAGAGTAGACGAGATGGTGATACTTGTGGTGAAACTGTGATAAATATACTTAAATATATATTGAATACACTAACATAAATAAATAAATAATATATAAATAAATAAAAGCCCAACCAGGTAGAGACCTCGGCAGGGGAGACAAAACGGCCGAGTGTTAGAGAGAAAGGGGCAGTCGCTAGTTTTTAATATATTTTATGAGTAGAAAATTAGGAATTGGCAACCTTGAGATACATATGTAATATACATACATACATAAGTCTTTACATATCCTAAGTGGCTTATCCTTATGGTGCATCATCGCAACAAATGTATGAATTTTTATATTAAACATATAAAAATTCATACTTTTACAAGCAAGCCTATGTGACTTTTATATATTAAAGGTTTTTTTGTTTTGTTGTGTGATTTTATGAACGTGTTTTGTTTGATGTTATACTTAATCTCCTCTCTTTATTACGTTGTTTGCATGAAATTGCCAAATAAATGTATGTATCTATCTAAATAAGGTCATCGACATAACTATAAATAAGTCTTTTACTCCAAAGCGTAAAGCTGAAGCACCCTGCTCATTAAAGACCGAGGTTTCGACAACCCATTATTGGTTGGAAACCACCCCAATAGAACCGATCATAAATTCAAACACGAGCGGCTGCTTTGGAATTATAAGGCGGTTAAACTTTTAAAAAATCTTGTTCATTATATATATATATATATATATATATATATATATGTATGTATGTATGTGTATGTATATATATATATACATGTGTATGTGTATGTATGTGTGTGTGTGTATATATGTCTCTATGTATCTGTGTAATTTGAAATTTTTATATTTTTATTAAATTTATGTGTATAATATGTCTTCTACGTATGTGTGTATCTCTAATGTACTTATGCTTGGGACTAATTATATATAGGTATATTGACGAGCAACGTTTAGTTTTAATTTACTATGGAAACGTATTTCATAAAATACACCCAGGCGGATCGTGCGTGTATCTGTGGTTATGACAGAATCATCAGCGCTGCAGGTTACCCTGCAGCATTACGCTGAGTCATAACCTTTTCACTGGCTCGATACACACCCCATCACTTGTAATATTAATCTGCTAAATTTTAACTGTTTATTATTTTATTTTTGTGATGTGTACAGTTCCAGTGAATAAAGGTTTTTCTTTCTTTCTTTCTTTGAAAGACATTTAGTAAATCCGTTGAATGGAAACTTTCATAAAGGTTTTTAATATAGAAAAACACATTTGTGATCGTTTTAGTTTTTTAAACGACAGATAACAAATTATTTATAATCGATTAGTAGTAATTAGTCATAATTAAAACATCTATTACCGCATACCATATCATACCACCAGGATATGGGCAACCACATCTCCCCGAAAACGACGCAAAAATTATATCTGTGGTTTCCAACTCGCTTAAGCGTGGTTACTGTAGCATATATCTCCCCTATGAGGCAATATATTTAGACGTGGTAGCACGAATAGATCGACTCGACTGGGGTAGAACCACGTTTTCATAGAATACCAGCGTAAAATACCAGCGTAAATTACCAGCTCAACACTACTGTGTTTTGTATGGTGACTGTAGAGAACCGGATACCCTTTTTACTGAAAGCTAGTCGTTCAATCTTAGTCCTCACGGGTGACAACGCATCTGCATTTTGATTCGTAGTTGAGGGTAGATGCATATGTCTATGGGCTACAGCAACCACATACCATCAGTTGGACTGTGTGCTCGTTTGTCACCCTCATCCTATGAAAAAATACACGTGGTAGAGCCGTGCTGCAGTTATATTAGAAGTATAGTTGGAGCACGAATGGGTCGGCTCGACCGGGGAAGGACCATGCTCTCACAGAATACCAGCGTAAAATAGTAGCTTAATGCTGCTGTGTTTCGTATGGTGATGGTAGAGAACCGGAGACCCTTTTTACTGGAAACGAGGCTTTCCATCTTAGTCTTCACGGGTGACAACGCATCTACATTTTGATTTGTAGTCGAGGATAGATGTAGATGCTTATGGGCCGCAGCAACCACTTACCATCAGGTGGACTGTGTGCTAGTTTGTCACACTATCCTATAAAAGAATAAAGAATAAAAGAAAAGATACGGCCTCTGTTGTGCAGTAGACTTTAGACAGGCTGTAATAAATGAAATAAATGACTGATTTCTTACACCGTATAAGCGTTGCCCATGAATTTGAAATCTCCATAAATTCCTGAATTACTGTCACGTAACTTGTTGTCATACTACAGTTCTTACGATAGAAGTTCTATGTGTTACGCGGTCGCTCCCATGACCCAATGCAGTCGAATATAAAAAGTCGTTACACATCTTCCACTCGATTTTACGTAAACTTGCGGTAGCTTCCCATTCAATTAAAATTGAGCCAGCTTTATTTAAATGTTTCATACGTATTTGAATCATATGCATCCATTATTCTACAGTCTAATTTTATCTGTTCCATACATATTAATTATAAAGTTTATTTTTAAGTTGTCTGTTTTCATACTTTTACTTGAAGATTTTATAGTATTGTGGAACTATAGAAATACGTCTTGTAAATAATATAGAGTTAGGAGTATATTCCACTAATTGTAATAAAAAATTATAAGTTAATTGACTTTATTTATTTCTCTAGTAAAATATTTTCTATCACCTTCATCAGTCAGTAAAACTCGGCTTCCACAAGTTATCCAAAGGATTGTAAGGCAAGAAGGAGTCTGCCGCACAGCCCCATACGAAAAAATCCCGTTGATATACGCTTTCAATCTGTCTTTTTTGTCACAATGTTTTCTTTCACGTATACGTACTAAATCAGCATTTAAAATTGGAATCAACGATTTAAGTGTTCATGCCGGGCATTTAACTCGATCGTTCATACGAAATCTTTATTGTGTTAACATTAAGAATTCAGACATTTAGAGTTATAATGAGGAATATCTCTTTGGCCAGTTACGTTTACCGGTTATATAAGCGATGTAAATAATTAACGTATGATATATTTGATTTTTTTTAAAATTAAATTGTAATATGTACAAACGCGAATAACTTGTGTTATCTATATTAAGACTGCCTTCAGGTAAGATCAATTACAAGAACCTATAGATTAGTAGTTAAGAGTATGTAAGTTGACACTTAGGCACATGGTCGTTGCAGAAAAGACTACGGAAATATCCAGAGCTATACAACAATAGGCCATTGCGGTCATCAAGACGGAAACTTAAACGTATCGTACGAGCCGACATAGGAAAACTGAAACAGGAGATGGGCAACAGGATCTTCGTGCATGCGTGGCAATTATGGCAAGATCTAGATGGTAATCCTATGTATTCAATAGTGGGCTCTTGATGGACTATAATGATGATGAATGAAGACTGTATTTCGGTCACAGTAGCCGGTGCCAACGGAAACTAGCCGGTACAAGACAGGATTATTAGTGCACGAGTGTTTGCGCAAGCACGGGTGCAGACTGTATTCTCTTACTATCATATTTCGATGGAAAGGTAATCCAATTCGACCGGAGAAAGATCAGGCGTGGTAACCAGGTGAAATACTGCCAACTTCCTGACTCCGCTGGCTGGCTGGCCTGCTGCAACTGTTTACGCCCACTAGACAAAGGAGACAGTCGAAAAAGTGTGATAATTTAAACTTATAATATGCGTTTCATAAGTTCTAGCTTTGATAGTGGTAAGGATTGCTATCTAGACTATGTTATGCTGCAGTAACACGAATGCAGCATGGATAGGTCGGCTCGACCGGATAAGGGGCACGCTCGCACCCAGAACACCAACGTTAAATGCAAAAGAAGCACAATGCTGCTGTTTTTCGTATAGTGAGAGACGCAAATTGGAAATATTTTTACTGGTAATGAGGCGTTCCTAGTCTTTATAATGGTGACAACGCATTTTATTTTTTATCTTCTGGAGAAGACGATATCATATCGAGGATAGGCGTAGTATATTGGCCATCGCCCCCAATTATCATCTGCATCTGGTAGACTCTTTGCTTGTTAACCTTAATATTACAAGAAAAAATCTTTGACTACACTGATATGACGTATTTAGTCCGTAGAATGCAATAAAGAATAAATAAATAAATAAAAAAAATACTTGCTGATAACAGTCGACAGTTGATCACGTTTATCATAAGAACTACGAGTTGGGAGACACTATTGTGTGTATACTTAGCATTATATTCATTGATCATTAAATATACTTCTAAGTACTAGTCTTATTGATACTGCCATAAACAACTTATACATGTAAGATTAAAATATATTCGGTAGTGATGTTAAAACTCTATTGTATTTAGTACAGTAGCTAAAAAAGTGTTGCAAAGTAATGTTAGAGTTTTAAAGATATAACGTCACTTCGTTTTACACCTTTTTGTAGTAAGGTTGTAGAGAATTATATTTAAATTATTAAATACATTTAAATATAATTAATATTTGTCAAACTTGTTTGTTGAGATCGAAAGGCATCCAGTTGATTTTGTAGGTCAAGCGGAGCTTGAACAACTTTTCAAAATTATTTTCCCGAGTGATTGTCGAATAATTTATGAACATAATAGTAAATTTATTATGGGAAATGAGTCTTCTAAAGATAATTCTAACGGTAATGATGAGAGTGGCGGTCGGAAGTTTTAATTATGTGTATGAGTGCAAAATGTAGTTTAATCTATTGTATGGAAAGTGAAAGTTGAATGGGAACATAATTAAAAAGTATATATGTAGCAAATAAAAAAAGGAAAATATTTAGGCGCAAAAAATGAAAGTGAATAGGAATCAAGCACTGCTAAGATAGTTATGAAAGAGGGAGGTCCTTGTTCATAACTATCTTAAACCAGTGCTTGATCCCTATTCCGCTTGACGGTAAGTGATGTTGCAGCCGAAGAAAGCAAAGCACACTGACTTACCTTATTAAAATCCCATTCACTCTTACCTTAAATACACCCAATGCTAGCAGGTTATACCGCTCCTTTGCCGCACGCATGACGAACGATGACGCATATCGTTTGTTTCGAATGTGTGGTTAGTCGACAACGAAATTGTAGAGACTAGCCGAGTATCTGGTTGTCCGATGGTAGAAGGGAGAGGAGGAATTAAATTATGCAATTCCTGTACACACTCTCCGAAATTTATCCTTTAGAAAAACCTAAAAATCCGGCTACTTTACGCCTGTGTTCGAGACTGCTGAGATTGCTTTTAACCAAATTCGGATCACCGGTAAACATTTTAAGCACGCTACGTGTATTTACGTACATACATGATATTTTTGAGGACAGCGTAGTTTTGCGTATCTGAGTTTTGGTCTGAATTTTATCCGAAATCAAAATTATATATGATAATAATAATATATAAATATATTATATTATAAAATTGGTCGACTAGACCGGTGAAGAATCACGTTTGTATAGAATATCTATGTAGAATATATAATAATGGGCTGTGTTTTGTATGATTTTAATTGATAACGAGGCAAATTTCGATTCTCAATCGAGAATGTATCTTACGCCACTACACGGTTATCATTTATTATGTCATAAACCTATAACGATATTATTAAGATGTTAATGTATTTAAAAATTCAGTCAAAAATTAACAATTCATCAGCCTTAAATATATATTATAATAATATATGTTAACTATCAACTAGATTGAACGAGTCCTATTCAACTTTTACAAGAAACCTTGAACCTGTTTGCAAATAGCTAGCTGTCTATCGATTATTGTCAATAGCGTGCAACATAATTAAATCTTTAGAGCTTTAGATTTCTTAATAAGCTATTATATAATAAATAAGTAGATATGTAATAAAATCCTAAATATCGAATATTAAATGCTTAAAATAGAACGTAGCCTATAAAAGTTTCATAAATTAAACTACAATGTTTGTTTAAAATTATAACCATAAAAAACTAACGAATTTTTGTTCATTCGACTTCGTCCTATCGCTAGTACTCGTATAAATCAAGCTTTTATAGGGCGAATATTGGATTCTATTGAATTCCTTTCATTAATAATTAATTATAAATTAGCAATCTCATTGAGTTGTTGGGATTCTTTTAAGCGGGTTAAGTCTACTAACTACATATTTATCTGTTACTGGTGTACTTCTAAGGAATGTATGATGACTCCCAATTAAGTGGAGTTACGAGCTGGCATGACAAGTAGGAAATCTATAGATGCATGTGGTTCAGGATCTTGATTTGTGGAAATTCTTGGGAGAGGTCTTTGTTTAGCAGTGTACATGTGAGGGGTGTAAAAAAGATGATGATGTTGATGTACTTCTAGGCGATTTTGTCTACTGCGATAGCTTGTAAATGTCAGAAGCTATCGATTGCATAAATAGATATAGTATTTGCGTAAGGGCATTATTACAGAAACACACTCCTTTTTATTTACCCGTGTTAGATGCAAAAGCTATGCAATAGTTTCCGAGGTAGCTTAAGACATAAAAACTATAACGGTTGTAGCATGAATATATCCGCTTGATCAGGGAAGAGCTACGCTCTCACAGAGAACCAGTGTAAAATAGCAAGCAGCAAAATTCTGCTGAGTTTCGTATTGTGAGGACAGAAAATTGGAGCCTTTTTAGTACTGGTTATGAGGCAATTCCTTCCGAGTCCACGGAGGTAATGATGCATCTGCATTTCTATTCATAATCGAGGATATTTAGGTGTCTATCGCTAACAGCAAAACTTCCCATCAATGTGTGCTCGTTTGCTACCCATGCATAAAAAATAAAGTTTTTGTGACGTAAATCGCGAAATACTAGACCATAAACAAACAAATTGTGTTTATGTTTGTAATTTTAAAAATACTCATATGTATTACATAAACTAACGATATCCAAATTACGTATACCAATCACCGAACGCTATTCAAAAGTCGCTATTTTCTAAATTATGAATTATCACGGCTTGAAATTAATTGCACAGTAATCATAATGTGTAAAAATATAATTTCCAATCTTTATTATAAAGGTGTTTTGAAAGTTTTGGTTAAAGTGTGTGCGATTTCGTTAATACTTAATTAACACATTTACAATTACATTAAATATTTAATGTACAAAACATTTTAAAGATTACTTTTTAAAGACCATATTTTTAATCATCATTATTAATACAGAACCCGAGCCAGAGGAACCCACTATTTCCCTCCTTGAATTATAGATTTGTCCCTTTATCTTGTAGGCCTCCTATACTTGCCGGTAGGGTTAACACACAATGCTTCATCGATTGAGAAATACCAAATAGCTTAAGATCGGCGGTGGCTAAGCGTTTTGTGACCATTCGAATTTTAAGTTACGGGGCGTCCTCCAGACCGAATTCCGGCCACGGCAGCCAGTCTCAATGGAGGCTAGTCAGCTGCGCAGGACAGGATTATAATGCCAAAGTGTATGCGCAAGCACAGGTGCACTCTCTTTTCCCTTACTCTCATAGTTTGATGGGGTGGTAATACAGCATGATCAGAGAGAGATGAAGCGCAGGGCTAACAGTTTTACGTGATTTCGGAGGAACGGAGGTAAAACGAAGCCAACTTCCCGACTCAATTTTAGCAAATCCTTATGAGGAAATTTGTGGGGAGGTAAATGTTCAGCAGTGTACTTTTGTATGCTGTCATGATGAAAAGAATACTACTTAAACAATAAAATTAATGTTGTATTTTTTTTACTTTTGCCTCGCTAACATTGTGGCCACACCTCGTTACATGTTGCACAGTTATTATGTGTTGCCATATTATATAACGGTATTGGTAACATTCTGTTGCAAATCATGTTTAGTTTAATAGGTTAATATTAAGCGTTATGAGAGTTAGAGTAAAGAGCTTTAAAACGTTTTACTCCATCATATTAAACTTTTTAGTAAATTTTTCCTTTTTAGTCAGCATTCATCAGTAACACTTAAGTAAATAACTTTGCAAAGTAATATTATTTTAAAAGTTATACCCAATTGTAAGTAGATGCTATAGCCTATAGATATCTAGATCTATCATCTACTAAGAATCAAAATGCAGATGCGTTCTCACCCCTGAGAACTGAAATGAAATGCCTTATTTCCAGTAAAAAACTAATCCGGTTCTGTACATTCACTATACGAAACACAGCAGCATTAAAACGCTGATATCCTTCGAGCTTTTTTTAGCTTACCCTCATCGTGTCAACCCATTTGTGATGCAGCAGACGGTTTGCTAGATAGTTTGTTATTTTAATGCTTTAAAGTTATAAAACAATATTCTCTATTCTGGTCAATACGTAGGTCGAAAAGAGAACAGTTCGATAGTTGAAAATGTAACATGTAAATGGATCAATATACAAACGTAGTGGCAGACTTGACAAGGGTCACTCTTATACGGAAATTTATCAAGCCACATAGCGAGAAGGGGCCAAAATAAGAGTATCCATATTTGAAGAGCATGTATGTGCATTTTTGCCACGTTTAATTTGTCCGATTCATTTTGTGTCAAAGATCTATATAAGAAAATATATAATCATCTACAATCTATACATAATTAATTTATGTATGTGTTTTACGTATGGTCGAAACAGGTCTCGAAGGGCGTTTTAAGATGTTTTTACTGTTTAAGAAACATGTCTGTTTCGATACGGAACTACCTTGTATAAATTTTTTATCGTTTTATGTAAAATATTAAACGACTGCTTGATACTATGTATATTCGCCCACATTAAACAAACATGCCTTCCCAGGTAACCAAAAAATTAGATACGTTATTCTTTTCTATTCTATTCTGAACTAGATACATATTAATATCATTATGGTAATATTTGCGAAATTATCGTCAGATGTTTGGTATTTCTAACACAGATAGATTAAGCAGCAGCAAACAACTGTTGCGTTTAATTAAAAGGTATTAATACTGATAATCAATTAATTTTTATAATCGATTGTTAACTATTAATCCAAATTCTATAAAACTATATTCAAGCTTAGATGAAACGACTATGAATTAGTTCATTATAAAGGTATGTATTAATAGGTCTAAATTTAAATATAGTTTTAAAGGATTTGGATAAATGATAAATAATGTTCTTCTTCTATGTTATATAAAAATCAATAGCTGTTCGTTAGTCTCGCTAAAACTCGAAAATGGCTCGACTGATATTGATGTTTTTTGTGTCTATTTGAGTATGTCCCTGGATGGTTTAAAAGCTTAATTAGAGCCGATAGGTGGCGCTGTTGTCGAGATACAGAAATCACCCGTGCGAAGCCGGGGCGGATAGCTAGTAGATAATAAAAATACTCAATTCACATTAAAATTACTATTTCAAAGGGTCAGCGAGCTGCAGTAACAATATCAGGCTGATCCATCTTAGTCATTAGCGGTCATCGGTATCTGAAGTCTTATCGATTGGATTGGGTTACAATCGTCACTTACAACAACAACACTTACAAACTTTTTACATTAGATGGGAAAACATTGCGGTATAACAGCGTGTTCGACCGTTGCGTACGCAGGTGAATGGCTGAGCAGTGGGAGACGCGAGGGATGACGTCACATCACGATCGCGCGAAATCTCTGGAATTTGAAAAACCGCTTCGAACTTCTCGAAGTAATATAATAATAATAACTGTGAGCTCGTTGCTCACTTTAATGCCATAAAAATATGAAGTACATATTATATAAATGAAAATTTAAATATTTGTTAGAGATTTTTTTATAGGATAGGGTGGGCATAAGAGCACACTGCCTACCTGGTGGTAAGTGGTTGCTGTAGCGCATAGACATCTACATCTATCCTCAAATATGAATCAAAATGTTACGCGTGAGGACTAAGATGGAATGCCGTATCGTTTCCAGCAATAAGTGTCTCCGGTTCTCTACACTCATCATACGAAACATAGCAGCGTTAAGTTGCTATTTTACCCCGGTGCAAGAGCGTTATCCTTCCCCCATTCGTGCTGCAACCATACTACTAATATAGCTGCAGAATGGCTCTACCACGTATGAAGATATGACCACGATTGAATAGGTAACACATTTTATACATGATAGAGACACGCTACGCCATATTATTATGATTGTAGCACCAATGGGTCAGCTCTATGGGGTAGGACCACAGTTTTACAGAATACCAGCGTAAAATAGCAGCTTAATGCTGCTTTGTATAGTATGATGATTGTAGAGAGCCGGAGACGCTTTTTAGTGGAATTGAGTCATTCTATCTTAGTATTTATTACGATTTAGTAAGATAGAAATAACTACTATATTAGTAGTTTTCCTCAATGGCGACGCATTTGCATTTTGATTCTTAAATAAATATGGATGTAGATGTCTATGGGCCACAGCATCCACTTACCATCATGTGAATATGTGCTCGTTTGTCCCCTATTTTATAAAGTAAGTAAACCAAACATGGTATAATCAGGTTATACCGAAACCAATTGGGTGCGTTTGGCAGAAAAAAGCGCTAGCAAGCGCTTATAAGCGCTGAAATAGTTTTCGGCCGGGACACGATTGCAACTTCGGTAGCGCTGACACAATCCGCCATTTTGCTTATTTAATTTTGTTTGTTTTGAAGTAGAGTTTATAAGTTGTTTTGTGCAATATTAGTTTTAAGTAATATAATGACATGAATAAACATATACATGTTATTAAAATTCATGATTGGTAAGATTTTAATATGAATACTTTACAAGCATATATTTAAATTAGGTTAGATTCCCCGGTTAAAACTAACATCGTGTCCTGGAGGAAAATAGCTACTTACGATATGACAGCGCTTACCGCTTACGATCGCCATTTTGCTTACAAGCGCTTGCTAGCGCTTTTTTCTGCCAAACGCACCCATTGTAACACTAAACCATCACCAATAACACCAATTTAATTATACTATGACTAGTTGCCTATCTATGTAGAATTTTTAATTTAGCTACTTGCTTACCTGTTCACTTTTTTGTTAACTAGTGAAAGCATTCCGAAAGCTGGGCGTTTTAGTTACTTATAGCTCGAGGGCTCGAAGAAAGCGAAATCGGAAACTATTGTTATAGCTGTCACATGAGAGTCGATTACAATGTGCCGTCAATTCGGATACGACTTCCATTAACATATCATCTATGATTAGATTACAGTTAGTTTTTTATACGTGGTAGAGCCACGCTGCAGCTGCATCATGGTTGTAGCACGAATGGGTCGGATTGACTGGGGAAAGACCACGCTCTTACAGAATACCAACGTAAAATAGCAGCTTAATACTGATGTGTATCGTATGGTGGGTGTAGTGATCTGGAGACCTTTTTTTACTGGAAACAAGGCATTCCATCTGAGTCCTCAGAGGTGACCACGCATCTGAGTTTTGATTCTTAATCGAGGAGAAATGTAGATGTCTATGGGCCACAGCATCCACTTACCATAAGGTGGATTGTGTGCTCGTTAGTCACCCATAGTCTATAAAAAAAGTTTACGCATCACTAGTTTATCTTTATCATTATCACTACAATCCAATCTCTCGAACGAATCGAATCTGACGAACAAAAACTTCTTCACAAAGCTTGCCTCAACACAGTCCGGGGCTACTTGCAGTCAAAGACTTTCTGCATGTTTTACAAGGTCGTGGCTATATACTTCACTTGTTCTTCAATCCGCTGAAGCACGAGGCTGCCGTTGAGAATAATATTTGCCAACATAGCTTACTGATACGTTAAGCTATATCGAAAGCTTTGTATTTATTTATTTATTGGTAAAATGGTATATTAATACTGATATTTCCTTATTAGAGTCGAGCTGTTCTTTTTTCTGTATTATTTATTAAAGTAAATAAATTATTTTATGTAAATTTCTGTAAACGGATTTGATGATAAATTGAATCGGTTGATATTTTTTTATTAAACTGAGACGGCAAACGAACTTATAGTCCTGATGATGAGCTGATAACCTGATAGAATGTGACTCCTGTAGTCCACGGACACTTGAAGCTTATTTTAAAGAAAGCTACAGATGGATAATTGTTGGTTTTGGTATTATTTATAATTACAAAAAGAAAAAAAAGTGTTTGTTATTTCTGAGGACCAAATTGGATTGTCTTGACACAATAAGTACCAGTTGGTATATAGATTTATGTGAATCGAAGTTAACCGGATATTTTATAAGGAATGTTAACTTTAAGCGGAAATCGACGTACATAAGCTGCGCAAAGGTATTCTATAGGTAGTTGTGATGGAGTTTTAATGACACTTCAACAGTTCTTACATATTAGTGTTAGAAATGTACGAACGAACAGTGACATTCATTCGTCTTATGCTATGGTTGTTGTCATGATTACTACGCCTAGCAATTTGTGCTTGCAGCAGCTTTGTTAGTATCCGGAACTTTGTCTGTCTTTCACTTTGTCTGTTAGTATCGGCTCTGAGAGTCACGGGCCAAATAAAATTGTGTATGGTCTAGAATAGTACGCTGAAGTGGATTTGGGCCAGCCATATAGCTCGAAAAACTGACAACCGATGGGCTTCCCCACAAGGTTCTCGATCTCGAGCGGCAGCCTCGTACCAGCAGGCGAAGTGTAAGGCGTCCCCCCACTAGATAGACTGTCGACATGATAAGACACGCAGTATGTCGATAGATGTTGCTTTGTGGCATTCCTTGGAGGAGGCCTATGTTCAGCAGTGGATTTGTGAAGGGCTGTAATGATGGTGATGATGGTCTAGAAGTTTAGAGGCAATTATTCTATCTATCTCGGACAGGAAAGTTTAGTTTTTTATAACCAAGAAATGTAATAAAACCATAATATATATATGTATATATATATATATATATATATATATATATATACATATATATATATACATATATATATACACACACACATACATAAAATACTCGCTAATACTTGGAAAACCACGAGATGTACTCTAATATGAACAGTTGTGATTAAAGGAGACAATCAATTTTTGTATGGAGAATGGGCCCACCACAAATTTTCGCGTCACGCAATGAAATGGATGTCGATTTATTCCTTATAATCTATAGTTTACAAAAGTAATAGTAGTTTTCATTGTATGCTGATCTAGCAGATTCCATTTTCTTAAAATCGCATATAAATACAAAAAAACAGTAGCGTGACGAACGTCAATGCCGTTAAGATTAAAGACGTAGGTAATACCCCGCCGCCCCGCCCCGCCGTACCCGGCCGCCGGCCGCTGGGAATTACCGGAAGTCAATGATAAAATAACGTTTTGGTTGACAGTCATTTAGAACTATGTTATAACGTGATATTAGCTAAAATTTTTAGAAATTAAACATAAAGTTCTTAGTGGTATCTTTTTTTAAGTCAGCTTTGTGAAAAAATAGTTTTCTTTTTTATACAAACTGCAAAATGACTAATTAGGTACACGCATTTTACCCATATTACACTAATCAGAACACGAATATTAAAACAACTAATTTTTTTTTCATATTTCTTGATTCCGTTTACATTTTTGAAAAATCTGTAGGCCATTTACTATTATAATTTGGTGTCTTTTTTTTGATGTAATACCATTAAGTGACGTTAATATTTTTAGTGGGCCCAAAAATGATTGTCCCCTTTAATATAAGCATGTATGCGCGCGTACTATAACTCTTCATTTGTTGGGCGCTGGCAGAATAACAGCGTTGTAGGCAAGTACAACATTTATGCTGAGCTAGAACCCATTCATTACTAAACTATGTAATTTTGGTTATTTCTGTGTGTACTGCTCACTGTAACTTTATTGGTGGTAATGAATAAATGTTTTTATTATTATTATTATTATTATTTTGACTGGCGATATTTTGAGTACATTGGAGTGCCCATAGATATGGTATCTGAGGTGCTCAAAAATCTGACCTAAAACTAAACGTGGTATAATCAGTATGGTTAGCGTTATTTAATGTATAGAAAGGCAAATAAAAAGTGTAATTTGTGTCGTTTTTAAGATATAATGTAGACTCGTTAAGGCACTGAAACTAAATGGATAAGAATAATCATAGTTTTCACGCTCAACGAAGTCCAAGAGCGAAGCCGATGAACTATACACATGCGAGCCAATTAATTACAGCTGTTACAATTGTTATATTGTTCAAACTCAAGAGTCGTAATAAAAATACTTGAAATGCATTTTTATATATATATATATATATATATATATATATATATATATATATATATATATATATATATATATATATATATCTTAATATATATAAATTACGTATCACGTTGTTTGTCCGCGGTGGACTCCTAAACTAATTAACCGATTTTAATAAAATTTGTACACCGTGTGCAGTTTGGCCCAACTTGAGAGATAGGATAGTTTTTTTGCCCATAAGTGATGCACAATTTTTAAAACGCATTTAAGGATTTTTAATAGGACGACAAAGGGCAGAACAATGTCTGCCTGGCAAGCTAGTATATATATATATATATATATATATATATATATATATATATATATATATATATATATATATATATTTAATTATGTTATATTAATAATAATTATACTACTTTTACATGTCATATACTTTTTAGGACTGCCAATAATGGTGTCACTGGATTAGACTGAATGACCCCTCTTTTGTTCAAATACGTTAATGTAAATCTTATTTTGAGATTAAAGCTAACAAAATTCATATTAATAATTTAATATTTTAAAAATTGTTGAAGATTACCCATTTTCAACTGACAGAGGACAGATAGACAAAACATTTTAAAAATGGTGATTCATTTATGGTTGCAAGTAACCTTTAAGCCCCCTGAGCCAAGAAGTCAGTTATTTCAGTCAGTTATTTCAGACCAAAATCGGTTATTGGGATTTTCTTGTTAAAATTATTCAGTAGCAGCCTGAAGACAAGAACAGACATGTCGAATTACCGTTAAATCGGACTACGAGAGAGAGGATTAGAGAGTTTTTAAGCTATTGCATAGCTTCTATCGCGGGCCTTGAGCGCGGGGACCGAATCCAGAAATTCCGTAACGAAAAAAAACCTCACGCTCCCCACTCCGACGGGCACGGAGGTGTGGCGTTGAAAGCCGTGCATCGTCTAACGACGTTTCAGTTCGGCAGACTTCGGCACTCGGCAGACTTCGGCACGGTGTTTGTGTGCGTGCGACTAGACGTATGCGTGTACACTAGCTGTTAACTCAATGATAAAAATTCCAGAATAACCTACATGTATTGTAAGATATTAAAAATATTTTAAACAATATTAACTTCTCATTTATTCAATAAGAGAAAAAAAATTGTTTTCTTATCGGTCACCACGCTCAAAAAGTGTAACTTGATTTAATATCAAAGACTTAACTGCTTATATAAAATAAATAAATATTTATAATTGCATAAGTTGATAAAAAATGCTATGTAATAGCTTTACCACTGCAGTCACTGAGTGCCACACGTATTTTTTTTATTACATTGAGTGACAAACGAACACACAGTTCACCTGATGGTAACTGGATCGTGTGGCCCGTAGATTATCTCATTTTTCCTCAATTGAGCATCAAAATGCAGATGCGTTGTCACCCCTGAAGTAAAAAGGGTTTCCGTGTTTCTACACTCACCATACGAAACACAATTAGCTTGATCTGACCAAGGCCGCGAGCCCTGAGTCAGATCAAGCTGTAAGAGTCGCATAGATTAACAGCGCTAACATCCAGAAATTAGAACTAGAACCACGAAACACAGCAGCATTACGCTGCTATAGATTGGGTGCGTTTGGCAGAAAAAAGCGCTAGCAAGCGCTTATAAGCGCTGAAATAGTTTTCGGCAAAGACACGTTGCTACTTCAGTAGCGCTGACACAATCCGCCATTTTGCTTATTTAATTTGATAGTTTTGAAGTAGAGTTTTTAAGTTGTTTTGCGCAATATTAGTTTTAAGTAATATAATGACATGAATAAACATATACATGTTATTAAAAATTCATGATTGGTAAGTTTTTAATATGAATACTTTACAAACATATATTTAAATTAGGTTAGGTTCCCCGGTTAAAACTAACATCGTGTCCTGGAGGAAAATAGCTACTTACGATTTGACAGCGCTTACCGCTTACGATCGCCATTTTGCTTACAAGCGCTTGCTAGCGCTTTTTTCTGCCAAACGCACCCAATGCACCTGTGCTTGCGCACACATTCGTAGCAGGTTGGCTAGTCTCCAAGCTTCAAGTGTTCCAAGTCATTGCTGCCATGCTTTGCAGCTAAGGCTTGGAATCAGGTTGGCGACTGTATTTTTTTCTTTAAATTATTATAAGGCAGATGCTTCTGCCAATTTCTTGGTTTGGCAATTTTATTAAATTTTATTTCGTGTAGCTTTCCTTATCAATAAAAAGAATGCTCATTGGTTGTTTCTTAGCTTTATATAACAATATTAAAAAGCTATTAATTTAACTGAATTACTAAAATATATCTTAGAAACCGTTTGAACAAAAACCAAACTTAATTTAGTTAATGTTTATTTTCTATTTTGTAAAAATTGTCTATGACACGTAAATTTTCTTAGCTTTTGAACTTAATCAAGTGGGACGTGGAAACAACTGTACTCGACGTAATATATATAAATCATTACTATCAGGCACGTCACGTAAGTTCTAGAAGCGCGAAATACCAAGGCCGCAAGCACGCGTCGCGTCTGCAAGGCTATCCTGTACTGATGCATTTACTTGAAATGAACTTATACGGGTCTACGGGTCCGTTAAAACTGTATCGCATTTGCATGCATCGTGAATGACGTTGACGTGAATATGCATGTCTAAAAATTCTCCGCCATCTAATTATTTCTGTTACAGTTATAGATCTTGCCAAAAACAAACTTAAAATTTATATCAATTTCTCTCAAGTAAACGTATATACGCCTATTTTATCTTGTCGTTTTTCCAGGTCACTCTCATATTTCAATAGATAGGAATGTAATAAGTATTTAAATTTTCCACAAAATTTTTTCTTTAATAATTGATTTAATTATTGATCGGCTAATAAAAAAATACGTATATATCTTTTATGATATATCGACTATTAGAAAGCTTCTGCCTTTAGTTAATTTTAAAACAGTAATTACAAACTGTACCTACAATAGAAGTTAAGTTTCACGCATGCCAAGAGTTGTAGGCAAATATCCCCCCACTATGAGATAATCTATTGGGAGACCCATATTTCTAGTCTATCTAAAGTCAACTGCTCAACAGGACCACGCTCTCATAGAATAACAGCGTAAAATAGCAGCTTAATACTGCTGTGTCTTAAACGAGGACTCCAAATTAGTCCACAGGGGTAACAACGCATCCACGTTTTGATTCTTAATCGAAGCTAAATCTAGATGTCTATGAGCCACAGTAACCACTTACCATCAGGTGGACTGCGTGCTCGTTTGTCACCCTTATTCGATAAAAAAACTCAAAGTAAATAAATAAAAAGAGCGGAGTGGAGCCAACACGATTATCAAGTGTGGAAGCTATTGCAAAAAGAAAACTTTGATAAAATTTATTAGGGGTGGGGGGGCATGTTCAGCATCAGCCTATTGAAAGGCTTTAATGAAAAATACTTTCATGCAACATTGTGTTATCCAAAAACAGAGTTTTTATTTTTACAAAATTTTGTGTCGGGTTTGTGTTAATTAAACGAGTTTAAAATAAATTACGGTATAGCAGGTAAGTAGTTATGCCCACAACCGATGGCGGCGTTCGTTCACTTTTTGCATTTTTCTTCATCTTTTTTACGTATTTGCTTTTGCGTGCAGTTTCTTACCGGTCAGTATTTAAACAGCCCAAAGTTTAAAACTGAATTTGCAGTCGTAAGCGGTAACACATTTAACTTTCTTAAAGTAAAATAAAGCTTTAATGTTTTTGTTATAGATTTTATGTTAATAACATTAAATAATTGACTTTAATACTATGTATAAGTTAATACAATTTCAAGAGATAAAAACATTCTCGGGGGCGAATTCGTACCGATGTAAGCAAAGTACAGGGCGGCCCTTCATTAGATGAATGGTACGAATGATACGATGGAACGATCTGGTAAGAGATGAAACAGAAAGATGCTGGATGCAGCTGGCTTAGGACCATGCTTTGTGGCATTCAAAAGCTGTGATCAAAATTTTTAAAACGTAGTAAATATTTTGCAGTGTGAATTGACGCGACGCAGTTCGACAAATAAGAACACGATCTTGAATTATAAAATCAAGACAAACTTGTTTCCTTTTAGTATATTCGAAAATTATACCTCTTTAGTTCGCTAAATAAGTTCATTTCATTTAAGGGTGACATTGTACATAACCTTCAAGTCTATTTGTAATGGTAACTCAATTCAGATAATTTGAGTCGTTATATAATTAATGATTAAATTGTTATAAACTTAGCGTTTGGATAGATTTCTGAAAGTCGTATGATAAGCTCGTTTCAGAAAGTCTTTATATGTGATTATTGGGACGTTCTTATGTCCATTTCATATTTATTTAATTTTCGTTCATTAATTGTATCATCTTTTTGTGTCATCGTTTTGTGTGTGTGTGTGATGTTGAGATTCTTATATCTTTTTCAAAATATAAGGATCTTAGTGACTTTTGTAGCTATAAGATCATTATTTATCATCATATTTTAACAACAAATCCACTGCGGAGCATAGGATAATCTAGCTCTAGAAATGTTACACGGTCTTTAGCCATTGGTTTTGGAATATTTTTATATAAGAATTAAAAAAATTGAACATATTTAAAAAATTAAAGATGCTTAAATTGATTAGCTAACTTCCGCTTATGAAATTATAATGATGCGTCTTATCTAAATTATCTGTTAAGATAGAAGGTTGGATATATTCCATTTTTATTTTATAAGTAAACTAAAATAATAAATATTAGAGCCTATACGTAATAGGCATCAGTGAGAATTATATAGACTTGTGTGTAGATCGAAGCTAACTGTATAGTTTATAAGGAATGTTAACTTTTAACGGAAACTGACGTACAAGAGCTGCGCAATGGTATTCTATAGGCAGTTGTGATGAGGTTTTAATGACGCGGCAATAAAGATATTTTATAGAAAAAGATAATTCCACTGGCGCGTGTCTTACACACCATTAGAAACGTATCTTGCTTTTTCTTATTATATTTTATATTATGTTATTGTGGTTGGAATTTTGTTGCAGAAAGGCATCACGATTCTTTTATTGCTTGGAGTAAAATATTTTTTTTTACCTTTTACAGCCTTGCCTTTATTAAAAACATTGATACAAGCAAGCAAAATATATTGTTAGTATGCCCGTCATTAATAGATATTATTTAGTGACTATGTAGTGGCAGTGTAAGAATATCCTTTTTTTAATTAAAATAAATCAAATGTAGAGCTTAAATTAATTAAAAACGGTGTTGCAAAAACCTGATAAGGTTTAAAGAACTTCTGTACACCATGCCTCACCGACGGTACTCGGTGCTTAAGGGGAAATATAACCTCAAATGGCTTAGCAAGATCCTCCGTTATGCCGAAAGTATTGCAGCATTAATTTTGAAATAAATATATGGTAAAGTTGAGGATTAATGTTAAGGTTTATGTTAGACGAAAACACGATTCCGTAAAATTTTCTCGATAGAAAAAAAATCCAAAGTTACCTCCAAACTGAACAATAAACCGCTGTTATTCATAAAATACTTTAAATAAGATCATGAAACTTTGCATACTAACTGAACTAACCATAAAGCAGTGCTTATGTTATTTACTTTTTTTAAAATATCATTATTTTCACTGTAAAAAGAAATTACCTAAACTATCGGCGCGTAAGCTTGGTTCCTGTCGCCGCCTGCAAAGTTTCATGATCTTATTTAAAGTATTTTATGAATAACAGCGGTTTATTGTTCAGTTTGGAGGTAACTTTGGATTTTTTTTCTAGCGGTTTATTGTTCAGTTTGGAGGTAACTTTGGATTTTTTTTTCTATCGAGAAAATTTTACGGAATCGTGTTTTCGTCTAACATAAACCTTAACATTAATCCTCAACTTTACCATATATTTATTTCAAAATTAATGCTGCAATACTTTCGGCATAACGGAGGATCTTGCTAAGCCATTTGAGGTTATATTTCCCCTTAATCTACCTGCAGACATTGTCTATTACATATTACGGTAGATATAATATGCTTACTCCATTCCGTGGGTGTCGGCAGTAGCATCTTCCTGGTAAAAACAGAAATTAATAAAAAAACCCGTAGTTTTTTTTCGCACTTTGCACCCAAGCGTGGCAACTGTGGTAAAATGTATGGGACAATCCATGGGGGTGTGTATGTTTAGCGGTAGACTTTTGATAGGCTCTGAATGAATGAATTAATGAATATAAAGTATTGGGAATGAGATAAAAGATTCAGATTAGTTTTATACGTGGTCGGCTCGATCGCGGAAGGACCACGCTCTCACAGAATAGCAGCTTAAAATAGCAACTTAATACTGCCGGGTTTCGTATGGTGAGTGTAGAGATCCGGAGATCCTTTTTTACTGCAAACGAGGCATTCCATCTTAGTCCTCAGGGATGACAACGCATGTGCGTTTTGATTCATAATGGAGGATAAATGTAGATATTTAAGAGTCACAGCATCCACTTACCATCAGGTGGACGGATTTGGAAAAGTAAAATAAATTGATTTGTTTAAGAGAAATTATTTTCGGTTTATTATGACGGTAAATTATGTTAACTGTGCAACTGTGTGTGTAATACGATTATTTTAAAATAATAGAGTGTTATACCGCTATCAATAGACCACAAGATTTGTCATTTTATTTAGTAGGTTCTTATGATGTCTGTGAGACGAGAGGAATTATTCTCTTACGCTAACTACGCGTTTAATATTAAGTTCTCAAGGGACAATTGTATCTTTCATGGCATGATAATGGTCAAAAATATTCTACTGCTTTAAGTAATAATCTAATTTGCGTAAAAAGTGGTAAAAATAGCTGTACCAACGGGACGTTATAGTTTATGCCAGCGTCGCCTAGTGGCCGTAATCTCTCACCATGTGAACGGTCTAAAGTTTAGAGCGAGTAACATAGTGATTAGACAAAGTTAACGGTCTAAAACGGTAACGCCACGTAACTGACCCGCGTTACGGTATTGTGATGTGTTCAAAATTACGTTCGGTTATGAGACATGTAATATTTGGAATACTGACCGGTGATTTTGAAATGAAATCATACGCAGATTGGAGTTATATATTTCTAAATTTGTCATTATTATTCTTATATTGCGTTACAATATGGGATATATATTTATATAAATTTTAAAGCGAGCCTTTTATAGTGGTCTAGTATAGCATTGGACAGTAGGCAGTCGTTGTCGACTGGCACCAATGGAGTTGTTATATTCAATTGCAACTCTTTGCCTATCACGTGAAATATATTTGAACATTTATATTGTTAGCACTTTTGTATATTTCGTTAATATAGAACCTGTTAACTATATAAGAGATAGAGAAAGAACCCAGAGAATGAGTTTTGTACTGTGCCGATTTCATACATCCACCGAGTGAAAACATTAGTGTTTAACACTTATACTAAGGTCATTGAATTAACACGTGTTCGGTACTGACAAAAAACGTCGTAAGGGGCTGGGAGAATATCCAATAGAGTTATAAGTAGTGGTCATAACGAAATCATCAGTTCTTCGCATGATTATATTTATTCTTACGGTCTGTTTAAATACATTTTACTTAAGGTTATGTTTTAGGTTTAAGTTTATTTTGGACTAATTTTTCTCGTATCTTTTATATTATTTCATAAAATTGTGTATGTTGCGCTGCAACTTTTCGGAACACAAACTACCTTAGCGACATATACGTCATGAATTTATAATAGGCTTAGTTAATTAGGCTTGGCTACTAATGATCTCAAAGACAAGCGTGCGGAGCAAAATGTAAGATACCAAAAGTTAAAAAGCCATATTTTGTCTCCAGAATATGGATGTCATACGTGCACACGGTCCTGGTGATGAGTGGATTCTTTGGCCTATAGACATTTACATCTATCCTCGATTAAGAATCCAAATGCAGACACATTTTTATCCCGGAGGACTAAGACTCCTTGTTATTAACAAAAAGAGTCTCCGGTTCTATACTCTCAGCATACCAAATAGAATAATTCTGCCGCTCCCGGTCAAGTCTATCTCGTGCTATAGCCATAATATTTGGCATATTACTTGGCAATAGTTTTAGCGACCTTATTATTAATATAATATTATTTCCCAGACCGCGTAACTTAAGAGGCCTGAGTACTTAGTTCTTCAACTCGAAGATATAAACAAAACACAAGTTATTCGTTTTTAGGATAGATCCTTCGTTATTACGTGTCTGTTTCTTTAATGCATGCGCATTAAATGCTCGCCTAACGCGAAACCTAAAAACTGTGGAAGAAAAGTTTACAATACTACAGTTTTTGTGTAAGTAAATCATGTCACAATAAATAGAAGCTGTATTTTAGTACATATTGTAAATAGCATTACGTTCAATACTGACCTCGGAACGGCCTTACTTTCTATTTGAACTGGTCTTTAACGAAGTTTCCTGCTCAAAAGTGATAGTGTGTTTTATTATTATAGAATATGATTTATAGAGATACATATAAAAGTTAATATTTGTTTTTTCGTATTTTATCCGCTGCCATACCGTTTACCAGATTGCAGTAAAACTGTGCTTGCGCACCCGCGAAGGTAAAAGGCATAGTTGGACGCAGTAGATGGCGCTGTTGTAGAACCCGGATACCACCCGTGCGAAGCCGGGGACGGATCGCTAGTATTATATAAACAATGTCGACATATTGCTTGCACTTGCGCGAAAGCTATAGGCATAGTTGGACCCGGTAGGTGGCGCTGTTGTAGAATCCAGATATCACCCGTGCGAAGCCGGTGTAGATCGCTAGTATTATATAAACAATGTCGACATATTGCTTGCACTTGCGCGAAAGCTATAGGCATAGTTGGACCCGGTAGGTGGCGCTGTTGTTGAATCCAGATATCACCCGTGCGAAGCCGGTGTAGATCGCTAGTATTATATAAACAATGTCGACATATTGCTTGCACTTGCGCGAAAGCTATAGGCATAGTTGGACCCGGTAGGTGGCGCTGTTGTAGAACCCAGATACCACCCGTGCGAAGCCGGTGTAGATCGCTAGTATTATATAAACAATGTCGACATATTGCTTGCACTTGCGCGAAAGCTATAGGCATAGTTGGACCCGGTAGGTGGCGCTGTTGTTGAATCCAGATATCACCCGTACGAAGCCGGGGTAGATCGCTAGTATTATATAAACAATGTCGACATATTGCTTGCACTTGCGCGAAAGCTATAGGCATAGTTGGACCCGGTAGGTGGCGCTGTTGTAGAATCCAGATATCACCCGTGCGAAGCCGGTGTAGATCGCTAGTATTATATAAACAATGTCGACATATTGCTTGCACTTGCGCGAAAGCTATAGGCATAGTTGGACCCGGTAGGTGGCGCTGTTGTAGAATCCAGATATCACCCGTGCGAAGCCGGTGTAGATCGCTAGTATTATATAAACAATGTCGACATATTGCTTGCACTTGCGCGAAAGCTATAGGCATAGTTGGACCCGGTAGGTGGCGCTGTTGTTGAATCCAGATATCACCCGTACGAAGCCGGTGTAGATCGCTAGTATTATATAAACAATGTCGACATATTGCTTGCACTTGCGCGAAAGCTATAGGCATAGTTGGACCCGGTAGGTGGCGCTGTTGTAGAATCCAGATATCACCCGTACGAAGCCGGTGTAGATCGCTAGTATTATATAAACAATGTCGACATATTGCTTGCACTTGCGCGAAAGCTATAGGCATAGTTGGACCCGGTAGGTGGCGCTGTTGTAGAATCCAGATAGCACCCGTACGAAGCCGGTGTAGATCGCTAGTATTATATAAACAATGTCGACATATTGCTTGCACTTGCGCGAAAGCTATAGGCATAGTTGGACTCGGTAGGTGGCGCTGTTGTAGAACCCGGATACCACCCGTGCGAAGCCGGGGAACATCGCTAGTATATTTATTAAAATTGTCACCGACCTGAGAATAGATTACGCCATGTACCAATATAATTACCAAGTATCTATAAAAGAATAAAAATATTATCTGTCAGTGAAATTATTGTAACGGTTAAATATTTGGCGGGAACTTGACCGCCGGTGATTTGCTGCTTCTGTAACTATTACCGTTTAAAAAAAATCACTTGAAGTGTTTTTTCGTACGTAAAAGTGGTGCATTTTTGTGTATTAAATAGCTTTGGGTCAACTATAATATATTAGCTGAAACGATGTGTGAACGTGTTTCTTCGCTTAAATACCTTGAGATACTGTCGTCATAAAATGTTTGCTGGGATTTTCCAAAAACTGTAATATAACGTATAAGCATATTATAAAGAATTTTGTGAACTAAATATATATCAGACTAGGGCCTATGGGCATAGCATAGACTACTAAGACAAACCCTTAAAATAAAAAAAATCTTACGCTCAACGATATGTACTAAGATTTTATGTTGAACGCATAACTAAAAAGGTCAAATACCCCACTTTAAATTAAAATCATAACAATGTACATTTACATTAAAAAAACAAGATTTTTTAAAATATTTGTTACATTGGGTGCGTTTGGCAGAAAAAAGCGCTAGCAAGCGCTAAGCAACGTGGTTTTCTGGAGATAGAACCGGGGAACCTTGTTATTTATAAAGTATTCATATTAAAAATTACGATCATGAATTTTTAATACATGTATATGTATTGTTATATATTACTTTTTGCACAAAACAACTTATAAACTCTACTTCCTGAAATGGCGGATTGTGTAGCTATATGAAACTTCGTTGTAGCGCTTGCTCGCTTTTTTTGCGCACAAATTTCTGATTTTGCGAGGTTTATAGGCGGTGGATTCACTGCGTAATCTACTTTTCCGTTCATAAGATTTATTCTCAATGTGTCCGTATATTGGGACGCAGGTATACGATGGGCTTTAAGTCATATGGTTTTTAATCATCTTTTAGTTTATTGACATAACATTATAATATACAATATTTATAACCAGTAAAAAAAAAACGTTCTCCTGACTTAGTCTCAACAGACACTCCATCTGCACAGGACAGAACACTCTATATTCCCCCATTCTCATATTGCGATGAGACGGTAATCCAACACGAGACATTGGGCGCAAGACGAAATGCCAAGGCGCAGGGGTGTAGCACCATCAACTTCTTGACTCTGGGTTGCTGAACTTCTGGTCAGAAAAATCCAATATCTGACCCGACCTGTAATTCGTAAATAGGGACCTCATGGTCAGCAGTATGTAGTTACTAGACCAACGAGGCAGTAAATTCTGTACTACACAAACCATCCTAGTACCAGCGGTACAGTGTCAGGAACTATGGCTGCGTTCGTTCGCTGAACGGCTGTGGCCAACTTTGGACGAAAAAACGCCAGCCCTCATGACTCCAGCATTAACTACCACATTCCTGGATACAATTCCTTTAAATATTCACTACGTGATGCACACGGATATTGAAGGTGATCGTATTTTATTTATATTTATAAAGCTTAAGTGTAGTCTTAAAGCTAAGGATACATAGGGCGGACTTAATGCCATGTGGCAGCATTCTCTGCCAGTCAACCCCGGGTGCCAAAGACAGTTGTTGGCAAGTGCGAAATACTATAGGTTTAATATCCTGAAAATGTTTTAATCCTGACCTGTATCTATTTACATATTGTTTAAGAAACGATTCGATGTACACAAAAATAATACTAAAAGAAAATACTTTGCCCGAGTAAATTTTAAAACCATGTAAAATTTTATTAATTAATTCATTACAGTCTAAAGTACACTGTTGGACGTAGGCCTCCCCAAATTTTGCAATATATGGATATTTATCAAAGTTGCAACGCTTGGTGGGTGAATTGGTGCATCCGCAGTTTTTTTTTAAATTACCCATCTCCCTTTTCAGTTTCCCTTTTTTGCTTGTTACAACACCCATGATTTCTCTCATACCACTTTACGCCATGTAGATTTATTATGTAACTAATTTACAGAAGTGTTCATTCACGAGTACAAACAAAAAGAGGACAACGCTAGTGATACGTCAAAATCGAAAGTGAACTGCGAATTCGGTAAAAAGGTCTCGTGGCGGAGAAACGAGGTCAGTTGGAAAGCAAAGCGTAAAGCAGGTTTACGTGTTTAAATTTGGACAGGTTGATTTCTCTCACCTCAGGGCTATCAATGACCAGTTTTAATGCCTCAATTACTATTCACTATTCGTGTATCATTATTTGAATGTAATGAATAATGTTTGTAGTTCTAGAATACACGTTTTTAGTGTGATGTATTGCTAAAAGATATAAATATATTCTTTTTCATTCTTTTCATTATTTTTTTATAAAACGTTACCTCCACACTAGGATTTTCTCCTGCATCGTGTTGTTGTAGCTTAAAAACATAAATTTCACAAAGACAAACATACAGACTCGTAACAATTACTTGTAGACTATACAAATACCTACTTGTTCCGTGCGGAATTCGAACCCGCGGCCTTTACTTAGCGCTGTAACTCATTGCTAAGCGACTGCGCCATGGAGCCGTCTTATAATATATATATATATATCTCTTAGCCCCTCCGATAGAAAATTAATAACCTACATTTTAAACGTGTTTATGTTTATGCCGGAAAGCTTACTACTACTAGTTTCAATGAATTTTTGATGATAAAGGAGTGTCAAAATGGTATTAATATATAGAACGCCGACTTGAGCAAATTTGTGACACACTGTTACGTAGCTACATTATAAGTTCTTTAAGAGAGAATTGTACCTGGTCCCTTTTCGAATTAGAAGAGTGTTCAATATGCACTTGCAGTATTTTGAGAGATATTTTCGGTGTAACGGATCGTCCACTTTTCTTTAATGTGATTGCGAAGGTGCGGTTGCGGACGATGGATGTCACGTCATACATGGTCATACGTGGTTATTAATGGATCGGTTCGACCGGGAAAGGAGCGCGCGTTCACAGAATACCAGCGTGAAATGGAGCTTAATACTGTTGTATGTTTCGTATGTAGTGCAGGGTACTAGAGATTCTTTTTACAGGGAACGAGGCAATTCTCAGGGGTGACAACTCATCTGATTGTTGATTCGTATTTAGACTGTACCTTTACTTGATACTTTATAAAAAATTCTTCAACAACCGCCTTATAATTACTCAAAAATGCTACGTCATTTTATATCGGTAACGCTACTTTATTCAATTCATAGTAAAATATTCAACTGTAATATAAAAACTTTGATCTCACTTTTGCTTGGTTGTCAGTGAGCATTGAAAATGCCTTCACGTTTACCTCGAACGGAGCCCTTTGTTGCGTGATGGAAATTGTGGCAGCATTACTATAAACACTTAGACCTGTGCCAATGGCCTAGATTATACAGTGATACTATAATTGGGTATCACTGTTAACTACGTGACCGATATTAGTATGATTAGTAGTACTCGTATTTTTTGTTACTCTTATAGTATTTCCTCTATTGTGCCCTTAATTTCATTGATTTTCAAATCGAGAATGCGTCAAAAATCCATTGATGAATATAAGCCTCCCCCATGGATTGCCTGATGGGGTAGGGGGACGATTTTGCCATAGTTGCAACGTTTGGGAGCCGAGTCACACGTCAGCTACGGGCATGCTCTATGCCCACTATCTATAATATGTTTTCCGTTGTATTCTCATAAAACACCTTATAGCTTATGACCTTTTTTTTCGAGCATCGTATATGAATGGGGAATAAACGTCTTTTTTATATAGAACCAACATGAACATTTTTATTTTTCTGGTAATAATATTGATAGAAGCGATCTACTCCGGCTTCTGATCTCTGGATCTGATTTCTAGATCTTGACACCAGCGCCAGCTACTTAATCACACATACAAAGTAATATCAAAATAGGCCAAGCCGTTTTGGAGGAGTTCAATGACATACACACGAACAGAAGAATTATATATATATATATATATATATATATATATATATATTTTGTATAAAATACTATATCAGTGCTATAGGCTTCTACTCCATTCACCACACCCTATTTTTTCCCAGACGGTAAAAAAGTCATCCATTATAAAGACGATTAATTGCAACAAATATTCAAATGATTGGAATATGTTAATTATTTGAATAAGAAGATACGCTTAAACGAAATCTCTATGCTGGGTATTGTAACTAAATTCTCTCTCTCTAAAATTTCTAAAATTAATTGTGGTGCCCGTATCATAAGCTTTATATACAGGCTATATATAGCATAGCTAACATTCATGCCAACATTCATGTTGATACTCCGTCCACCACACCCTATTTTTTCCCAGACGGTAAAAAAATCATCCATTATAAAGACGATTAATAGCAACAAATATTCAAATGATTGGAATATGTTAATTATTTGAATAAGAAGATACGCTTAAACGAAATCTCTATGCTGGGTATTGTAACCGTTTATTTAGATAATGAGCTATGAACTACGAGATTAAGGTATCTCACTAGGTGAAATTTAGAAATGACCCCGCGCCTACGGTGGTATTTGGCTTCGGCTTCTTAAAATTAATAAAGAAATAATCTTTTTGGATACTATAATATGCAGGCATCCTCATGTTAATGTGATGTCAGATGAACAGAACAAGATTGAAGGAGAATTCAAGTTTAACAAACATCGGAATTTCTAACATAAAGTTATAAATATGCTAATGATCTTTCACCGAAGAAAACGGATTCGACCGAAGAAAGTGTCCTAAAAATTAGCAAAACGATTCTCCATAATCAATTTCATGTACTTGACATTCACATCACCTGCCATTGACAAAAACGCACAAGTGAATTTGTGCCTAATGTTTACTGCATAAAGTCTAAATATATATATTTATAATTTTTGGCAGGAATGAACTACGTGAACCTGCCTCTAGGGAACGTGTATTCAAGATTGCACTTTTTGCTGTAACAATAAGGTGTAAATTAACTTGTCCATATGAGTTAATTTATTATGCGACATCAAACGTAATTGTATAAACTACGTCTGATTCGATCTATTTTTTCCCGATTTAAATTGCGAAAACGCGCAAAGTTGTGACTTGATTTTTCAATTAAAAATTTCTTTTTGTGTAGTTTTATAATTTATTTTAGTTCATTTATTCATTTACTTTCATTGCCGTCGAAAGTATCGCTATAAATTTTGCTCTACGTGTTCTAAGATTGTTTTGCTTATGTGCATGCAAAGTATTAGTAATCCTACACATGGGCGAAGGCATTAATGTTCCTTGATGAGCCTAAGAGAGGCACACACTACTTCTCTGAAACTGAATGAATTGGCGTCATTAAGTTTCAGGGGAGGACTAGATTTTCTCGTTAAGTTGGTTGGCTTGGGAAGGGTTTCCCATGGCAATTTTAACTTATTGGTTGACCCTGCAGAATAAATAGTTATATTAATGACCCTACTGTATTAATAGTTATATTTATGACCCTACTGAATTATTAGTTATATTTTCGTGTTATTAATACTGAATTAACTTGATGAGCCTACTGAATTAATAGTTATTTTTACGTGGTAGAGCCAAGATGCAACTATATTATAGCTGTAGCACAAATGGGTCGGCTTGACCGGGCAGAACCACGCTCGCACAGAATACCAGCGTAAAATAGCAGCGTAATGTTGCTGTAATTAGTATGGTGAGTATAGAGATCCTTTTTAGTGGAATCGAGGCATTCACGTATGGTAAAAAAGAAGGCTTCTGATGCGTTTTCACGCTTCAGGGCTTAGATAGAATGCCTTACAGACTGTAACTATACGACCTATAAACACTTCAGACCAAAAACAGCAGGCAGTAGGGTACATAATAGGTAAGAGTGTAGTATCTACCCAGATGGACTACGAGGCATGAAAAGGGTCCTACCACCGAATATTTATAGATTGCGGTTTAGTACAGTTATCTTATTATAGTTACAAGCTCGCTCGTCAAGCGTGGCAACTAGGTTATTTAATCATCACCATCGCTGTTTGACAGTTTCTCTCAAGCTGGAAATAGTGCCTGATATAATCGCCTCGCTTGGTATTCGGGTCGCACCTTAAGTGTTGCTCTTCGTAGATGTTTATAAATTCTAGGTCTCTCTTTTTTAAGATGATAAGGACTCGATAGCGCAGTGATTATACGTTTGGCTGTGACGCTGCAGAACGTGCATTCGGTTCCCGCACTGAACATATATTGGTATAGACTATAAAATGAATATAATAGCTAACATTCATGTCAACATGAATGTTGGCAATTATTCTTATGATGATAGGTACCACAATTAATTTTAGAAGTTTTAGGACATTTTAGCAAATGGCTTATGAAAATATTTTAGTGGTGAGTTTGAAAATGTTCGCCTCAGTTTAGTTTTCAGTATACTAAAATCCATCTATACATCCATCCAATACAGCCTTTAAAATCCAGTGCTAAACATTGGCCTCACTCATAGATTGACTTAGAGGAGAGATTTTATCATAGTTACTACACTCGACAGGCGGTTTGGTAATGAGTTTATTATAATGAGGAAATTATTATTAGAAATAAACTGAAAGTCCAGTGCTAAACATAGGCCTCACTCATAGATTGACTTAGAGGAGAGATTTTATCATAGTTACCACACTCGACAGGTGGTTTGGTAATGAGTTTATTATAATGAGGAAATTATTATTAGAAATAAACTAAAAGTCCAGTGCTAAACATAGGCCTCACTCATAGATTGACTTAGAGGAGAGATTTTATCATAGTTACCACACTCGACAGGCGGTTTGGTAATGAGTTTATTATAATGAGGAAATTATTATTAGAAATAAGCTAAAAGTCCAGTGCTAAACATAGGCCTCACTCATAGATTGACTTAGAGGAGAGATTTTATCATAGTTACTACACTCGACAGGCGGTTTGGTAATGAGTTTATTATAATGAGGAAATTATTATTAGAAATAAACTAATAGTCCAGTGCTAAACATAGGCCTCACTCATAGATTGACTTAGAGGAGAGATTTTATCATAGTTACCACACTCGAAAGGCGGTTTGGTAATGAGTTTATTATAATGAGGAAATTATTATTAGAAATAAACTAAAAGTCCAGTGCTAAACATAGGCCTCACTCATAGATTGACTTAGAGGAGTGATTTTATCATAGTTACCACGCTCGACAGGCGGTTTGGTAATGAGTTTATTATAATGAGGAAATTATTATTAGAAATAAGCTAAAAGTCCAGTGCTAAACATAGGCCTCACTCATAGATTGACTTAGAGGAGAGATTTTATCATAGTTACTACACTCGACAGGCGGTTTGGTAATGAGTTTATTATAATGAGGAAATTATTATTAGAAATAAACTAAAAGTCCAGTGCTAAACATAGGCCTCACTCATAGATTGACTTAGAGGAGAGATTTTATCATAGTTACCACACTCGACAGGCGGTTTGGTAATGAGTTTATTATAATGAGGAAATTATTATTAGAAATAAACTAAAAGTCCAGTGCTAAACATAGGCCTCACTCATAAATTGACTTAGAGGAGAGATTTTATCATAGTTACCACACTCGACAGGCGGTTTGGTAATGAGTTTATTATAATGAGGAAATTATTATTAGAAATAAACTAAAAGTCCAGTGCTAAACATAGGCCTCACTCATAGATTGACTTAGAGGAGAGATTTTATCATAGTTACCACGCTCGACAGGCGGTTTGGTAATGACTTTATTATAATGAGGAAATTATTATTAGAAATAAGCTAAAAGTCCAGTGCTAAACATAGGCCTCACTCATAGATTGACTTAGAGGAGAGATTTTATCATAGTTACTACACTCGACAGGCGGTTTGGTAATGAGTTTATTATAATGAGGAAATTATTATTAGAAATAAACTAAAAGTCCAGTGCTAAACATAGGCCTCACTCATAGATTGACTTAGAGGAGAGATTTTATCATAGTTACCACACTCGATAGGCGGTTTGGTAATGAGTTTATTATAATGAGGAAATTATTATTAGAAATAAACTAAAAGTCCAGTGCTAAACAAAGGCCTCACTCATAGATTGACTTAGAGGAGAGATTTTATCATAGTTACCACACTCGAAAGGCGGTTTGGTAATGAGTTTATTATAATGAGGAAATAATTATTAGAAATAAACTAAAAGTCCAGTGCTAAACATAGGCCTCACTCATAGATTGACTTAGAGGAGAGATTTTATCATAGTTACCACACTCGACAGGCGGTTTGGTAATGAGTTTATTATAATGAGGAAATTATTATTAGAAATAAACTAAAAGTCCAGTGCTAAACAAAGGCCTCACTCATAGATTGACTTAGAGGAGAGATTTTATCATAGTTACCACACTCGAAAGGCGGTTTGGTAATGAGTTTATTATAATGAGGAAATTATTATTAGAAATAAACTTAAACTCCAGTGCTAAACATAGGCCTCACTCATAGATTGACTTAGAGGAGAGATTTTATCATAGTTACCACACTCGACAGGCGGTTTGGTAATGAGTTTATTATAATGAGGAAATTATTATTAGAAATAAGCTAAAAGTCCAGTGCTAAACATAAGCCTCTCATAGTTACCACACTCGACAGGCGGTTTGGTAATGAGTTTATTATAATGAGGAAATTATTATTAGAAATAAACTAAAAGTCCAGTGCTAAACATAGGCCTCACTCATAGATTGACTTAGAGGAGAGATTTTATCATAGTTACCACACTCGACAGGCGGTTTGGTAATGAGTTTATTATAATGAGGAAATTATTATTAGAAATAAACTAAAAGTCCAATGCTAAACATAGGCATCACTCATAGATTGACTTAGAGGAGAGATTTTATCATAGTTACCACACTCGACAGGCGGTTTGGTAAAGAGTTTATTATAATGAGGAAATTATTATTAGAATTAAACTAAAAGTCCAGTGCTAAACATAGGCCTCACTCATAGATTGACTTAGAGGAGAGATTTTATCATAGTTACCACACTCGACAGGCGGTTTGGTAATGAGTTTATTATAATGAGGAAATTATTATTAGAATTAAACTAAAAGTCCAGTGCTAAACATAGGCCTCACTCATAGATTGACTTAGAGGAGAGATTTTATCATAGTTACCACACTCGACAGGCGGTTTGGTAATGAGTTTATTATAATGAGGAAATTATTATTAGAAATAAACTAAAAGTCCAGTGCTAAACATAGGCCTCACTCATAGATTGACTTAGAGGAGAGATTTTATCATAGTTACCACACTCGACAGGCGGTTTGGTAATGAGTTTTTTTTTATAGAAGAGGGGGCAAACGAGCATGCGGCTCACCTGATGTTAAGTATAATTATAATTAGGAAATTATTATTAGAAATAAACTAAACCAATAGTAAATTTGTGACCATGCTAACTAAAGATTGCTTAGTACGAATTTTGACCGTTTTTATTTAAAAAAAATCATTTTACGTTTGTACACATAATATTGTAATATACCTTAAATATTATCATGATAAAAAAACTAAACACTAAATACTTAAATTATCATCCAATCCTATTACCAGTGTTAGAGTGCCTTTGACGCTGGCTGGTTTATCTTGCTGAACGGCTTTGAATATTGCTTTTAAGCGAGAAAATTTAAAAAAAAATCTTTTAAAATATTATTGATTTCACATTGTAATTAGTAAAACATTGCTTAATATATGTACGTAAGGATGTGAATAATAAATCTATGAAGAAATAATAATAACGAAAATTAGTTAAGTGAAATATTAAGGGGATTTAAAAAGTATTTTTTTAATTGAAATGACAAGTGAACTAACAGTTCAGCTTATGGTAAGTGGTTACTGCAGTCCGTAGAAACTTGTAACCAATACAACCGACTTAAAACGAAGAAGGCTAAAGGTACCTACCTAAAGGTACGTTGTCATCACCAAGGACTCAGATAGAATACTCTTACTTTTGAGCCTGTAGTGAACATAGCAGTGGCACACACTACTGTTTGGTGACAGGAATAGGTAGGGTGGGGTGGAAAGGAAAGGGCGGTGCCTATCCAGATGGGTTCTTAAGAAGCCCTATGTAATCATCCCAAAGAGAATCACGTTATAAAAGTGAGAGAAAACATAATATTAAAATTTCTCTAATACTGATTTAATAACACTTAAGTTAACAACTGTTAAAAATAAAACGATTGTTTGCAAACAAATAACACCGCACTTCTAAATTCAAATTTGTTACGGAACATGTTAAAGGCCAAATACATTGACCCCGTAGAAAGTGATATTGAGTGAAAGTTTATGGTGAAATATTCGAAGAAATTCACATTCGTTTAGATTTTCGTTCACACGCCTAATGTGTTAATGTATGAGTGAATTAACTGTGTAAAAAGCGAGAGGTTTTTATTGAAAAAGTTCACAAAAATTTTCATAAGTTATTGGGAAATCCGCCTTTGTAATTTTTACTCTTTAATTTGTAACTAAGCTAGTTAATAATAACAGTTAAAAATAAAATTTAAATTATTATAAAAATCGCATTATATTCTAGATCTTACCTGAAATATTTTTGGCCGATGTGACGTTTGTTAAACTATACACTAATAAATAATTTTTAATATAAAAAATTACACTAAATAATATTTTTAATTAAAATATACTTTACCTGTTCAGTAAAAACTCGATATAAACTTGGAAAATTCACTAAATCAAACATGTTATGAAAATTCATTATCATAGACTCACACTTTCCGACCGAAAATAGGACATAAATTAAAAAAAAATGTGCAAGTTCTCACATCGCGCCGTGTCGCTAGTAGTGACCTGTTTCTATATTCTATATAATATGTTTGAATCGCAATAAGAATAATAGAAATAAATTATAATCTTTTTTTTTCCAGGTAAATGATTTTGCGGAAAGGTATAGCGGAAGGAAAATCAATTATATTGCGTTGAAACTAACAGATGGAGTTGGCACGACAAGAACTGAAATTATAGTACAGATCAGCTTATAATTTTTATCAATTTATTATGAAGTTTATCGAGTTTATGGTTTCTGTTATTCTTTTAATTTATTAATTTCTTTAATAGCGGGAGTTTGCTTAGTCATGTCATTTATTGATATGGTACTGGTATGTTATGGTATTGAAAAATATGTAATTTTAGTAAGGTTAGAAAATTTTAGTTAGGTTTATATACATAATTCTTTGATAATTTATACTGGTACAAATGTACCAACGTAATAATATATTATTGAGTTATCTGGAAAATTTATAATTAAAGTAACAGACATTTAAAATAATTAGATGAGGAAAGTGAGAGTATTTATTTATTCGTAACGTTTGCATGATAGGCCGAAAGGATCTTTCTCACTAACCTACTACTTTCATTTAGTTTATAGTTGCTAGTTATTGTAAGAACTCATTCAAAGTATGCATACAATTATATAGCCTCATACTTTTATTCTTGGTATAGGACGGTTTAGGGCAGTTGTAGTTTACGAGAAGGTTCGTTACGGTCATATATACTTATCGATCTTATCGTTGTAATAATTGAAAAAAGCGAAATGAATTATTTACTATAATTTGACACATAAGTATTACATAGGAAAATGTGTCTAGTATGTTGTGAGTCCCATGTTAGAGTCCGGTTGGCAAAGTTATGAATCATACAAATTGTAAGTAGTATTGAAACAAACATTCGAAAAAAAATATTAAAATAAGGTACATAACAATAAGGTAAATAAGGTACCTTCAGGAGAACCAGCTGATTAGTGTTCGTCAATACGGTTTTCGTCGTGGTCGGTCAGCTGGTGATCTTCTGGTCTACCTAACTTACAGATGGGCGGAGGCAGTAGAGTCCAAGGGGGAGGTATTGGCCGTTAGTTTGGACATTGCGAAGGCCTTCGATCGGGTTTGGCACAAAGCGCTTCTTTCGAAGTTCCCTTCCTATGGGCTTCCCGAGAAATTGTGCGATTGGATCACCAGCTTTCTTGCAGATCGGAGCATCAAGGTCGTTGTAGACGGTGCAAGCTCCGATTACAAGCCTGTTAATGCTGGTGTTCCACAAGGCTGCGTGCTATCGCCAACGCTGTTTCTTCTGCATATCAATGATATGTTGCAAACCCATAACATTCATTGCTATGAAGATGACAGCACTGGTGATGCTCTGTACACCGGCCGTGTCAATATTTCTCGGGAAAACGTCTCCGAGTACCGGGAAAAACTTTTGTCTGAAGTCGAGTCTTTGCTGAACAGAGTCTCGGATTGGAGGCGACTAAATCTAGTCCAGTTTAACCCTCAGAAGACACAAGTTTGCGCGTTAACCGCTAAAAAGAACCCCTTTGTCGTATCTCTTCAGTTTCAAGACACTCCACTTGTTGCCTCAGCCAGTATCGGAATCCTCGGCGTTGACATATCGAGTGACGTGCAGTTTCGTGGTCACTTGGAAGAGAAGGCCAAATTGGCTTCTAAAAAGCTTGGCGTGCTTAGCAGAGCGGGACAGTATTTCATGCCGGCACACCGTTTGCAACTTTACAAGGCGCAGGTTTGCCCGCTCATGGAATACTGTTCCCATCTCTGGGCTAGAGCTCCCCAGTATCAGCTCCTTCCACTTGACCGCATCCAGCGCAGAGCGGCTCGAATCGTCGGCGACCGAGTGCTTTCCTATCGGCTCGATTCACTGGCGCTGCGAAGAGATGTGGCATCTCTTTGCGTATTTTATCGCATCTATCACGAGAAGTGCTCTGAGGAATTGTTCGGTTTAATCCCAGCCGCCAAATTTCGTGAACGCACTACGCGGCAAACGTCTCGATATCATCCACACCACCTGGATGCTTGGCGGTCCACCACTACGTCGTTTCAGAAGGAGTTTTATTCCGCGTACGACCTCTCTGTAGAATAGTTTACCATCGGCGATTTTTCCGGACCGATACGACTTGGGAACCTTCAAGAAAAGAGGTTACTCCTTTCTAAAGGGACGGCAATGACAAACTCCCCTGGTGGCAACAAATTCCCCTGGTGTTGCGGTTGATCATGGGCGGCGGTAGTCACTTAACATCAGGTGAGCCGCATGCTCGTTTGCCCCCTCTTCTATGAAAAAGGTGGCCAACTATGAAGGACTATTTTGGAATCCAAAGATAGTGTTACAGTAGGCATTACAACGGGCACATTTATAGTAAATTTGGTTCTAGACAATTTTTCTGATTCCGATAAATTAATCGAGAATTGTTCTAGTTTCTGACAAGTTAAAATTACACTACACATCATTGTTTTAGTCCGAGTTGCAGCCGGAATTAACAATTCATGGGTGCACCACATAAATAATTGCGCATTCTAGCAAGGGCCTTGACTGGACACTTGTCTTAGAAAGCATATGTTCATCCTGGTACTAAGCAAGTCAAGGATGTGCCGGTTCTGTTCCTTAACGGAAGAAACGCCTCTACACATCCTAACTGATTGCGGACCCCTAATGCGCAAACGCAACACTCATCTGGGCAACTATGTACTTCACCCAGAAGAAGTGAAATTGCTCACAGCTAAGCAACTCCTACTGAAGACCTCCTCCTGAAGACGTAGGGCTTAGTATTGAACTATAGTCGTAGCAGCGATCACAATACATCTTTTAGGTCGCAGTGACACTGGTCTCTTTTTCTAGATCTGTATAGCAGCTCGCACATAATGAAAAAATGCATCAGATAAGGCTTATTATTGTAACTTCAAAACAGTGATCAAAAGCGAACCTGTTTTAACGTGGATGATGTCATTAGTTATCCAAAAGTATGGCTAAGCTGAACATTATCAATAAAAAACCTGACCACCTTGACGGAAATTTACCTATGAATCGAGTATATTATTATAAAAGCGATATCGTCTTTAAATTTTCGCTGTTGGGTGTGGTTGGCCTTTGAATCTTCACTATATGTTATGCCGGAAAGTTCCATAGTCGTGTTTGTATGATTTTAAAGGATATGTGTACAAAACTTAATTAAATATACAATCTTTTTAAAAACAAGCTTTTAAAAGTGTTGATTTGGTTTGGTTGGCCTAGTTTCATGGTACCTTATTATTTGCATTGTCATTGAAGTTGCATAAGTAAGGATAGATTTAGATGTCTACGGACCACAGCATTCACTTACCATCATGTGGACTGTCTGCTCATTTATCACCCTTCCTCTATAAAAGTATGCCAAGTATTAACTCAATCACATACACATACATAAACATTCACGCCTGTCACTCAGAGGGGTAGGCAGAGACTACAGACTTCCATTTGGCACGATCCTGACACACCTCTCTCGCCTCCTTCACATCCATATACGTACGCATACATGCTCGTCGGTTAAGGGTGCTCCTAATTTGGCCTGTTTTCAATAAATCGCCAATTTGGTCGATAAATTTTCGCCTAGGACGTCCCTTTCCGACTCTGCCATTCACTTCTGCAACATAAATTTTCTTTGTCATTCTTTCCTCATTCATTCTTTCCACATGACCAAACCACCGAAGCATTCCTTTCTTAGTCCTGGTCACAACATCATCTTGCAAACCACACTCTTCTCTTATCACACAATTTCTCACCCTGTCATTCAGATTCAGCCCTAACATACTCCTTAACGACCGCATTTCTACTGCGTTCATTCTACTCTCGTGCTTCTTCTGCCACACCCAGCTTTCACTACCATACATTAATGTAGGGACTAACACAGCATTATGAATTACCATACGTGCCTTTTTTGACACATTCTGGTTCTTCAAGTAGAGTGTAGTGCCCCATTTACTCTATTGCCTGCATTCATTCATCGTTCTATATCCTTAGCACATCTCCCATCCCTGCTAAATACGCTACCCAAGTATACAAACTCATCTACTTGCTCAATCAACTCCCCTTCTATTCTTATTTCACATATCGTTTTACTTTCTTCTCTTTCAAAAACCATAACTTTCGTCTTACTTGCGTTCACTTTTATACACCTTTCTTTTAGTGATCCGTTCATTAATGTAACCATCATTTGCAACTCGGACGCCGATGACGCAAGAATAACTTGATCATCAGCATACAAAAGGCATTTGACGGTTAACTCACCCATTCTTAATCCGCATTCTTCAACTTTCAAATTTTGCAAACAACTGTCCATAAATAGGTTGAACAGCCACGGGGAAGCCACACAGCCAACTTAACCACTTGTCAAATATTGATTACAAATTACCTATTACCGGAAATACATACGAAGAAAGGAAGATAAATAGCTTTTTTACAGAAAAAATCAATACAATTGAGCGAATTTTATGCCACAGAAATATTTTGTCTATGGATTTGTAAAATTGGTTTGTCCATAATTTATTGCAATTTTAAAAATATTCCATATGAACTCAACTTTTAAATCTTAACTGCTTATGCTAAGCCACTAAAATAGCACTATGACAAGGTTTGATATCTTGGTAGCACGTTGCGCGTTGGGCTGCGGCACTAAAGGCTGTAGGTTCGTATTTCACACGGAACAACTATTTGTATTACAAAATTATTGTTCCAATTCTAGATATTTCCATCCATTCTGATCTATTGAACTATGTCGGTTACTCTGGTTCTATTGCTTATATTTTGATTAAAAAGTTTATCAAGCAAAGAAACTCTGAGCATAGCTCTCCAAAGCTTTGTTACTTTGGAGAGCTATGCTTTGTTGCTCGTTAATTTGTTCAGGATGTTTGTCTATATTATGTATTTCTTGTATGTAAAACGCCTTTAAAAATTCCTAGTTTGGGGGTAAAGCTTAAAAATATATGGTAGCTCGCTGAACGGGCGCCTTTAGTATACAATACTATAATTACGCTGCAAGAAATTATTTTACATTAGGGTATTCGATTACCGAACCGTTTGCAAAGCACGGGGACTGAAAAAAAGAAAGAAAAAGACTTTATCTGCCCTTAATATACCTCGATTGCATCCAAGTTCAGCGCTAATTTTTATAAAGTGATAGATGAGTGTATTACAAATAAATAGACGCGAAAGTACGTTTAAATACAGATTAGTAATCGCACTGACTGTGTCATGTCTAATGCCTAATAGGTTTCGGTTTCAAAATAGGGTCCGTAAAATTGTGCAAACGGTCTTGCCCATACCGGTTTTCTATATCGATAGGCTTTCTAAGACTGAAAGGATTGTATACTGTATTATTCACTTAACGACCTTCTTACAGTGAGAGGGTGGTCAGCGACACAAAACTGTCATTATTGTTACGTAAATCTCCTATGAGTAGTTATAATGAGTAAGTTAATCATTTCATCATTAATGTTTCATTCATTCATTTATCATTATGCCTTTAAATGGGCTGTAGTCCTCAGATGTTCCTGTCTAGGTCCTGTTTCTGTTTTCTTCTTTTGTATATTTCGACAGGATGATATCGAGTTCTGGGTATTCTAACGGCGCCATATATTATTACTTCATGTCATATCTTCTGCGGATAAATTTGATGCACAAGACACACACTCAATCACTCTTTTTCAGTAATATATAATGTATACGATAGGAAGAGATAAAAGGCCCAGAAAATATCAAATGTGTTGATGTTTTTTTATTACGATTGTATAATATAATAATATTGCATCGCCTAAGATTTTCAATATCGGATTTTCCTCAATGTTCTCTTCGTTATTAACCCCTAAAAGTCAATTGGTGGGTATTTATTGCTCCTTTAGGAATATATTTTATTATAAAGTATTTACTTAATTTTATGACCGCCGTTGTAGCTCTGAGGCTAGCTTTAGCTGTAAACAAGCAACCCCAGTTCTATTTTCGCTGGCGCCAATAAAATTGGTACTTAAATAATATCAATATCTTAGTGACGATTATCCAATTGCACGAGGGTGCATGTCTAAGAAATAAAAAATATTGGAATACGAAATATGATAGGTAATTCAATAAGATTATTAATCGATTTTTTTTAATTTTTATGTCGTAATAACGCCCTCATTACCAGTAAAGCGGTACCCTTTTAAAAATAATTTTATATATATATATATATATATATATATATATATATATATATATATATACTTTTTCATATATATATTTGTTTTTTTTTACTTGAAAAGGTGGCTTAGTGATATTAGTATTGCACTGAATTGTTATAGAAAACATAATGACAGTTTATGTTGATATCCGATTGTGTTAAGCCTATGCACACAAACCATAGCAGCATTGAGGCATTTTGTATCTTCTATCTCTTTCTCTCTCTCAATAGTAGAACATCAGAGATAACGATGGTTTTTCTTAGCCGACAAAAATGTAGGGTCTCGCAACGCAACGTCCGAAATCCATTATGTCGTAAGCTCGTAAGTAGTGTCATCAACTAAGTCGGATTGTGTAAATTATTGCGAGCGACTCCATTATGAGCTATCATTTCGACTGTGGGAATTTTTTTGCGAAATTATCACTACGAAAAATCGTTCCATTTTTAAAACCTTTACAATATTTTGGAAACTTGATAACCTGAATATATGGCGATGTAGATTGTCAATAATTTCTTTTTGCGTTTTATTATTTTAATATGGTTTATACATATGATTATATATTTTTATATGGGATAAAGCCATCCACCAGCTCTATTATGCTTGTAGTACGAATATATCGGCTAGATCGGAGAAGAAACACGCTCTCACAGAATACCAGCGTAAAATAGTAGCTTAATGCTGCTGTGTTTCGTATGGTGAGTGTAGAGAACCGGAGACCCTTTTTATTGGAAACGAGGCATCTTAGGCCTCAGGCGTGACAACGCATCTGCATTTGGATTTGTATTCGAGAATAGATGTAGAACTCTATAGGCTACAGCATCCACGTATCATCAGACAGATTGTGTTCTCACGCTTGTTATATACCTATATAGAAACCTAAGTTGTTAACTATTGCACAAATAATGTTTCTATTCACATATAAACAAAATCATACAAACAAAAAAGACAAATATATGAAGAAATAATGGGTACTCGTAAAACAGGAGGTGAACAGCAGTGTCTTTCTTATAATAACTAAAATAATTAAAAAAAAAACTGCGGTTGCCGCCATTTTGTGCAACTATGGCAAATATGTCATCCATGATGCAATCTGTTGGATAAGCCTATGTAGTAGAGAACTTTTGATAGGATGAAATAAATAAATTAATGGAAAAAAGAGAAAAGAAATAATATATTTCAATAGAGATTTCCTATTAATGTTTTCTTATCCTTAGTTAATTGAACGTAATTTATAGTTAAATGCTTGTTGGTGAACTTAACATGTCTTCGAAATATTTTTACTAAATTTAAAACTAAATATTTTTACTAGGTTTCCGCACGATATTCTCCTTCACCGCCGAGCACGTGGCAAATCAGCAACTAAAATTGCAATTAGCAATGTTACTGGTGCCCGCTCGCGTACTTTGAAATTTTCAGCGAGCGCTAACCATCTGAGCTACCAAAGCACTATTTTCTAGTGTCCCGTGCTAAAATCAGCTAATTCCGATTACTTTAACTTATGCAATAGTTTCGATGTCTGTCTGTCGCTTGCAGATGTTGTCTCTGCGAATATTTCACACAGTTGATTGAAATTTGACATAGTTAAAAATTGCGGTTACGTCAATACAAACATAACCTTTTGTCTAAGAAAAGGCTATATTAAGGTTTTTGAGTTATATATAGGATATATATACGATAGGAATGTCAAGTAATTTCAAGAACCCTTTTTAAAAATTTAAATACGTTGACAGAAACAATTTATGAATGTTGGTAATGAGAAAGGATTGAGTAAGTTTTCATAGAATAAGGGTAACAAACGAGGCCATAGACATCTAAATAAATCTTAGATTAAGAATCATATTGCATAATATGCGCTATCGCCCCTGAGGAATAAGATGGAATGCCTCGTTTCCGGGGTAATTGTCTCCGGCTCTCTACATTCACCATACGAAACTCAGCAGCAATAAGCTGCTATTTTACGCTAGTATCGCAGTATAATAAAGACATATAGTATTCTGTGAGCGAGTAGTTATTCTTCTTTCATGTAAATAAAGATATCAGAATAACGTTATTTTTATGTATCTTTAAATGATTTCCTGGGAAATCATTAAAAATTGGCTGTTAACTAGAATACACACTCCGCACGAACCCTCAATTAGATAGAACTTTTAGGTGTAGTTTTTAGGGTTATAGGCTGCAACTATACCTTACTTTACGACTTGCAAAAGAGGTCGTTAATAAAATAATTAAAAGGAAAAAATCAAAACCTTCTTAGCTTAAGATACTCGTGTGTAAATTTATCTAATATACTCTTGTCTAATAATTAAATAATTAAAGTTCAACTTACATCTGGCACCATAAGAGTAGTGTACGTATCAAGGCTTGTAATTTATTTAGCTACAGTCCGTACGAATATAGAATAGGACTAGAAATGGCGGTTCATCGAGCCCAGTACCATCAACATACACAGTTGTACCAAAAACGAAAACGCGATAATAACGGTATATCGTAATAACATTATATTATTCGGTTAATTGAATTAGGATTGTATAATGTATACGCAAGTAGGTTAATTTAAAAATAACATTTATAACTAGCAAGGCGCTCTGGCTTTGTTTGGGTAGGATCTGTTAATGTGGCGTTATTTAGACTTAAAGTTAATCATTAAATACCATTTATTTTATTTCATCAATATTTCTATTTAAATAAAATCTCTAAATTTTCTGGATAAAATTAATCAAGGTCACTCCCACTAGACTTAAAGTTAATCATTAAAGACCATTTATTAAATTTCATCAATATTTCTATTTAAATAAAATCTCTTAATTTTCTGGATAAAACTTAATCGAGGTCACTCCCATTAGACTTAAAGTTAATCATTAAAGACCATTTATTTTACTTCATCAATATTTCTATTTAAATAAAATCTCAAAATTTTCTGGATAGAGTTTGATCAAGGTCACTCCCATTAGACTTAAAGTTAATCATTAAATACCATTTATTTAATTTCATAAATATTTCTATTTAAATAAAATCTCTAAATTTTCTGGATAAAACTTAATCAAGGTCACTCCCATTAGACTTAAAGTTAATCATTAAATACCATTTATTTTATTTCATCAATATTTCTATTTAAATAAAATCTCTAAATTTTCTGGATAAAACTTAATCAAGGTCACTCCCATTAGACTTAAAGTTAATCTTTAAATAGCATTTATTTTATTTCATCAATATTTCTATTTTAATAAAATCTATAATTTTCTGGATAAAATTTAATCTAGGTCACTTCTGTTATTACTCTATATTTGTTAGTGAAGTTCAGTTACAGTCGGTTCAGCTATTCCGAAGATTCATATGTCAATGTTATACATATATAAATGTTATACAAAAATATTAACACACAAAATTAACAATTATTATAAAGAAAGCTCTCAAAACGCGTCGCAGCTAGCGAAGCGAATTAATAAGCCGGAATGAATTTTTTTGTAGTTTATGGCATTTCGTTATAAAACGCATGTCGCAACGCATTTTCTTTTGCAAACTTTACCTACATTTGTGAGTATAGATAACGAAAATGTGGCAGCGAGAGGTGAATAAACCATTTTTTAACCGCACGGGTAGTATAATATTAAAATTAAAGAAAATTTTAATATTATACTACCCGTAATTACCCGTAATTACGTATTTATTTGTTAGTGTCATCTCTTTCATAACATAAATAATAATTCATTCATTCATTCATTCACTACAGCCTATTTAATTCTATAGATGAACATAGGCTTCTTCGTAGATTACAATATACCTCATGAAGTGGATATTTCCATATAGTTTGGCGGACAGTTTGGCAGTAGTCGTTTATTTTCAAACAGTCGATTAATAATAATAATTGTTTTTCATAATGATTTCTTAAATTTACGCGAACACTAAACATTGAATAAAACTATTATTTACGGATTTTATCGCGTTTAATTACTTTAATTTATTTTTATTAATATCCCGACGTTTCGGGTGCTTTACAGAGGGGACAGTCCCCCCCGTGACCATGTAAAATCCGTAAATAATAGTTTTATTCAATAATTGTCTTTGTTTCTTTGTACACATTTGTAAATTAAATATATATCCGGAAAATTTTAAATTATGTTTGCAACCCTGATTATGTTGCGTAGCTTAGTGCATTCACTCTGTCCGCCTCACCCACTGACTCAGTGACACTTAATACATGTCTCACTCGCACTCACGTCACATTATATTGATCTCTTTCACTCGTACAGCTTTTTACACGACACTTTTCCACTTATAAGTTGCTAACCGGTTACGAAAAGGCCTAAGCCTTCTGTTCGAAGGACTAATTTCTTTTAAACATTCCTCTGATACTACTTTGTTAAGCTCTTTCATTTCCTGGTTATGAAATTCGTATCGAATTCACAATGAATTTCGTAATAGAATCTGTTTTATTACTTGAACCAAGGTTTTGGTACATAGGGACAGTAAGCGCATTTAAAAAATTATTGTATCTACATGAGTAAAAGCTAATAGCTTACGTGAGGGTAATATGGTCATTCGGTTCATATGGTCACTTTCTTATAAATAGAAACTACAACCTTGTTTGCATCGATGGCTAATCCGATAGCTCTTTATTAGTCAATTAATTAATAAAAGGTCAAAAGGGTTCTGCTTTATCGAAAACAGAGAGAGTTGACATTACATTAAATATATAGTAATAATAATAGTGGCTATTGTCCTGATGTTTATTTTTAAAAGTGTTCCTAATCATTGACGAAGCTTGTTTGCTGCTTTTTAATAATAAATAGTTATAGTAGAAGATTTTTTGTTTTTGTCTCTGTCCTTCTCCTAGTTTTGGTTTTATAAGGCGGTAAAGCTTAATGGCCGTATCACTCTCACGTACCTTATATGCTAATTAATCACTATTAAACTTTAAGAAACTCATTCAATTCAACTCTTCACATTTAATTCAATTAACAACAACCTAGCTGTGGCAGCTTTATAGCTATATAGCTCTATAGCTTCATGGGTTAAGTGCTTGGTGGTAAATTTCGCGAGCAACCTAAAATCGATTTCCGCGGGAAATAGTAAAATTTTTAGTTTAAATTTTAAGTACTGATTTATCACGTGTAAACGAAAAAAACACCGTGTGTAAATCTGCATATCTACAAATAAAATATTGGGGCATGGTGTAAAGTCCACCAATACGTACTGGAGCACCGCCGTAGAATAACGGCTATATAGTTCTTAAATCAGTGATGGTCTGAGTTTACGACCTACTGAAGTCATATTTTGAAAGCTAGCAAACAAAAGAAACTTTTATAGAGAACCAGGTTAAGTTTTAATTTCGGTAAAACAACAATGGGTACTAAAAGTGTAATTATGCCGGGCGATGTATATACAGAATAAAAAGTGTTAAAATTTACTTTGACATTATCAATAAATTCGATCTAACAGAGTTTGTTGACGTTGATGAATTTGTCTGTACACACGATGCACAGATAAAACATTGTGTAGTCAAACCAATGTATATATTTTTTAATTTATGAAGTGGCAAAAGAGCGTTTATTTCACCAAATGGTAACTGGAGCTGGCAAGTGACTAGCGCTGCCAATGAACAACTGTAACACCAGGAAAATTGTGAGTGCCTTGCCGGTCTCTTAAAATTGAGTAGGCTCTTTTTTGTATATCAAAATGCATCTGGCATTATTACCCTGAGGAATAAAATGGAATGTCTCGTTACCAGTAAAAAGGGTCTCCGGTTCTCTACACTCACCATACGAAATATAACATTTAAGCTTTTTCACGCTAATATTCTGTGAGATCAACGTCCCTCCCCGGTCGAGCCGACCCATTCGTGTAAAACATACTCCGTGTAAAACTTTTTTAATTAATAGATAATTTCAAATAGTTACAAGACATTTGAACGGTAAAGTTTTTGTTTTGTATTTAATGCCACGTTTTGTGTAATTTTATACAACGATTATTATCGTTTCTTAATCCATAAATACAATTTAGAGTCATAGCTATTATTGCTATTAGACGTTAAACACGCAGCACTTAATACAAAATTTATAGATGTGACATTTTTTTTAATTATAGTACATAAAATATTATACATCAACACATTTAAATACATTAACGGGAAACAGTTTTACTCAAATTTAGAGGTTTTTTTGTTACAAAACTGTTATATAAATCACTAACAGACGCTGTAGACACCTATAGCCAACTTTGTACAAAAGGTTACAAATGCGTTGTCACCCCTAAAGACTAATATGGAATTTTTATAAAATAAGGGTTACATACGAGCACACAGTCCACCTGATGGTAAAGGGATGCTGTGGACCATAGACATCTACATTTAACCTCGATTTAGAATCAAAATACAGATGCGTTGTCATTATTGAAGACTAAGATGGAATGCCTCAATTCCAGTAAAACGGGTCACCGCACAACACAGCAGAGAGCAGCAGCTGGAGAGCGTGGTCCTTCCCCGGTCCAGTCGATCCATTCGTGCTACAACCATAATATAGCTGCAGCGTGGCTCTACCACGTATAAATTCCTCAGAGGATGTAATTATACTGGCTCTCTACACGCTTCAGAGCAAATCACAGTAATTCAAGTACTGCTATTTATCGTCAGAAATAGGTACCAATTGTCCAGATGGTCTCCTCAGCGTAAAAAGGAATCCTACAACTCTTGATTTGTACTGCCATATTTAATTCTTAAAAGCAATCCGCCCCTGCTTCGCGTGGGTTATTTCTGGTTTTCGACAACAGCGCCACCGACTGCGTCCGATTGTAAATCTAAACCATCCAGGGACCCACTCAAACGCACAAAAAAAATTCATCAGAATCGGTTGAACTTTCGAGTTTTAGCGAGAGTAAAGGACATCAATTGATTTTTATATATAGAGATGTAATGTAATCTCTTGACTTAAGTAAGAGAGTTGATGAAGTTGCTAAGCTGCTAATCATCTATTTCAATTGTGCTACAAAACGATCTTTTATTCCTGTTCAAGTAGTTTTTGACCTTTTTAAGAGTATTTTATATTTGTGTGGAGTTATGAGCTAAAAATGCCATTAAAACGGAACGTGTGAAATAATTACTCTTTGACAGATGTAGTAGTGATTAAGACCTCTTTATTGTGCTTTCAATAATTTATAGTCATCTGACTTCTATGTACTAAGTAGTAGGATTCAAAATTAAATAAAACGAATTTATAATAATAATTTAAACACGGCTAATGTTGCATAGAAGCAATTTACTATGTTTAGTAGGAAGTCAACAGTAACGGGAAGTACACTATTCTCGTCAGTGCAAAATAACTAACATAATAACACGTTATTTTGAATATCATTTGTTGGAAATGTTTGAAATTCATGGAATTAATGTCGATTAGCTAGCTCTACCTACCCTGCAGTTTTTTTGGAGGCATAAGAAAGTCCATTACTACATTTCATCCCGAGGATATCGTGAAGCAGCGTCAAAATTAACGTCGAGTACGTCTGTTACTGCAGTTGTCAAACCGACTACAAAATAATAAAAAAACGAGTGTGCTTATGACTCAAGTAAAGCTCCATCTGTATATATATATATATATATATATATATATATATATATATATATAAGACATATACATATATAAATTTTCTACAAATACTTAAATTTACTACCGGCTTCCTTCCATAATTTGTTATTGTTCACCCGAAAACTCACAAAATATGAACTATAAATGAATTTACAATATTATTCACTTTAAACGTAGAATATTTAATGTATTGACAAAATATTAATTCGTAAAATTGTTCAAACCCAAAAAAAAAATTACGAAAACTAACTGGCTATGAGAGAAACAGAGAAGGAAAATGTGCGCGCGCACTGCTCTCTCTTGCTTATATCCCCCACTCAACTCCCGTTCGCCTCGTCCGATCACACTTTTCGTAACGCTTTCGTCACGCGTTCGCCAGCTTACTCCCCAAGTCAAGCGTGCGTAAAGAAGTTTTACTTCAATAAAAAAAGGCAGATATCCTTTTTGATGGGGTGTAACGGTATACCAGTAATAAATCATAATAATTTTAACGCCGTAGCGCGCCAAATGAGCATATGCGTGTATTGCGATAATAGCCTTTAATATAATGTATAAAATTCAAATTGCGTTAATCTCGCAAAAACTCAAAAATGGCACCGACTTTGTTTAAAAAAAATGTGTGTTTTTTGAGTTGGTCCTTGGATAGTTTGGATTGGATTGGAGATAAATTGGACCGGGTGGGGGGCGATGTTGTCGAGATCCAGAAGTCACCAGTGCTAACTCTTCGAATTCTTCAAATCAAACTGCATTGCGTGTAAAGTTTTGTATATAGTTTTCATAAATTACATCTGGTGTTGCAACCCACACGTACCGCATGCGTTACGCACACGCATTTGGTTTGATCTGTCAAGCATAGTTTCATTAACCTCTTTTCTTAAAATAATTACATACATACTTTTCTCGTCACGTTTTCTGTTAGTGTGTCTTCATAAAATATTAGTATAGCGCCTACATTTGCTTGACACACGTTGAATACAATGTTTTATGCGTTGTGCGTTCGAATAAGTAAGTAATAAGGTAAGTGGTATAGCCACGCTGTAGCTCTGTTATAGTCATAGTACGAATGTGTTAGCTCGACCGGGGTAAGTTCGGTCTTTCACAGAAATATCCCTCCATCTTAAAATGGTGCTTTCATAGCTTAAAATGGTGCCTTCATTTAGCTGTGATTCGTATGGTGAGTGTAGAGAACCGGAGATCACTTTACTGGAAACAAGGCATTCCATTTTAGTCCATAAGGGTGACAACGCATCTGCATTTCGATTCTTAAATGAAAATTAATGTAGATGTCTACAGCCACTGCATCCTCTTACAATCAAGTGGTGTGTGTGTTCGTTCGTCATACTTTTTTTATAAATTAATATAATAAGTCATGTGAGTAAAACAATGAGTGAAATTATCTATTTGCAATTTTCTGAAGTGGGCTTATATTTTTATTATAAGCTTAATTCTAATTGCCTCGTTGGTCTAGTGATCGTAAACGGTGATCATGTCCCAGGTTCCAAGTTCGAGTCCCGGGTCGGGCTAAAATCGGTTAATGGGTTTTTCTGTCAAGAAATTCTCAGTATCAGCCCGGAGTCAGGAACTTGGCGGTGTTTCAACTCCGTGCCTTGGAAAGCATGTAAAACCGTTGATTCGCGTGTCGTGTCCGTGTCGATGTCGCGTTGCGTATACACTCGGACATTATAATCTTACTGTTTCGTTGGTCTAGTGGTTGTATTAGTGCAACTGATGATCATGAGGTCCTGGGTTCGAATCCCGGGTCAGGCCAAAAAATCAATTATTGAGTCTTTATGTCAAGAAATTCTCAGTAGATGCCCGGAGTCAGGAAGTTGGCGTTGTTTCACCCCCGTGCTTCGGAAAGCACGTAAAGCCGTTGGTCCTACGACTGATCTCTCTCCCTTCGTGTTGGTTTACCGTCCCATCAGATTATGAGTGTGAGGGAATAGAGAGTGCACCTGTGCACACTTGGGCACTATATACCGTGCTGCGCCGATCGCTAGTCTTCGTTGAGACAGGCCGCTGTGACCGAATTTCCGTCTGGAGGATATTATTGTTCTTATTATAATCTTGTCCCGCGAAGATGGCTACTTTCCGTTGAGACGGGCCGCCGCGACCGACATTCGGTCTTGAGGACATTATTGTTGCTCAGGGACCGCGAACTGGATTAAAATTTCTAGGGTTCAATATTTGTTAGTATCTGACTGACCACTAGTTCCTCGTCGAAAAAAAAATTGTTTGTCATGCCGGACATGTTTGCATACATACTATAAAATTTTAGCTTAGCTTTTATCTATCCATTACAGCCTATGAAAGTCCATGCTGAACTTAGGTCTCCCTCATAGATTGCCTTCTGATGATGATCGATGGGGGGTTTTCCTATAGTTGCCACGCTTGGCAAGCGTTGCAGCAAGATGTTGCTGCCCATCTCCTGTTTCATGTTCCTTCTATCGCTTCATATCGGGATGATATTGGGGTATTCTTAAACCGCATCTTATATTACTTCTATTGTGTTGAGTTCCTGATATAAATTACATTTTGAATATAATTTATCTTATACTTTAATTAAAAATGAAAACGAAGAAGAGCCGTAGTAGCTCAGTGGTTAACGCTCGCTGCAAATATAACAGAACGCGAGTAAACCTGGTTCGATCCCCGCCGGCATCAATGAAATTGTTAATTGTAATTTTAAGTGCTGATTGCAACCTCGTGCTCGGTGGTGAAGGAAAACATCGCGGGGAAACCTGCATGTCTAAGGAATAAGAAAAAAAATATTTAGAAAACATGTTAAGTTCGCCAACATACATTGAGGCAGCGCGACTGACACTTCCTTGCCCTAAAACGCTCTCAGAAGTGAGGAGAGGCCTGTATCCAGCAGTGGAACGTGCATAGGCTGTAACTTTTTTTAATTAAAAATGTACATACTCTGAAGAAAGTGTAATATCTACAATGTTCCCTTGTAATAATTAAACCTGTTTTTTATCTTAAGGTTTTTCTTGAATAGTTTCTAATTGCATTGTATTGATTGGATGTTATTTGTACTCCAAATTAACCCAAAATTGTTCGACTCAATCTGTGAATTTTATGTACACTTGTTATTGATATACATATCAGAAAGTATAGAAAAGTGTATGTTTTCGTGATTTTGTCATATATGTGTTATTGCTTAACAATTATTTAGAAAATGTATTTATCTATGCTCACTATTGATTAAAACTACTACAAACTTGTGCTAAAAACTATTGTATCCTGCACGATCAACTTAAAGCTATTACTAAAAATGTAATGAACCTTCTTGGTAACAGGAACTCCTTATAAGTCTGCCGTTTCTTCAGTGGGTCAATGCGGTCACGCCGCGTATATGTCCGGGGCTAAACACACTGACACAATTGAGTTGGTGTAGATGTATATTGCAAACTGATGCGTTTTAAAAGAAAATCTTCATTGAATTATCGATAGATCGGCCGTTTTTAAAAGCCGAAATGGCCGATAAGTTTTGTCCATTAATTGATTCTGTAAAACAACAGGTGTAATACAAAATTGTGCTTAAGAATATCAAACATTTTATTTGTAGAAGTCAAGGTGAAGATGGAGTTAATAGGTCTAAAAGTTGATGTTCAAATGTCGTGGGATAAGAATATGATATAGTTATCGTTTGAGAAAACGCAAAACGACCATCACAATGACAAAACTGTGTGTCATGGTATACAAAATTATATAATTACTGTGTTTTAACAGTGTACTTCATACAATCATCTTGCAACGCAATTACAAAAGGTTTCAGCAACAGTAGCATACAGATAGAATAATAATAATAATAATAATAATGTCCTCCAGACCGAATTTCGGCCACGGCGGCCTGTCTCAACGGAGTCTAGCCAACGGCGCAGGACAGGATTATAGTGCCCAAGTGTATGCGCAAGCACAGGTGCACTCTCTATTCCCTCATTCTCGTAATCCGACGGAACGGTAAACCGACACGACCGGGAGAGCGATCAGGCATAGGACCAACGGCTTTACGTGTTTTCCGAGGCACGGGGGTGAGACACCACCAACTTCCTGACTCCGGGCAGCTACTGGATAGGCTTTGTCTGCAATATTAAATACTGCAGACAAAGCCTACGTTCTGATTCGATTGCTTTACCAGAATGTTATTCAGTTAGTTGATAGAAAATGAGTGGTAAAACAAATATTGTGTGTATTCGGTTGTCTAAACATTATGGGTTAACAACCGCAGTTTTTTATTACTTTGCGTTGTTATCAGGATAGTGCTGCTGCCCGACTCCTGTTTCAGTTTTGCTCCGTCGCTTCTTATGAAATTCATGGGACTATTCGGGGTAGTGGACATTTTTACACCGCATATATTAATACCAACTTATTATCAACTCAACCTTTGTCACTTGCCAGGCCTAGTCACTTGGTGCGTCAACTAAAATTAAAGTTGATTAAAACTACTTTTACGGATTTTATCGCGTTTAATTTTCCCAGCCCCCATGGACACGGCCCACGAGACGTCACGTTCCTGACAAGAAGTCTGCAGTTTGTGATCATATCCTAGACGGCCCCAACCATTACATCAGATTTCATAGATCACAAATCCTCGCGAAATAACATCTATTCCTACCAAGGATGATACGTGAGGCTATTGAAATTAAAAAAAAACATCCTAATTTCAATAGAGAAGGAGGCTGGGTACTACCACCTGCTTGGGACCCTATAATCAATAAAATTAAAACCAAACCCAAGCACACCACTGCAAGGTTTCAAGACATAGTCAGTTCATTTCGCATAGATCGGACCATAAACAATAATTAAAAAAGCTGAAGGTACTCCGGGTTTAACAATGACATCGGGATGTCAGTCACCTCAGTCCCCGTGACCATGGGTGCTGGTAAGCAGCCGAAACGTCGGGAATTAAAAATAAAAATAATTAAAATTAAACGCGATAAAATCCGTAAAAATAGTTTTAATCAATGTGTAGTGTTCGCGTAAATATAAGAAATCATTATAAAAATGTCTCTGTTTCCGTACTCTCGTTCACTTTAATATAAACGCAAGCAAAACGGTGCTGATTTACCACGTGTTTGACGGTAAAATGGGATATGTGTTAATGACAGGAGCGTGTAACTTTGTTTTACTTATTCAACGAGGGGACTGACAAGACAGCACTAAATATTTTTACGAATTTCTTTTAACCATATATATATATTTAAAAGAACTTGGACATATAAATCATAAATCCTTTATTTGATAATAAATATGGTGGGTACACAAGATGGTAAAATAAGTTTATAGCACATGACATATTTCACGCTCATTACGGGCATGCAAAATTATAGTAAATTTACAATAATATTTATTTAAATAAAGTTACAATTACTAGAACTATTTAAATTACAATTTATAACTATATGAATTACAATTTATAAGATCAATTTGAATTGTAATGTTTATACGCTTATAAATTTAAAATCTTTGAATTACAGTGATTACAATTATTTAAATTATTAAATTATTATAATAGATTTAGTCACAGGAAATATAAGAAAAGTCGGTATCTTAGTGGGCACCAAATCGGCATGTGCATTTATTCAAAAAATCTTTAAGAGTGTAGAAACACTTCTGGATTAACCATTCCCGTAAGACACAACAAAACCATTTATATGGCAGGTCAGTCATTCTTTTGGGCAAAGCGTTATGTGTTAGGGGTGCCATATAGGCACAGTTTTTTTTGAACAGTTCTAGCTAAGGTACAGGCATTTTTAAGGGAACGTGCTTAATTTTACGTTTAAACATAGTCTGTATCGTTCAAAATTAGTGTAAATACTAAATAATAGTGTTAAAGTAACGTTTACAAAAGTTAGTTATTTTAGTTAAATTACCCATTTATGTACATGCCGTTTAGTGACGACGTAAGAGAATCCACTACTCCATCCACTTCTAAGGCTGTCGTAAGAGGCGAGTGAAGAAATAAAATAGAAGAGGGGCAGCAGTATCTACCTGTTAACTTATCAAAAGGCTGTTAATCCGCCTTCCGAACGAGGAAACTTTGGCAATTATCCGCAATATTAGGCAATCAATGGGGAAGCCTATATTCAGCATTGACTTTTTGATAAACTATTATGAATGAATGGAAGAATGAAATTAATTAAACCTAAAAATAAAATAATAAAACAATTTTTTAAAAAGTTTGATTAAGTTTTTCTAAAAAGCATTTTCAAAATTATATAATAATCTAATATAATAATTTGCGCCTTTTTAATCACTCAAAGTCAAAGTATGGAGCATAGATAATATACTATATAGGGTAGTATTGACTTTGGCAATGCTGTAAGGAGCTCCTTATAACAGCATACATATATAAAACGACGTCAAGCAATGTAGATAAATACGCAGAATTATAAAATTGTTGTTTTAAAGGTATAAGAATCGTTGCATCGTCTTTAATTGCTAGACACCAATCTGAATTCATATTAATTTGTATTGTTTCTTCCTTTTCCTTAAAGTAACATTCGTATGGGTATATGTATACGAGTATGTACAAGTATCTACAAAGTTTTAAAGTTATGATTTTTATCAACATTTAATTAGTTGCGACAAGAACATTTTACAAGTTGTTTATTTATATAATTTTTTTTGGTACTTTATTGGCGTTTTATAAATTACTTTTTGTTCCAGAAAATATCGAAAATGAATATATCGAAGGATCAAGATTAAAAAGAGAAGGAGTCCCCGAAAACAGGGGTGAGTAGCTAAACGATATAAGTCTTGATATAAACCTTAAATTTCTGTATAAAGTATTCTATGCTTGTGTCAAACCCTACGACTGTATTGTTAAATAAATTTACTTCCATGTCTTTGCATTTATTAAAAATATTGTAATACTATATGATACTTATTCTTTGCAATCTGTCCTTAACTTCTTTAATTTCCTACTTATTACTCAGATTTTTATATAAGTACAGAAACATATTGGTGCGCTTGTATACCTTCAGAAGTGTAGTCTGTATAATCATTTTCTGGCATTAATGTTAATAATAATTTAATGGTTGCCGTGAAATAATTGTCCTCCCGATTTTTCATTTCATTTCAAGAAATATTTAAAACAAATTCTCTTAGTATACCTACTCATAAACACCTAATATGTTTCTGCCTTCATAAGAAATAAATGTTCGTTAAAGTCGATGATTTTCGTAGACCATATGTTTTTTTTTAAATTTATGTTATGGGATAGTAGTTGACAGTACATAAGGATCAAGAATTTTAAGTCCAACGTTAAGACCCACTTTGGAGTCACTATGCTATAGGAGTGAGAAAGTGCGTGTATTTGACTAAACTTTTTCCTCTTTTACATCTTTTAAAAAAAGTTATACAACGTTACAAAAACAAACACTAAGACTAATAATCATCAACTTTAACACATACACTAACTTAAGCTATATTGTTGTAAAAAATAGTGCTAACAGATTTTCAAAAATTTGCATCTTAAGTATTTTCTATTAGTTTCTGTATACTATTTTCTTTTTATATTTTAATATTAATTGTATGTTTTTTCTTTCTCTTTCAAATCTAATCCCCGGTCGTGGCCGACGTATGAACTCAAATGGACCTTGTAAAATACGCACCCATGAATTTGTATCCTATCCACGACACGACGATACGCTGACGAATGATGACAAAGACTTGACAGTGCTCCTCGTGAATGACCAGAATCGTGACTACAATACAAAGATTGGAAGGTATCACAGCGTCAAACCCCTTATCGGCTTGTTGACATCTACAGCCAGAACTTTTATTCAAGATGGTGTAACAACTGAATTTGCGACACAAATTCTAGGCACTACATTAGATAATGGTCGCATATACGCGCAACTACTAACGAAATCATCGCTTGTACTTTATAATAAGCCATCAAACGTTGATGATCCTTTTCTCGTACAACCTACACGTGTACATTCTGCTTTTGATGGACAATGGAACGTCAAGCAAGATCTAGGTTTTATAGATCCAGACAAATTCGTTCTTAAAAATACTGATTATCTGGCTCCGAGTAGTAAAACGAACATTGTTTATGCGAGTAAGGCTTTTAAAGAACCTTTAAAAGTTTGGAATTCTCCAAGTGCTCCTGGATTGCAATTTGATAACCAAATTTTTGAGGAGCCAACTGCGCGTAGAGTTCAGGCATATAATCAAATTCCTAGATATGAAGTGTATAACTATCTAGACGGTCCAGCTATCGAAAGTGAGAAAAAACTTGAATTTATTGTAGAACCATCTATTTTAAATAACGTTAGCACATTGCATCGACAAAATAAAGCTTATGAATCCGTTATTGAATCGTTAAATATTAATTCTAAAGATAAAGATGATACTATAAATGAATCTAATATTGTTAAAGTGAAACCTAATTACGATTTACCAACATTTACAATTAAGAATGAGTTTTCACCAATATTTTATTATATTGATAATGTTGAGTCACGGCGTCCTCCACAATATACTCTTCAACAAACGAAAACACCTAAAAAATTGTTCGGACAAAAAAGTGAACCAAGTCCTAAAAAGACATTTACTTATGCTGGTTTTGCCGATTTCACGACTGTAGTGGGTGACACTGTTATCATATTTAAGCCTAACACTGAAACTAGTCGTCCTCCTAACCCAGATGAAGTAAACGTATTTCCGTCAGCTAGACACGTTGATAAATTAGCAACTAAAATAACATTTCTTTCTGCTGATATACCAGTAGCTACAGCTACATTTAAACCTCAGGAGGTTATTCAGTCAACTAAAGCTATAACAACGTCGAGTACAACTAGTAGTGATATAAAAGAGAATCCGGTCTACAGCAACGAAGATAGTCTGAAGAAAGAATCATATAATGAAGATGATAAAATGTCTGGTGCTGTAAGCGTTCAATACAATAATGGTTTTGATTTTAATCTAGATATTATTCAACCTTCTGAAGCTTCTTTTACAACAACTGAAAGTACACGAGCTATGGATGAGTTACAAATAATTCATAATCAAGAGTATAACACACATGCTACTGAGCCCTTAATTAATATTCAACCTTCTACATTGACCTTAGACGAACCAAAGGAGACAGTTGTTACAGAAAGTAATATAAAGGAAGTTTTTACGAACTCTGAAGAAGAGACAGAAAATACAGCAGCGGAAGTAACGGAAAAATTTGAGGAAGCAGAGGAAGTGGAAGATGAGGAAGAGGAAGAAGAGAAAACAACAGCAATGGAAGAGCTTAAAACAACGACAGAAAGCGGCCACAGCGACGAATCTTATGAAGATATTGAAACTACGACAGAAACCAAACATGATAAACATGAATATGTTTACTGCACAGATGGACTAGAAACACAATCGACTATGACTACAGCTTTTAAAACTTTAACCTATTTGACAACTTATTTTATCCCATTAGAAAATACAGGCACTACAACGTCTGTAGAATCTAACATTGTTTTTACGAGTGACACAGGTTACTTCACAAATATTGTATGTAAAACGAATTTAATAATAGAACCAACTGCTGTTACTTCTGTAGAATTAAAATCTACCGAACAATTTAATTTAGAACGTCCAGAAACATCTACTGAATTTCATTCTACACAAAATGATGTTTTCACAGAAAATTCTTTGAAAATAACTTCTATTGAAAAGGAAACAATAACAACAATCCAAGACGATGAAGATGTAACTACAAGTGATGAAGGAAAAAATACAACGACTTACGGCTTATTTAATGAACAAACGGTAGCGTTTACTACAGAACAAGCTTCTACTAGTCGTATGGAGGTGTCTGTGAATACTGAGAGTATTTTAACAGAAAAACCAGTATTTGAAGAAACCGATAATGCTAATATAGCAGAAAATGAAATTGATCTAATATACAAGACTTTGTACACAACATATACGTATTTTACCACTTTTTTTGGAGAACACACTTCAAGCGTTGTTAGTCATAAATCGGTGGTAACTAATATAATCACATCTACTGTTGACCTCTCTAACATTGACCCGTCTTTGCTTGGAGCTTTCGATGAAGATGAAATTGCACCTACTGGGGTAGGGATAGGTCAACCTACCGAAACATTTGCCATAAATAGTATAATTGATTTAGTTAAAAACAAAGACGTTATCGAATCAGTTGAAAAAGATGGATCTTATAGTTCACAGACACCTACACCATCTTTAGGTGATGATGTTATTGCCAGTATAAAACCAGATGCTGTTAAAACATATTTTACAACGTACACGTTTTTCACGACAATTTATGTGGGTACTGATGCAAATGTTTGTAGTAGAAGCGAAGTGTACACTAACTACGTTGGTCCTGATGAGCTTATACCTACCAAGAGTAATCCACTTGTTACTGAACAGACCAGAGCACAGTTTGATTTTAGAAATTGTAAACAGGTCAAGAGAGAGCAGGAAGTTTTGGTCCAGAATAATCCTAGTAATAGTGCAATTAAAGAAGAGTACAATTTCCAAGAATTGGGTGATTCGAAAAAAGGCATAATACAACCAACGCCAATAGAAGTTGATATGTTGCTTAGTATAGAATCGAATCCTCTAGAATCAGAAAATTCATACGTTACTGATGTTAAATCTTCATCTTCCAAGGGTGAAAGAAAAATAATAGACAACAATAATATAATTTTAGATGATCAAATAAGTTCCGAAAGTAACATAGAAGAAATATTGCCATCTCCAACACTTTTATTGCAAACAAGCTATACAACATTTACTTATTTCACAACGATGTATATAGGCAAAGACTCGAGTAAAGTGAAAAGCCGTTTAGAAACTATAACAAATGTTGTGACGGAAACTATAACTCCGAAAACCGAACCTGAAGAGGAGAGTAATTTACCCATTACATATTACACAACTTTTACTTATTGGACTACTTTATATAAAGATAAATCCACTACAATCACAAGCCGGGAGGAAATAGTTTCAAATGTTGTCACTCCAGTAATGCAGTCATTTACTACACTAGGTCCAATAGACACAACTCCTATAGATGTTAATAGCGTTTTACCGCCTAAAGATTTAGAAGCACAAATTAAACCTTCGATTATCGAAGATAGCTTGGAACAAGATGACGGCAAAGCGACATTTTACACGACTTATACATATTTTACAACATTTTACGCAGGAAATATATCTAAAATAAGAAGTAGTTTAGAAACGGTTACTAACATTGTAGATAACACTAGACTTGTAGAAGGCAATCAGCTAGGTCGAAAAGTTGGTGGAGTTCCAGTAGACAAAAATCTTATACAAGACAATAGCGATAAGATAAATATTGTACCATCTTCAGTCAAAGAAGAAATTCAACCAACAAATATTCCTGATATTACACCCGTTTCCTCTACAGTTCTTCTTGGAACTTATATTGACAATTTATTTGCAGAAGTAAAGCCTCTTGAGAATAGTCAGATCAGTCCAGAACCAGAAAAGAAAATATTGTTTTCTCAAATTGCAGTTATTTCGGGCAATTCGACTATAGTAACAAGTGATAATAAGACCTTAGAAGGCAGTTCGACTAGCACTTCTTCTTTAACATCAATAACAACTTCAACAGAAGAATCAATAATAAGTCCAACTCCAGATGCTATTGAAAGTTCTGTTGCAGAATTAGAAACAACGACTGAATATAAACCTGAACTGGAAGAAGAAGAGGATAATACTAATCCAAGAAAAAAGAGTCGTCTTACATTTACGACGAAAAAACCATCTTTTACACCAGTAATTATACCATTTGCATCAAGAAATAGACCTACATTTAGTCCAAAACGAGTACCCTTATTAAGCAGTGCTACTACAATAACACGTGCAGATTCAACACCTACAATAACAGCAACTCCTACATTAAAGTCTGTTCGAACATCTGGATTTGGCAGTGCTAGTAGAAAGCAAGTTGTATCACCCGCATCATCAGGGCCTGGGCGAAGATTTTCTGGTCGAAGTAGTAGTATTAATTCATTAGCTAATGTACCATATGCATCTAGATCAGGAGGTTTTGCAAGAGGGAGTATACAGCCTACTTCAAGAAGATCAGGGTTCAGATCTAGCTCCTTCAGAAGTAATAGTTTAGATTACGCCAGCAGATCTGTGATACCAAGAATTAGACCAACAGCGTCATCTAGATTAAAGAATAGTAGACAATCTTCCACTCTCTTCTTTCCCCTTAATGAACAAGGTGAATCTGAAACGTCCGCCACCCAACTAGAAGAAATTGCGACAGAATCTTTAGGGGAAATTACTGAACTTCCATCTAGAGCTACAAACAGTCCTTTATTGAAATTTAGAAAGTTATCTGTAGCCAGACAGCCTGGTACAGCAATTTTGCCCCGATCGACAACACCCTCGGCTAAAAGAAGTGGCAATATTCGTGGAAGAACTACTACAACAACGAGGCGAACTACTAGGAGTTCAACGTCAAATCCGTTACTTTCCTTACGTAGGCAACGACCAAATTCTCTGTTTCCAAAAAGAAATCTTTTCAAACAACCTGAACCTGAACTAGAAGAAGAAATTAGAGAAAACGAGCAAAAGTTTGAAGACGATGAAGAATTATTAGAAGAAGAGGAATTCGAAGAAGATAATGATTACGAATCTTCTGATAGAAAAGAGCAACAAGTAGCTACCCCTTCTACACCCGCCTCAAAGAAAAATAGCAAAGTCCAAATCAGACCTTTTGCATTTAAAAAGCGAACAAAGCGACAAGTAGATTATGGAAATAGAAAATACACTAATTTTAGAAGACCTGGATCTAAATCTGCTTCAACGCGTCGGCCTGAACATGAACCTGAAACTGAATCTCCTGTATCTGTAACACAAAAACAAAAAACAGGACGTTATAATAGTCGAACACCTAAAACTACAACAGCCACTACTCCAAAATCATCATCTAGACAGTCTTTCACAGTGCGCGGTGAAAGTAAAACTTCAAGTACAACAGCATTGCCTGCTTATAGAAGAGGTAGAACAGGAACATCTTCCAGAACTACAACTCATTCATCTAGGCCCAAAGCCCCAAGGTTGTCGAATAAAAGTTCTGACAGATCAAGGGTAGGTTCATCGCGTAGTTCAACTAGTAGGTCACGAACTCGCACAACCACTAGCAGAGCGTCAAGTAGACAGCGTAATTCCTTCGAAAATCTTAGTGCTGAAAGATATAGACAGGACTCTTACAACAATTTATTACATGATGGAAAAATTACTATCACTCATCAAGTACCCGTTGAAGTTACAGTTCCGGTTGTTAACGGTAGGATCACTGAGTATAAAAATCTTTTATCCGCTAAACCCAGTGCGGAAACTCTGTTGTTAAATCAGGTTTCAACGTCAATTGGACCATTGGGAAATCATCAATTAGTTCTCGCTGTTGAATCAACCGAATTGGCTGAAAACGGAGCCACAAAGATAACAAAATACGTTTTGCACGAAACTCCAACAACAACCGTTATTTTTACACCCACTACTATTAGAGGACGAAAAACTTCTTTCTCTCATGTATTACCTAGTACAGTATTTAACGTCGAACCTGTTGTTCAAACTATAAGCCCAGAAATTAATGCTAATGTTCCATTAGCTAATCTTTTACTTTCACAACTTCTGTTAGGTAATCAACAACCTGCGATCAATCCTCTCCTGGCATTACAAGGACAGGCGTTGCTACCTCAGCAACAAGTGGTGCAAACACCTATTACAGAATATAAAACTAGAACCACGACATTTGTGACAACTGTAACTGATGCGAGAGAAACTGTATTACCTATTACATTCAGAGGTAAAGCTATATTGACAACAATTGTCGATCCTACAACTAATGTGATAACGGCAACGGAATTCATTACTGATACCGTTGTAACCACTCCTACAGCACTAGCACCTCAACCTCAATTGAACTCTTTACTACTTCCTTTGCTACTTCAACAACAGCAACAACAACAACAGATTCTTTCCTTACCTACAGCTAATCCTTTACTTGGCTTAGCTCAACCAGATCTTAATCTGTTGCCTAATAATAATTTAAATTTAAATAATGATATTTATAGCAACAGCCCAAAACCTAATATATTATCAGACTTAAACAGTAACGAAGACTTTTCGGAAGATAGTGAGGAAATTGGCGATGACAATCTTCCACTACCACCACCACCTTCTTCTTCTCATACGAGACATAGACAAAGAACACTAAAAGCTAGTCATCCAAAAATGACAAGTGTAATAACATTATACGTGTCTGGTAAATTCCCTGGTGAATTTAGTACAGTACTTTCGACTATAGTAACGGATGATACTCAAACAGTTCGTAAACGTGAAGCAATTTACTTTAATGATGCCCCAGTAACACCTACTATGTTACCGTCTGTAGAAAATCTTGTTGGATCTCAACCAGATATTTTAGAAAACACCATGGAATATAATGAACCAAATTCTAGATTTGATACTCAGAGTGAAACGCAAAGCCTTGAAAGTATTGTAGGAAAAATTAGTGATCATATACGATACGACGCATCACCGACTTACGTTGTTAAATTGGGAAACCCATCTACTATAAGTAAAAAAGAACAAAAATCAGTAGATGACGTGTCTTGAAATCCGAACAATTGGTTAGGTGTGTAAAATAATGGATTAGTTATTTATTTACATGTATCATAGTAAGTTAACTATGAATAGTGCCTTATAGTTTTAGTGATTTGTACTAGATTAAATGTCAATACTCCATTTAGTTCTTTAGCTACGTACTGTATATACGTTTATAATAAATTCTTTCCTTTATTCACCAAAAACTTTTCTTATTATATTGTCTCCAGTTTTCAATTAATAATAAGATGGTGGATGACGTGAGAGTGTAAGTTACGGTACAGTTATATGACTGTCTAAGAATAACTACTGACCTTGTTATTAGATTTAGTTTCAAATGTCATTCTTTTGTAATTTTCGTACACTACTTGCTTTTAATTATTGTAAATTGTAAATTCCGACTCAAAATGTTAAGTAATAAAAACGTAATAAAATTATTTTAAGTATTTTTTTATTCTTTACGTACCTTAGAAGGTTTATTTTTCTAATAAATAGTTGCACTCGGCATGCTTTGCAATGCCACAAACGGTCATGTTTGCGTTCACAACTGGTATAAATGGTTTAGTAACATATCGACGACAAACCAACAAACAAATAAATGTTCTACTTACGGAATATAAATAAACCAGAGGAAATAGCAAAATGCATAATTACTATCAAAACCGCTGTTACTAAACTAAGACATACGCAAAAAAGAAATTTGTACCGACAGTTGTGAATGGTTTTGTATCATTTTAATAAAAAAATATAGAATAAGGGTGACAAACGAGCACACAGTCCGCCTGATGGTAAGTGAATGTCGTGGCCCATAAACATCTACATTTATCCACTATGAAGAATCAAAATACAAATGCGTTATCACCCTTGAGGACTAAGAGTGAATGCCTCGTTTCCAGTAAAAAAGGGTCTCCGGATCTCTACAATCACCATACGAAACACAGCAGTATTAAGCCGCTTTTTTACGCTAATATTCTGTGAGAGCGTGGTCCTTCCCCGGTCGAGCCGACCCATTCGTACTACAACCATAATATAGCTATAGCGTGGCTCAACCACGTAAAAATTTTTTTTTTAAAATAGAGATCATATTCCTGAAAATGTTCATCCGTAATGTACAGTTACCCCATAATTTGGAACATTAACATCTAGGACTTGCACATTTTCATTAATGTTTTAGTAAATAAACTAGGATATTTTAGTAAAAATATAGGACTCTGATAAAATTTTCTTTTTTATCTTGAAAAACGTCAAAACTCAAGGATTTTATTCTGTATCGTCGAGGCGGTATAAATTTTACAATAACTTTCTTTCATCTTTCAGTTTTAAATTCCAATATTACACACAATGGCATATTTGCGCATATATATCAATTAAGTATCGATCCGTCAGCTCGCTTCAATTTAAGTCTGCTACTGACAATCAACTGAAACTAAATAAACAAATTAACTAAACAAATTAGGCAGTACCGTGCCTATTTTCGACATGCCAGCTCCGCCCACTTGGACCTTCCTGTTGTTTTTATATTTCTTATATTCCGTTGTTTTACTTATTAGATAAAGATGTTGAGTAAACGTTTCAAAAGTTTTAAAATAAAACGGTAAAGAGTATTCTGTTTTAGAAGGAAACGCCAATGATAATATTTTTTTAACAATAATAAACAAATTAGGACTAAATATAAATAGACACAATGACCAACTTAATGTTGACTGTAGACTTCATTACTTGAACTGATGACAGCTGAAGATTCCCTTTCACTAATGGAGGGCTCCAAACCCACATCCCGAGATCACTCAACTGCCTCCAGAGGTGAGTTTTATTTGTATGTTTTATTAATATTAATAGCAATTTTTACCTATGGATGTTTTGGAAAATCTATTTCATATCACACATTCAATAGTACCAATATAATTCTTTAATTTTATTTCGTAGATAATTAATAAAGGAGAAATTTCTAGAACATCTAAATCTATATTGCTACTGACATTTGTAAAATAAAAATAGATGAATATTAAAGTAGTATTTGCTCATCGCATGCATGTACATATTTACTATTATTAATATTAAAACACACTGTACACACACACACACAGTATGCATGTCATTAGATTATTAACCAACAGTTAAGATGTATATAATAATAACTTATAGTATTAACTTATAGTAATTTTTGTTCACGATGAGTATAATAGAAACGAAATGTTATTAATTTTTACTTTATTTATTTGAAAAGAAATCATAGTTATTTTAGTGTTTTTTATTAATTATTTTGGGAAATATATTATTTAATTATTGCGTGATTTTTTCAAATGAATAATTTCAGCATACTCCGTATTTACAGCGTTTCGGATATTTATAGCATCCATGGTCACGGTAGGAATGAGATTTTTGACCTTCTGATTTTATAGTTATCCGAACTATCATCGGCCTAATATTAAGTTTTGGTTCAATATATACAAAACAAGCTTACAGTATTTTAAAATCGTGTAGTATTTTGCTTGAGTGTAATTTTTTGTTAATGGAAATCGGTGCTAATTTGCAAGATATTGTGGTCGTCGTGGGGCGTCGACGTTCACTTTAATATTTTCTTTTACTCCAGGTTTATTGTCCACCATACTTACACTCGTGCAACTTATAAAGGGATATTACACTTGACGAGTGGTAATAAATTGATTATTCTTCTTTGTGCCATGCTCTTATGGAAGCCTGCTTCAAAAGGTATCAAATTTTTATATCATACCTTATGACAGCAGGCGTACAGCAGACACACACTCGACTGGAGCCAGTTTTACTCGATTGCTTTAATTTAGACGTAGGACCCGAAGCTTGCTGTCGTGCAATATTTGATAGTTATGCTAGAGCTTGGTGGCCAGTTATTTTCCGTCATAGATCCCTTGTGCTTTCTGAGAAATTTCCCACGGTAGTTGTGATGAATGGTAGTAACTAATGGTGTTATCGTCATTACACCACTATATTGTGTATAGGAAAAAGAGCTACTTGAAACAATATTAAATTATGTTTGACATAGATGAACATGAAAATGAGAAATACTTTAGTCTATCGTGACCATGTGAAACATCGGTAATTACAAATAAGTTAAAATGAACCGAGACCAAGCTATAAAATAAGTTTTCCTCAATAGTATTGTAATGTTTCAGCTTTTAACACTAACGGTATAATTTATGATAATTCACCATGGAGGCCGGGAAGAGAGCCAGCGGAGCTTCGAGAAATTTCAGAAAACAATGACAGGAAAATAAAAAATGTTGCTACAAGGATAATGTCAAATGGGGTTGAGGTTTTAGTAAGAGACAAAAATTCTGATGGAAAACACGATCAGGTAATTCTGGTTTTGTTATTTATTTCTATTATCAAATAATGAGTATTTCGAAAGATCTTTATTTTAAAATTGCTTAAACATTGTTTTGTTTGTAATTCTGTAACTTAAAGCACAAACTTACTATTTACTATATCAAACTCATCTTTGCTTTTATTTTCTCAGCGTAAATTTAAATTCATTCACATAACATCCATGAAACCACCACAATTTCACGTCAGCACATCATCATCACCTAATAAGTCATTGATATCATCAGCCGTTGCAACTGTTCTGAATCATCAGCAAATGACCGCCATGTTTCCAATAAAAAAACTTATGCAACACAATTACATAATCAAGACATGTATGACCACGTATACATATTTAACAACGGTAGTTCAAAATAAACGAAGTGCTATATCAACATTCGAGACTATTGTTTCTGTGATAACTACTGAATCATTGACAAATCTGTTCGCTTCAGATTTATTAGGAGAATTAAGGCCGACAAAAGTAAGATTCCAGTTAATTTGGGAGTTCTGGTATTTGAGCTAAGTCCTGAATGCCAACACCTCGAGTATTAATGGCAATCCCGAATGAAATATTTATAATACCTACCTTTTATAATTGAATTGCTTACCCCGCATTGTTGGTCCACAGCTCGTTACAATACTGACACGAAACATATTAAATATTAACATTTAGTGGTTTTGATGATTACTAACTTAATAATTTTTTTTACTAATTCTATTTAGTTTTCTATTAAGAGTATTTTATATTTATTTAATAAAATATTTATAGCATCTTAGCAAACTAGTTACAGAGAATAGAGAATCCTTCACTATTGAACACATATTTCTTAATCTGCAAAGTGCCCACAACCCTACTAGAACCCGTAGCCTTTGTTATCTATAGAAATAATAATTTTTTGATGTATAATTTTTGTTCATATTTTACTCTAGCATATATAAGATCATAATCTTATCGTTATTTTTTTGAAAACTCCAACAAATGGTAGAAATTTTTATTAATATTAATACAACGTTAATTTTCAGACAAAATTTATGGAGATTAAAACAATACAGCCATCGGCGCCAAGTAATATGTTTGTCAGTAGTTTTTCAAAAATTGACAAAAGAATCGATAACAAAGAGGAAAATTCACACACCTTTGATTTGATTCAACCATCTGAAGTTAGCCAACCGCCATGTTCTCTTTCCTGTTCTTGTAGCAATACAAAAACAGAAAGTTTGAAAACACAATACACGACTTCATTATCAGCTTCAGAGAAATATAATACGAAAACATCTAACTACGGTTTTGTCAAAGTTGATGTTCGACCTACGCAAAAAGAAACAGACAACCAAAGTCAGTATGAACATGATGTTAAAGTACATTCAGCGCCAACAGACAAAATTGTAGAAAAATATACGGAATTCGTCAATGACTACTCGGATGAAAAAGACGCAAATTCTGTTAAAGAAAGTGATTTACTTACTAATGAACAAGCACCAACAGTATCAAATAAAAATAAAATAAGTAACAGTAAAGTACCTGAAGATAATAAAACAGAAAAGCCCGTTAAAACTAATAAGAATAAATTTGTTGTTGCTGATCTCTTTAAATTAGGATCTTTAGGTATAAAAGGGTTATCACAATTGGCCCCGGTTATAGAAAAAATGACGGACACTTTTATGAAAAGGCAAGATACAAATAAAACAACAGCAACAAATATTAAACCAATAAAAAAACTAACACCTTACAATGCTAATGAACGAGTTGACAGTGACTTAGATTTAAAGCATAACAATTTTCCAATTTACATACCAGTTGATGAAATGGAAACTTCTGAATCACAAATTGCCTTTACAAATGCTACTTTACATCAAAATTTTGCATGGGCTTCAGAATTAAAGCAACCAAAATCACGTATAGCTCCTCCAAAAATAATTCATGAAAGTCCTTTAGTTAACGGTGGAATACCAATAAGTCCTGGTGAAATTATCACTGCAAACTCTGACGTGATAGTAGGTAAACCAGCTGTTGGAGGACCATTGACTTTGGTAGCGAGTGGAATTAAATTACAGAATCCCGTAAATCCTCCTCCAATCGATAATTTTATGTCAAACAGTGAATCGTATTTAGTAGCAGAAAATTCACCTTTTAACGAAAAATCGGTTTTACCATCAACAGTTGATGACTCATTTGACTTAAGACCGCCTGACTTACCAAAAATAAAATCAAATCCAACCAGAGATCACCACAGACAATCAATTCATAATATGCAAAATCTGTTTAATAAAAAGATTCCTTCAGTATTATTACATCAACAAAAAGTTTCATCTGAACCAGTTAAAGAAACATCTATAGGAAACCATGGCAGCATATCATTTATGGATTATTCTTCATCATTAACAAAACCAAATAAAAACCTACCTTTCGAACAACATGTCGATTTTCGTCCTTCCAATAAAGGAAACCAAAAAGAAGAAAATGTTATTGACAACAATCCTAGCGCCTCAGAAATAATAAGTACAAGTGTAACTACTGATGGGGAATATGCTGTGTCTATTAGTCATGATTTAGTAAACAAGCCGTTTCTGGTAGACATTCAACCTTCAAGGGTTGCTAATGTTATTATACCACATGGAAGCTCCACAGCATTAGTTTTTGCTGGGTCATCAGAACCTCATAAAACTGGTGATTATATTGATGATCCACTTCCCTATCCTGAACCTGGCTATTTTGGAAGTTTTAGTATAGATGCACCACAAATGACTTATGTTCACAACTTTGCACCTAACAATAAACCAATTTTAGTGAAATCAAGCAATCCGTCAACCTATCAAGGACAACAATTAAGAAATGATTTCAAACCCAAATGGAAAGATACTGAACGTCCTGCAGATTTCAATACTATGCCAGCATCTATTAGTAACCAGGAAATAAATAAGCAAGTTGGTCCGCAGATCCTTTACAATCCTGATATTTATAAAAGTGATGCACAAAAATACAATGTGGTTGGAGAAAACGATAAGTCTAAAAGTGGAAAAGAGGTAATTGACAAAGAATATGAAAACTATTTAGCAGTCCCTCCTCCTCCACCATCAAAGGTGCAACTAAATCATGATAATCGTTTCGATAAAAATAAGTCCTATAATCAACGTCCAGTTATTCATTCTAAACCAATTCAAGACATGAAAGTGTTTCTAAACATGCAACATCCAATGTCAAAAGCACCAAATCACGATCAAATGCCTCCTAAAGTTACTTCTGAAATTTACTTTGCAGTGCAAAATCCAAATAGTAAACTGATTCCTCCGTACAGGATTCACTTACCACACACGCCTTCATTATACGAAAACAAAAATGTGAATTCACCCGTCAGTAATACGCAGTCAAATAAAAATTATAATTCTCATATTGATCAAGGTTTATTGGCAATGAAACCGGGGCCAAATGTAAATGCAGAAAATTTGTCAAAGGCTGATGGTGACATTAAAAATATCGGACAAATGATAACATTTGATACAACTTATAATGAAGCCAATAATAACAAATATAGTCAAAATTTAAGTATGAGCTCAACAAGCACTCCTCAATTAGATCAATTTAATACTGACATACCCATAGGAACAAACATTGCTATTAGAGTTGAAGACGATCCTTCTAGATATGAAAGTATAGCAATACATAGTAATAAAAAACCTAACATTTATGATAACCATGGACGTACACCCCCAAGAATTTTACTACAAAATAATCAGTGGAACAAAACTGAAGTCCCAAGCGAATTTATATTCATTCCTGCTTTGAATAATAATGTCATTGAAGGTCATATAAAAAAAGATATATATCCTTCTTTGCCACCATCATTTAATAGTCATGCAAATTTTCCCATGATAAACGATTATACAACTTCTAAATATGATTTTGTTACACAAATTATAAGCGAATCCGATAATACTAAGGTGCAAGGCGATCAAAAGAGACCTGCAAAACTAATACCAAATATTCCAACAAATTCACATAGTTGGCACTCCAGTATGCCTGTAATACCTGAGAATGGCAACAATTTAAATAAAATTAATAGTATATATTATGTTGAGGCAACGACAAGAAAAATCATACCTATTTCGTTTAATTATAATAAAGAAAGTGTCCCAGAATTTGGGGAAAAAATCGCAGGCATTGGTAAACCTCCAGTTTGGCAGAATAGCCAAGACTTTACAAGTAATTTAAGTATTGGGCGACCGTTTTCAAAATCACAAGTAAATAAAGACCCAAGTTCTAGTAGTTCAATGTCTACAATTATTAAGCCTAACTACAGTGAAAATTACTTACCTTCAAATTTGGAACCTAAACAACCAGCGTATGAAATACCTATTAAAGATAATAGTCATGAAACTACTACCGCTAAGATTGTAAAAAATAAAAAAGAAAAATTAAAGCCAGTGTATGAAAACTCCGAAGAAGTATACGATGGTGAAGAAGAGTTTGAACACAATGATAGTGCAGATGGAGAAGTAAGCTTAGAGTCAATTAAGGTACCTGTTGTGACATCTTCTAGCGAAACAGAAAATACTTCGTTGAGCTCAGGCGATATGAATTACCATAGAGGCCAAGGATTTCAAACAAACACTCATTCAGTCAGTTATTACTCAGGAACTCAAACAGAAAAACCTTTTATTACTTACAATAACAGTCAAGGAGTTCGATCTAATACAATAAAACCGAATGACTATGTGAGGAACACATATATGAAGCCTAGACCTTTTAAAATCAATACCATAACACCTCTTGATCACCAATTACAGCAGCCACATTGGCAAATAAATCAATTAATGGAAAATTCTACTAACATGTCTTACGAAGAAACCCTGGATCTAAATATAGGCGAAGAAATGAGTACTACACATATGCCTTCTTTACAAGCAACTAGTTCTAAAAAAGATAGTTCAAAAGATTTGCTTAAGTTAGACCATCAGAATAGAACACAGGTAACAAATGAAACAGCTAATATAATTACATCTACCGTGCATATAAAAGATAAAAAACCCCTACTATTAGAGGTGACCGAAAAATCTAATTTGCCGAGCTTTACAATAACCACTGATTTAAATCACAATAAATCCAGTGATATTATTAATTTATCACCTCCTCCACCCATATTTGATTTTAGTTTTAAGCCCTCAACAAAAGATGAGATTATTATGGGAATGAATCCACCACCACCGAGAACTCCACCTCCAAAATATATGCAAAGAGTGCCCCCAACTTCTCGCCCGAGATTACCTGATCGAACTCCTCCTCCGTATAGAACTATGCCACCTAGGGTGCCTACCCAACGACCTAAGAAACGACCTGCAACTAAAGATGAAATATCTACATACAGACCTACATTCGATTTAATAAACAAACACATTCGGCCAAACTTTAATCGCAATCAGCCGTCATCGCAGCTGCTTCCCCCTCCAATAGATAAACCTTCAAAAATTATAACGGCTGTAGAGATAGATATACCACCGCCATCGGTATCTATATCATTAGATTCTAATATTGTTTTTCCAACACCCCTTTCTTCAGGTTGGATGACATCAACCAGCGTTGACTTTTCCTCAAAATTCAATTTTGCTCCAACTTCCATACATTTTCCAAAACAACCTGAAGCTTCTACAGCAGTAAAAATATTTGATACAGTTTCAACCAAAAAACCAGATTATGTATATTCTTATGAAAGTGAATCTTCTATTGAAAACATTGGTAGCTCTGAATCAATATTACCCGAAATAAAAGCTAATATATCAGTCTCGAAGGAAATGAGTACTGAAATAAGTAAAGAACCATTTACTGAAAATTCAGAAATCCAAACTAACAATATCGTGTCAGGCAATGAGATCAACAATCAGTTAACGAATAAAACGAAAGTAAATCCCATGGGAAATAAAAACAGGACTCGTAAACCTTTTCCTATTCAAAGTGACGATAAAAAACCAAATACCAGTAAAAATAAACACTCTAAACCTCAAATCAATATTACACCTACTCGAATTTTAAGTCGTCCGGAAATTTTATATCCGCCTAGAGTACCAAACCGAAAAGTTGTAAAACCAATGCCACCGAAACCTATAATTTCCGTAGCAACTCCTGTTTTAGAAAGTTCAGAATTATCAATTATCGACGATTTTATAGAACCCACAGACGTGTTGAAACAAACTGACTTGACAACAATATTACTTTCTGAAACTCCTACTTTGTTTGAAAATACCAATATTCCTACTTCACCATTAGAGAACAAGGTAAATATTTCGAGTATTCTTCCTACACATCACGCAGGCAATGAAATAAAAATATCAGATGACATTATTCCCACAAAGACAGAATTTAAGACTACTGTAGTTACTTTAACAAAAACTTTGTCAGAACCACCACAAATAGTTTCTAGTATCGGTTACTTTAATCTGACTCATACGTTAACTGTAACACATACAAAAACAAGTCTTATAAGCCAATCAGAAGGGGCCATTACACAAACGTTGGTGGTAACAAATACGCAGACATCGACTGTTGTTGATGTTGTAACTGAAATTCACACACATGTGCAACCAACAACAATTGTAGAAACAGTTACCAAACATATTCCTATTCCGCAAGTTCAACCAACACCTATCCAAGTAATAAAGAAGACCAAAGTAGCACTGGATGATATTTCTATGTCATCTGAAGAGCACGATAATTTAAACATAAAAGCTGCTGAAACAATAGAAAATATTCAAAAAATTGAACAGGATGGGGAAAATGATAGCGACACTTTCTTTGTCGTAATGAACAAATCACAAAACGGAGGAAAATCCCCTCCTGTTAGTACAGACATCGAAACCGGTGACTACGACGGAATTACAAGAAATGAACAAGTAAATAGTAATGGTGTATCACAGGTTCTCTTCGGTGAAATATTGCTAGCTGGAACGCCATATTTGGAAACAACTAATGTCGGTCAACCCATTGGTAAGTTTGCTATTTTTAAGACCATCTTTGCCCTCTATTTACTTATACAAGTAACGATTGAGCCTTCGCCATTTGAAAATGTAATCATAATTCTGCAGCTATATTTGTTAATTTTTTTAAACTTTGGAAATAATATATGATATGAATATATTTGCTAAACTTTGGAAATGACGTGTTTTTATAGTAGTGCTGAGATAAACAAGACTAATTATATCGTTAAAATTTTTGGTAGTAACCGTTTCGTTTACAGGATATGGTAAAGAATGTCAACCGGATTGTAAAGCTTCCCGAAATGAGAGATGTCAAAGAATTGATGGAATGATGAAGTGTGTTTGTAGGCCTGGTTTCGCTAGGATGTTCCCCGACAGACCTTGTAAACGTAAGTACAAAATATTAAAATTATTATAAATTTTAAGTGCTATTTCTTAAACATATAATTTATAAACAAAAAATAATGCACCTGTTTTTGTTTAGCAACATACACGTACTCAGTCAAATTAGCTCTAAAATCTCAAGGGAATGAACCTCTGAAATTCCACGAAAGCTTGTCAGATAATTCTAGTAAGCAGTATCACGCGCTGGCCGTGGCAACCCATGAAGGCATTAATAGGATGATAATGCAGTCAGATTTAAGAGATGTTTATCATGGAGTACACATAACCGGATTCCAACCAGTAAAAATGAAAACAATAAATGGTGAGAAATACCAGGGAGTCATGAATGAATTCTATGTTCAGGTAATAACAGTACGATATATTATTCATATTCTAATATTTCATCATGTTTGAATCTTGATTAGACACCGTTATTCCCTATTTAGTATTTATGGGCACTAGTTTTATATTAAAGTCTTCCTCTTCTTTATCATCATTTTTATGTGTTAAACGTAAGAATTTACAGTATTGCATCAATCGGCATGCATAACTTGAAAGATTGGCGCGTATAACGCAGAGTTAACACCCCCGTAGTCCTAGTTCCCATCAACATTTTTCGAAAATAGACTTCGAAGTTCAATTAGAAAAACTACCGCTATTCACTTGGAAGAAAGCTTAGAGTAATTACATACATATGAGGAAGAAATCAACAACTGGCATCGCCATTGAATTCATAACTTATAATATATTGACATTTTAGATTTTTTACATTGCCTCTAGCTACATAATAATAGACAATAAAAGTTTTAACACATTATAAATAAAGAAAACTAGTAGGCAAGTTGTGACTAGATTTTAAATGAATCAATTAACACTAGAACAATATACATATTTAAGCATTTTATTTGTTTAAGCTCTCGGACAACGCCCACGAGAGTCGATTGAAAGAAGTAATTGAAAAATACTTAAGAAATAATAACCACAGCCTAGGAGGAACCGATGTGTATGCTGCTGATGAATTGATGGACAGATTGAATGTCAGCGGTATGATTTAGTTTTGATTTACATTTACAGCATTAAATTAAATTTGTTTGTTGAAAATTTGTATCAATTTCATCTAAATGTGATAGGGGAGCAGAAGTCATTGCACATGTTGGTAAAGTATAGGTAAAGGTAAAGCATATATATGTCGTACTGCTGGGCACAGGCCTACTTTTATTTTTATTTATGCAGTCCACCACACTGCCAACTATGTGTTGGTGGGCTTCACATGACCTCAAATATTTTGTTCCTCAGGCGTGTAGGTTTTTTTCCTTCGCCGCTAAGGACATCGTAAAACAGCAATTATCATTGGTGTCTATGGAGACCAAAACCAAGTTGTTCGCATACTGTGAAATTTACGTGAAAGCTCTCCTCTGAACTACCGCGATTGGTAAGGTACTTTTCTTCAAGAGGGGTTTAGAAATGCCTATTACTAATATTTCAGATTTCGACGAATGTCTCAGCACTCAGTTCCACGACTGTTCAGAACACGCGCAGTGCTTCAATCTACGTGGAACTTATACATGCAGTTGCTTAGAAGGGTACGGGGACCTTAGTGTTAACCCGCTCTATCCTGGCAGAATTTGCTCCGGTAAGCCCATTTAATATTACAAAGAAATAAATATATTGACTATTGTCTTACTGGGGTACTACTTTTGTTCCTATTTTTATAATTGACCTGAGTATACTGTAACTCCTATTGAATTGTCTTCACACCCTTTGTACAAAAATATTAGTGTTCCTGTGCCATACGCATCATGAAGTCTTTAATGTCTTCTAGCGGAACCAGTTGGATGTGAACGTTGCAACTATCACGGTGCTTGTTATTCAAGAGACGATCATCGAGTACTTTGTGAATGCTTCCAGTGGTACACCGGCAGCAGCTGCCAAGTTAACCTCAAAGGTTAGTTATTATGTACGACTTTTAGTAATACAACATTCCCAAAATTTACTTTTCTAGTTGATTTGAACTGATGTGTCAACATACGATTATTTAGAATAATTGTGTTGGCTTTAAATATAACAGTGCGTCAAATCTTAATATATATAAATTACGTGTCACGTTGTTTGTCTGCGATGGACTTCTAAACTACTTACCCGATTTTAATCAAATTTGCACACTGTATGCAGTTTGTTCCAACTTGAGAGATAGGATATTTGATTGCCCATGATCGTGACCCACGATTTTTTTTGCGCATCTAAAGATTTTTAATAGGACATGACAAAGGGTCTTCGAAAAGGGCAGAACAACGTCTGCCTGGCAAGCTAGTACGAATAGTAAAGAAAAAAAAAGTATCGAAATAATTCTCTTGTGTTCGATGTAAGCCATAATCGTCCGATTGCAATTTTAGAAGAAATTTTTTTAATCATACGATATTTGTTCTCAATTTCTTCATATGTCCTATGTTATTTTCTAAAGTCATCTTTTGGTTACTAAGTATGGTGCCAATCATTGTAAATAATTGAATTTTTTTTCCTCCCTATTTATTTATTTCTACAGATAGTGTATGTGCAACGTTACACCGCCTTGTAGAGTCGTCATGAAATGTATAGGCGACATATTGCTTGTATGAAGTGCTAATAAAACTGTTCTTATAAATTAATATAGACGGGCTCTATTATCGCAAATTGCATAATAAATCTAGAGGTCTCATGTGCAATGGAGAAAATCGTTGTAATGAAGTTGACAACAGATTGAATGAGTTTTTTTGTTTAATGTGATGGCTTTACAAGGAGATGTCTATGAAAAGCTCCGGCTTGGATATTTTGACCACAAAACCACGATATACAAAAGTGCAGTACAACAGCTTGTATATGATAACTAATTCCCATATCAGTAAGTTCTAAGTATACGTATGTACTTAAGTATGTCACATATATTGTCTAACAAAGAGTTAATCACTCCTATAACAAACGTAAAAGTGAGGTGTCAATATATTTAGGATAACAATATTGTACATAACTTTAAAAAAAAGTTCTTTAATGTAATTTGATTGTTATCGGTTTAGTTTTCCATATATTGAATAAATAAAAGTTTAAATGTTAAAGTCAGGCGGATTTTTTTTTCAGTGGTGCTAATCTCCTTGGTGGTGCTAGGTGCATTACTGACGGTAGTATTGGCAGTGTGCTCGGTGGTTGCCTGCACCCGCCGGCCGCGACCACCTCAACGCTCCATTGTCACTTGTATACAGGGAATGCCAAGCTTGCACCAGGTATGTAAAATTACAGCGTAGCTGCTTTAAAATGTGAACAAGTGGCACATTAAAAAAAGGTTTTTTTTTGAAGGTATGTCAACTGAAATACTTTGTAAGACCTATCGACACTTAGAAACTAACTACGGTATTCCCAAATAATTTCAATTTCTATAGAAATTTTTTAATACCGTAAATCTAAGTAAAGTTACAACCAGAGTTTTGTTGTTAAACTAGCTTGTTATTCTAACATAATTATAAAAAGTTTTAGCGTTTAATTAAAAGCAAAAGCCAATTTCATAGAACTAAGTCTAACTTTGTGGCTTTTTGAGTAGAATAAGGAATGTTACAGGCTCGAATGGCGTCTAAACATTAAAAATTTCAGTATTTTTCCACCTTTAGGTGTTGAAGACACCCACATCATAATTGGATTAAAACATGTTGTCAGATTGTTACACTGCTTCGCTGTATGCATTATAAACTACGAAGGAAACCGTTTGCTTCGAATGTCTAAAATAAGGGTATCCGATAATGTAATGGAGAGGGAGGAATTAGGTCATGCAATTCCTGCGCACATTCTGTGAAATGTGTGCTGCAAAAAAATGAAAGGCTGATTACTGAGGGCTCATACGCGTTTAGAATTTTTTACTTTAAAATTATAGCCTATATACGTCCCACGGCTGGGTATAGACCTCCTCTTATTTCTGATAGGGTTTAAGGGCAAGGAAATCCAGCGGGCTGCCGAACTTCACATGTCTTACCAATATATTTTTTTTATTTCTCGGACATGTTTTCTTCCAGGTTTCCTTGCGATGTTTTCCTTCACCGCCGAGCACGTTGTAAATCAGCACTTAAAACTGCAATTAACAATTAGATTGGTGCCGGGTGGGATTGAACCCGGGTTTTCGTGAAATTTAAAGCGAGCGCACTATATAATCTTTTAAATCAAATCATATAAATCTTACTTTTATTACTTCCAGGGTACAACACCGTCTAAGCAGCGAGCTGATCGTAGAGCGCTGATAAACGATCGGACGGAGTCGGGTGACGCGTCTAGTGTACAGAACGCGTCCTTACCGTATTTGCCATCTAAGGTACATATTTTGCTTAAATGTATTCCTTTCTGAGATTTTTTTGTCGTTTTTGTACTCTTGCCGACTAACTTAGTATAAAAACTACTAGTTCTGGTTCTTGGTACATTACAAGTATGACGTTTCTATACTTATACTACCTGGCTTAGTATATTCACTGTAATAATAATAATATTAACAGTCGCACTACTCCAACCACTAGACCATCAAGGCAGTCATATATTGACTATATTATATACTATATCGGGGACAGTACTAGTACTTACTGTTACTGTCTCTCATATCAAGCTGCGTCAAGATTTGTCGTAAGAGGTAACTATAGAATATGGTTTTTTCAATATACTATGAAGACCATATGGCTTCTCATAGATGGCGGTAACCAGCGACGGTAAGCAGCGCCGTAGTCACGTCTGGTACTGCCTTTGAGTATCAACCATTTGGTTCAATACTCAAAGGGTACTGCCTATCTCGCTATCTTATGGTTGCAGCATGAATGGGTCGGCTCGACCGGGGAAAGACCACGCTCTCACAGAATACCAGTGTAAAATAGTAGCTTAATGCTGCTGTGTTTCGTATGGTGAGTGTAGAGAACCGGAGACCCTTTTTGACGGGAAACGAGTCATTGCATCTTAGTATTCAGGGGTCACAACGCATCTGCGCTTTGATTTTAATCGAGGATAAATGTTGATGTCTATGGGCCACAGCATTCACTCACCATTAAGTGGATTGTGTGCTCGTTTGTCAGCCATATTCTATAAAAAATTCTATCAAAGGTCCATTACTGGACATTAACCTCTCTATAGATTGTTTTATAGAGGTTTTATTTTTATTGTTAGTTGTTATTATACGTTATTATGTTGTTGTACGTGGTAGAGCCATGTTGCAGCTATATTATAATTATAACCTTAATGGGTCAGCTCGATCGGGGAGGGACCACGCTCTTGTAGAGTAAAATAGTGTTTCGTATGAGACATGAGATCGTATGAGATATGAGAAGGACGTTTCTCCACACTAACCGTGCGAAAAAATAGTGTGAAGAAATCCCTTTATACTGGATCCGAGGCATTCCATCTTAGTCCTCAGAAGTGACACCGCATCTACATCCATTTACAATCACTTATTCTATAAAAAAAATTAGGATCTCATCCCATATCCCGTCTTGATTACCTCTGTCTCCTCTTATAACACCTACGGGACTATATGTGCAGTGGATATTCATACACTGCTAGTACATGCTTCAACAACCAACACTTTATCGTTTTTTTTTGCGCCCGAAGCAAATATGGGCAACTCTCCGGAAAGCGGGGGAGGGAGGTTGGGAATGCTCATAGCATACCACGCAGCCGGCTGCGTGGTTATGTGGTGACTCTTACCCACTAAACCCAACCTTTTAGGAACTGGCTTAACGATCTAACTAGAGATCTCTAAGCCGTATACGAACGCGACCCTCCTTGGCAGAAAGGAACTTTATCGTTTAATGATTAGGTGTTTATATGGCAGCGTTCGTCAAGCAAGAAGGGTCTGGCGGCGACGATGTCAGAGCCTCCCGCGCACGCCCCGCCACCGCCGCCGCCGCCTGCAGTAGTCATACCGCGAGCCCGTCTGCACACACACCACTCCGAAAGGTACGTTTTCATAAAATTGAAGAAACACTTTACGTGGTAGAGTCACGCTGCAGCGATACTTTCGTTGTACCACGATTGGGTCGACTAGACTGTAGTAGGATCACGCTCTCACAGAATACCAGCGTGAAATAGCAGCTTAGTGCTGATATGTTTCATATGGTGAGTATAGAGAACTGGAGACCCTTTTGTACTGGAAACGAGGCGTTCCATCTTAGTCCTCAGAGAAAAAAAATATAAACAAATTTTTTTTATTAAACGTTTGAAAAGTTTTTTTGAACAGTTACTTGCCTTTGAGCCTGAGACTCTGTGAAGTGACAAGGTCAAAGATGCCTACTTTGTTTATGGTTTTATTGCCGTTCGTAAAGTAGAGTGGATTTTCGATAGATTTTAGTTAATTTATTTATTTAATTCAAAATTTTGGTTTTTATTTTTGTAAAATATCAGCGCCATAGACATACACAAAAAGGTATGCGTAGGATGTGAAAGAAGTGAGAGTAGTGTGTCAGGATTGTGCCAAATGGGAATTCGTAGGCTTTGACTACCCCTATGTGACATGCGTGAGTGTTTATGCATGCATGCACCTATTTACTTATGTGAATGTTTATTGTTACTTTTTAGGCGACATTCTAGTTGTTACATTTAGTCTCTGATAATGCTATTTTAATTCAGAAGCGAAAAAAAAATACTTTTCAATTAACGCTAAAAACTGACGATCGTCTTTTAAATGAGATTTTTACTTTTTATTAAAAGCTTTTTTTTTCAAGGTTTTTTCAATTCAAGAGATTTTTATAGCTGCAGCACGAATATAACTCGATTGGGGACGAAAAACTGAGGCTCTTTTATCATGTTTTTTTGGTAATTTTTGTCTTTAAATCTTAGTCGTCGGAGGTAACAACGAATCTTTATTTTTATTCGTGATATAAGATCAATATAATTGGGCGCGTTTGGCAGAAAAAAGCGCTAGCAAGCGCTTGTAAGCAAAATGGCGATCGTAAGCGGTAAGCGCTGTCAAATCGTAAGTAGCTATTTTCCTCTAGAATACGATGTTAGTTTTAACCGGGGAACCTAACCTAATTTAAATATATGTTTGTAAAGTATTCATATTAAAAACTAACCAATCATGAATTTTTAATAACATGTATATGTTTATTCATGTCATTATATTACTTAAAACTAATATTGCACAAAACAACTTATAAACTCTACTTCAAAACAAACAAATTAAATAAGCAAAATGGCGGATTGTGTCAGCGCTACCGAAGTAGCAATCGTGTCCTGTCCGAAAACTATTTCAGCGCTTATAAGCGCTTGCTAGCGCTTTTTTCTGCCAAACGCACCCGTTGTCTATGGATCTCAGCATTCACTTAGCATCGGGTGTCTGTTTAAATACATAAGCTGCAAGTACACCTGTGTTATTGTAATATCTCCTGCACAAGTGACCATATACGCACTCGTATTTATGGTAACACTATTATACATATCGTACGTTTATAGATTCGTCATTTTTATTCATTCCATTTTTCAAGTTAATAGAAAAAGTTTCAGCTAACTCTTAAAATTTTTTGCTATGTATTCTAGCCGAGACAATCTGGCGAGGAAGAGGAGCTTAGAGCTGAGTAACGAAGCGAAGTTGATCAGCTATTTGGAGTCCGGCACAACGACAGCGAATGATGAAGTAATTGTTTTTTAATTCATAAAAAATATAACATGAATGCTAAAACTCATACTTCCTCATAATATCAGGAGTTACTTTGCGGATATACATTATATTTAAGGTGTTAAAAATTTATTAGCTAAGATCCGCGTAGTAAAAAAAAATGTGTCTTATCTAATTTTAAGAGCACCTCTACTTTAAGAGCACTACTCCCAACACCACTACACTAGGAACACAGATTACCTCCTAATAATCTGTGACTAGGAAGTACACATCACCGTTGATAATACGTGTTGCGTTTCTAAACGGGATGTACTATTACATTTGCGCTCAGTACAATGACAAAAAAGCTGTGGTATTTCACGTGGTTTAGCACTCTTCGTCGCCACCACTGAAATCTTTGATTGTATAAAACTAGTTTTTGATACTCGTTTTAAATACTTGACAGCAGCCATGGTCAGGGGGAGTGGGGCTTATTTTATATCGTCGACGTTAATTTTACAGCACCCACAGTCACCGAAGTCAATTTTTGAATGCGAATTTTGTGTATATTTCTGAGCCTTATAATGTACCGTCAGGTCTTTTTATGGAAATGTTTGGTGTAGTTGAAATTTGTCAAGTGTAACCATTCAATAAAAATGAAAAAAACAATGGATATTAAATTTAATGTTATCTTAGCGTCAATTCATTGTGTCAGAAGAAAAAACATAATGAAGTAATTGGTCGCTTTTCAATAAAAATATTCAATATCATGTCATGTAGTGGCGTCCCGTAGGTGTATTGAGACAAAGGGGAATGAAGCAGAGTATGTGTCTTCCTGATTATAACTTAACAATAATAACAAGTGGTAAAATTAAAAATTTGTACAATCGACTTCAATATAAATGAAATGAAAACATCATCAATGTATTCGAAGTCAAATAAATACGCATCATCAAGGATAGCTCAAAATCCGATCAGATTTTGATCAAATTTATATGGGACTACACGTATAGCACCAGCTTTCAAATAAAAAAAAGAATGAAAAAATCGGTTCACCCAGAAAAAAGTTCTGAGGTAACACACATAAGAAAGTATACAGACGATTTGAGTACCCCCTCCTTTTTGAAGACCATAGAATACTATAATACACAATAGAATAGCTGTCAACATCATTTTGTACGAGAATAGGCGATCCCGGGAGCACTCATACAAGCAATTACGTCGTATTATCAATTAATCACTACTACAAAACCGATTCGCTGTGTTGACAGACGAATTTTAATACATATTTATTTGTAAATAGCGTGCAATTTGGCATTTTCTAAATAATTTGCGTGCGAAATTTGGAAACGATTGTAACGTTAAAACACATCTCGCGTTGACATTTATACGTCTGAATAGACGTGTTTGTGGCATTTTAGTGGCTACACGGGCTCCGCCCACGTCCTCGTTCTATTATGTATGTATTATACTATTCTATGTTGAAGACGGTTAAAAATAGCGGTTGCTTGGTGAATTCTCTTAAAAGCAATCTGTGGGTGAGGTCTATGTTCAGTAATGGAATTTTGATGAGCTCTAATGATGATGATGAGGACCCTTCATCTGCCTAAGAGTTGGTCTGGATAGATACCACCCTCTTAACTACTTCTGTTACCAAGCAGCAGTGAGTGCACTCTTGTTTTCCAGTTTAAAGGGTAGCGTATAATTAGTCTGTGAGTTCCAGCTTAGTCCACAGACGTGACAACGTCGTTCTTTGTTTGAAGCTGGTTGTGGGTTGTCCATGAACTGCAATAGTCACTTACCATCAGGTGGACTGTAAGTTCAATAGTAAGTAGTAAGTTACAAGTTCTATATTATAATAAATTTTTAATATTTGACACCTCAGACATGCAGGTTTCCTTACGATAGTTTCTTTTACCGGCAAAGCACGTAAATCGGCACTTAAAATTGCAAGTAACCATTTCATTTGTGCCAACAGGAGTTGAAACCGGGTAGCACACGTATTGTGGAACTATCCATAGAAGCATAATCACTTGTATCTAATATTAAAAAAAAAGAATATGATTTTTTTACGATTATAAAGCATATCATCTCTCTCATAAGGTCTCAAAGTTAAAATATTCATTAAGCAAAAATCAATGCAACTTCTATTCGTTAAGACTCATGTATTGTCCTCCATTCTTGTTGTCCACGTATTATATAGGTATAAATATTTAATTACAGATGAGAAGAAAGCATAGCCTGGAATCATCATACAGTGCACAAAAAGAGCGACACGCTAAGCAAGGTATCTTTTAATTTTTTATATTAACAATACCAGCAATAGTATTAATATAACTTATTCTTACGTGGTAAAGCCACGCTGCCGCTATATTCTAGTGGTAGCACGAATGGGTACCGACTTGAACGGGACAGGTTCACGCTCTCACATGATACCAACGTAAAATAGCAGCGTAGTGCTGTTGTGTTTCGTATGCTGAGTGTAGAAAACTGGAGACTCTTTTTACTGGGATCGAGGAGACATCTTAGTCCTCAGGGGTGGAAACGCATTTGTACTTAGATTATTAATAGAGGATACGTGTGAATGTCTATGGGCTACAGTATGCACTTACCATCAGGTCAAATGTGTGCTCGTTTATGCTGTAAAAAACTAGTATACCCGTTGATTTATCCAAATGATGAGTCCAATAAGTCCAAAAAGATCGCGTCGAAATCATAGATTATTGTAATCTACAAGTTGCAGGTTCATATCAGGCTCGAAGGATCAATTCTATGTTTATTACCTAGTTTGATTGCTAATGGGATGGGAATATAGTAAAGCAGAAAAGATTATTAGACACGTCTACCTTTTATATTTTCGTTACTTTTTTAGAAAAATCTTAGCATCTAATAATTACATCGCCTCTTATTGTCATCTACGGATTATTGTACATACGAAATTACTACGAACATATTTATATACTTAAATAATTTTTTTTTTATTACTGGTCATGACTAACCTCTTTAAGTATGCGTCAAAAAATTTAAATACCCGTTTAGGACATGCGACTTGGTAAGCCCTGAGCTATATGCATAAAGAATTTTGGTCTGTTTTAATTGACGGTTCCGTGGCACAGTGGCTTAGCAATGAGTTGCTGCACTGGGGGCCGCAGGTTCGACTCAAGCACGGAACAAGTATTTGCATGGCCTACAAATAATAGTTCCGGGTCTGGATGTTTTTCCTTGTGTAATTTATGTTTGTAAACTACCAACACGATACAGGAGAAAATCTTAGTGTGGGACACGTTTTATGAAAAAAAAAAAAAGAAACTAGCTGTGTGGTATGATATATACTGAAACAAAAATACTTCTTCAGCCATAAAGTTGTTTTGATGTCTGTTTTAATTCCTGATCATCAAATATAAAAGCAGATACACTATCGGAAGCTAAAAATTCAGAAATGAAACATAGATATCTTTAATATATTTACAATACAAATACATAGTATGTTAGCATGTTTCGAGTGCAAGTGTGTGAGTGTAGCATGCATGATCACAGAAAGACTAAGATGTCTGACGCGTTGTTATAGTTGTTCAATGCTTTATAAAGATTTTCATTAGTTAAGTTACTAGTTTTGTGTCGTAATTTTTGTTTCAAGTAAGTGATCATGATGTGCATCGTCCACTACCTCATATAACCTCGTGGGTGTCGTAAGAGGCGACGGCGGAAGGCTTCTGTTTCATGGGATGAGCAGCAGCATTTTCGTGATAACTAGTCAAAGTAATAAAAAATTGCGCTTGCAAACTGGCCAAGCGCGGCAGCCTTGCATGTGCATGTCTTATTATTGTCAGTCGTTATCAGGTGATTCTGCTGCGCATCTTCTGTTTCATCTGATATACGCCATGATAATATAGAGGGTGTTATCAATTGCGTGGTAATTTTTTTATAGGATAAGGTGATAAACGAGCACACAATCCAACGATATCTACATCTATCGTCGATTACGAATCAAAATGCAGATGCGTTGTCACCCGTGAGGACCGAGATGGAATGCCTTGATTCCAGTAAAAAGGGTCTCCGGTTCTCTACACTCACCATACGAAACACAGCAGCATTAAACTACTATTTCACGCCAGTATTCTGTGAGAGCGTGGTCCTTCCCCGGTCGAGCCGACCCATTCGTGCTACAACTATACTACTAATATAGCTGTAGCATGGCTCTACCACCTATAAAAATATTGTGTTGTACAAATATCAGCATCGGTTGGATTTGTATTCAGGACCCGCGGAGCGATATGCGTTTGCGATAACTTTTTTATTCTTTCTTCGTTTAGAAATAAAACAAGCTCTTTATACTCTACCAGCACACCATAATCGTCACGCTTAGCAGATGGATTACCGACCGCAGTATTAAACATCTTCAACCTCTGAACTGCCATCCTACACCAGTGAGGATATTTTTTTCTTACAACTAGATGATGCTGAATATAGATTTTTCTAATATATCTCGTAGTCGCGTCATACGCCACCCACGGAGCTAACTGGGGTAGTAGATTCTCTTTCGTCACCAACACACTGCGATATGCGGTAATAGTTGAATGGTGTCAAATTATTTGTGGAATTAATATTGCCCTCAGCTGAAATTTAAACCGAGAAAGAAAAGGTAAAGTCTGTGTCTTTTATATTAACACGTCTCGAAATAAAAGCGGTATATTAGGAATTTATTTAATTACAGGAGCGTTAATATCAGCAGGCTTCAAGGTGTCGACTACAATCCGACCAGAAGAGACGGCAACAGATCGGGAAGACAGAGACGACCTATCGTCTGTAAGCAAAACTGATTTGGACGGCGAATTATCAAGATTAAACACCATGAGAAAGTCATATAGGTATTATTTATAAATTCAGGTAATGTCCAATACTAATATAAACACTGTATAAAGTAATGGTAAGAAAATTACACAATTAATCAAAGAAGAAAAATAATATGCGTAGAATAGAATGATTTTTATATTTAATAAGGCTTACAAGTAATTCTTATTGAAACTCATTTTTTACTCTTACCTATAAATTACTTATTTGTATTACTAACATGTTATGGGCCTACCATGCCTGAAAAATAATACATTTTTATTTTTATTTTTATTATTTATTTTATAAATCGGAGAAAAAATCTCTGTCCCGGAAATAAGCAGGAAGAAATACAGCGGGAATGTTTTCCACAGTAACATAATGCAATATAAAATAGGTTGTACAATTATTACCAAAACTCATTTTAAGAAACAGTTTGGATCACTTCATTTTTAGGGGTTATTATCAAGCATGTTATCATTTATCCCTTTAAATAAAGTCTTTATTTAAAAAAAACTTGTAACAGAGGGAACTTGTATATTTTCTCGGACTTAATTGTAATAACGTATGTATCCATGAACAAATTATTAACTCTGTGGGGTCGAGTTTCACTAGCTTGTGTTTTTTCCTGGTGTATATGCACTTAATATCATCATTAATTGTGATTCAAATTAATTAGTAAATAACCTCTTTTGTTTTTGTTTACATTTTATTTCATTCATTTTATTTTTACTCTGTTGCGAAGTGACAAGTGTTTCGCTGCATCGTTGCGGGTTCGACTCCCATACGGGACAACTATTTGTACTACAATAAATTTTTCACGCTGTAGAAAAATATGTTATTCATTGGGAATTTTTAGGTAAATTTTGACGAAAACTTGAACCAGCAGATAGTTGATGACGTTAATATCTTAAGGTGCATTTGAAGCCTTCGTATACGTACGCAGACATTTATTAATAAACAAAATTACACCTACGTAAAAAAATACACGTCAAAAAATTATATAGATGCCAAGACCAAGAATCGGCTTGCGGTTTAGATTTTGCCAAAACTATCCAATTCTTACATTTAGCATAAGAATTCATAGTTATCTAAATGTTGGTTCGTATTTATTTATAGCCAAGAAGACATGTCTGAATGGACAGACGCTGAAAGAAGGATCGGAGAATTGTAAGTTTCACACATTATAGACAAGAGAATTTACTGCCTTTACATTTTAAAAGCCATGGACGTAGTTATGTGCGTTAAAAAGTATCCAACCCACAAAAAGCTACTTTGAGACTTTGAAGTTAGTATAAGTTATAAGTGATAAAAAGTGGCTTCCTTTGTTTTCTTTTCATCTATTTTTTAATATTTTAACAAACATAACTTATTTTTGACACAGAATGTGGTTTGGATCATTTTTGCATAACTACGTGTATTGTTTTACTTAGGTTTTTTTTTAATATTTACACTTATAATACAAGTTACTTTTATTCAACAACTCTTTTAAAAAAATTTCCAGGACACTGTCAGAGGCGCGCTCAGTGGGAGGCACGCTTCCCGCAAGCACCGGGAGAGCAGCTTCGTCGACACGTTTGACACATCAAGTAATTATCACGATACAACATTAGTCTTACATGTTATCTATCTTACGGCTGTTTCCACTTGTCGGATGTCGGGTTTGACAAAAAAACGAGTGTTCTAGTTAGAGAATATTTTGTTTGTAGCAGTTCATTTATCGGATACTGAATTTTTGCAGGCTCCTTAAGTTATGAGGGTCTTCAAGTGTTGCACGCTTGACAAATTTTATAATTTAGCAGATTTTCAAGTTTAATTCAAGAAAAATGTCATTTTGTTTGTAATAATGCACCCACATAACATTTTCTAACACGTTTACGATTGAACACACAATAAATATATGTTATGCACTTCATCCAGGAGGCCAACACGATGGCTGAACGAGACCTGGGCTCCACCTTCCTTCTACCGCACGTGCATCTCTATAAACCTGACCTTGTGGGTATTTTTGCACTATAACTCTAACGCACCCTAAACTATCTTAATGTTTAAATCACATTGAACTAACTTTAAATCCCGAGTGTACTAATTTAATTAGAAAACTAAATTAATTTTAAGTCTATGTACTTGAGTTTTTTGACTTAGTTCCCGCGCCTTTATAATAGCAAAAAGTTTTGTGATGATTGAAAATGCATTAAGAAGTCGTCAGTAACGTGTCAAAATTAACATACTTTGTTTACAGACGAGTGACGTCTCGGAGTTCGATTCCCTGTGAAGAAAAAGCTTAAGGTCAAGGTTAATGAAGATTTTATAGTATAATTTTTAATATAGTGAAATTCATAGGCATATTTTGGTGCTACTAAACATTGAAGTAATATGTAGGTACTACGTCCACTATATATTCCTTCAATGCTACTGAAAGGGACTTAAGTACCGAAACAAATCGATAATTGTACAAAATATATGTAACTAAGAATCCCCTTATTTGCTTATTACACTCACATCATATATCGAATGTTGAGAATGTGTCCATTTTATTTACTGCCTCATATACAGAGTTATTTTGAAATAACTAGCCGAATTTGCAGAGAAGATTCAGAATAAGTAATATAGGCAAATGGTGAAGAAAAATTAAGAAAAAAATCACAGACATTCTGTCTTTTTATCTCTTAAATTGGGTTATTCCGTTTTTACAACTTAGGGTGGATACTTGGTATCGCGTGTTCGTTTATCCACCTCAGGCGGGTTAGATAATCGGAATTCGTATATTATTTTTCTTCCGATTTACTCCCTCGACTGTGTACAGTCGTTTATAAAAACTGGCACAAAAGCCCTTATATTCTTAATTAAATTGTTAATGCATTATTTTAAATGATTTTACTGCGCACGCAAACATTCGTAAGAGTTGTGAAAACTTTATGAATTGAATCGCATGCAGAGGAGCTCGCGTATGCTTAGTTTTTGCCCATAAATCACATTCAATTTGAGATAATTTCAAATAAAACAAGATGCCTTATTTACTTGTATTTTAAAAAACTGCAATAACGTTATATCATTATTTATATATATTTTAATTTTAGTTTAAAATTTGGCTACTCTTTGAAAAATAACCCTGTATACAGTAAGTTAGTATAAGTAGTTCTATCATATACAATGGAGGCTTATTTTATCACCAAAGCAAAAATAATTTATTAAAAACTATTTATTTAAATCAGCACATCGAATTAATGACTAATTTGTGTTTCTTTTAAACCTCAAGTTCATTCCATTTACATATAACAAATATTTATAAATGCCATAATACATATAAGCATAAATTTAGATAATAAGTGCATCTATGAAAATGATTTGAATAAAGAAATCAATTTAAATGTAAAGTTTATTAGAATATTGCTTGATCGCTCCGATTTCTTATTTGAATGGTTTTCATGCGTTTTACGGTGGTTATTTATATTTCGTACTTATTTATTTTAATGTTTAGGATGTCTGTCTGCAAAGCAAATTAAATATAGTACGAGGAAAAAATAAAATGCCAGAAAGATTCTTTCATTGTATTTGTTTTTTTTTTAATTGTCAAATTACGTTCATATGTAAGGTACACAGGTAAACATTATGTCGCAATACATTTTAATGTGTACCATTACACATTTAAGTAAAGTGTGAGGTTGAAAATCGGGTACACAGTCCACCCGATGGTAATTGGATATTGTGACCCATAGATACCTACATCTTTATTCTTCTTCTATTAAGGATGAAAATGCAGATGAAATATCATCCTTAAGGACTAAGATAGAAGGCGCATTTATCAGAGATATTAGAGAAAAGGTCACTCTCCATATGGAAAGCAGCTTTACCACGTATAAAATACACATATGTGTATGTATATACACAGAATGAATTTTTTTAACGAAACAAAAAAGGGTGAAAAATAAGTAAACAAAGCAATCAATCTATCTATGGCATAGATATTTTTTAAATTAATTTTTTCAATGAATTCCTATTAAATGCCTACGCGTGGCAAGTATCAATGAATTTATAACGTCCTTGATCGTGGACTGGTTGATAAATAAAAAAAATAGATTTATTTGGTAAACTATCAAACACCTTATTTTTCATCAAAAAAGTCATCTGGTTTATATAACTCTTCTGAAACACGAAAGATATCTCAGGCTTTTGGTTGTTTTTATTATTGAAATATTCAATGTGCAAATATAGTGCCAATATTGTGACCAATGCCTTATTTTTAAGGCTTAAAAATAAGGCATTGGTTATATATTTTTTAATTTATTTTTTAAATGTAGAATTTTACGCAACTATGACGAAACAATTTTGTAAAAAAATATTAGTTTCATTTATTTATTTGTTAATTAAATTTTTAAACGTATTTTACTGGGTTTTATTTGCAGTACCTGGTCGTTTGAATCAGATTTGCCAATATCAATCAGGCTTAGGTAGTATGGGAGTAACCGTTACAATAACCTTGTACTGGTGAGCGATACTGTGTCTACTAAGGTATGTGAAGGTAATATGGCCACCTTAAGGTTTACCACCCTATAAAACCAAAAATAGGAAGAGAGCAGAGACAGAAACACAAGATGGTATATAATAACTTATATATTAAGAAAAATGGCACAGTAATAAAATCGACTAAAATATTTGCTATAATGTCAAATGTCCAAATGGCGTCGACAGAGCAGCGTCCTTTTGACCCTTTATTATTTGATTGACCGATAAAGATATATCTTATCACAGAGCTACCTGTGCAAACAAGGCTGTAGTTTCCGAGTCATAGAAAGTGTCCATTTTAACCGGATGACCATATAACCCTCACGAACTATAAGGAAGGTTCAAGGTAAAGTGGTAGAGAAACACGGGGATTTACAAAATGAACTGACAAGTCCTGGAATAATAACGTGATGTTTTTTCCTTTAATGAAAGTAATGGTGAGAAAAGATTACACAGCCCAAATTAATGGTAAGCTAACAGTGAGAAGGCAGCAAATAATTTGCATGGCTATTTGTAGCCAAATAGTTGCTAATAATTTGCTAAAAAACATTTATCCTGATGTTATTTCTAACAAGCAGCAAAATCTATGAATGTGATAGAATACGAAATGAGTTTCGTCTACAAAAACCTCGTCCTACGGTAGCATGAACACAGGTAGCTACCGTATGCTAGGTCTAGCCCATAGAATACTATAATACATACATAATAGAACGGAGGAGTGGGCGGAGACCGTGTAGCCACTAAAATGCCACTAACACGTCATTTCACACGTTTAAATCTCATCACGAGATGTGTTTTGACGTTACAATCGTTTCCAAATTTCGCATGCAATTTATTTAGAAAATGCCAAATTGCACGCTATTTACAAATAAACATGTATTAAAATCCGTCTGTCAACACAGCGAATCGGGTTTGTAGTAGTAATTAACTGATAATACGACGTAATTGCTTGTATCTGTACTCCCGGCGACGCCTATCGTCGTACAAAATCAGTTGACAGCCATTCTATTTTGTATTATAGTATTCTATATTAGTCTAGTCAAATGTTACTTACCCCTGTTTTCGGACGTTTTTACTTTTAACACAGTTTTCAGCAATAATGGACCCAATAATTGATTTCATTATTTTAAGTACCATAAGTTTGATATAAAGGTAAGCAATAACTTGTTTTAGTCGAACTGATATGAGCTACAAAATCAGTTCTTTTAGCAACTAATTATCAACTATTCAACTATAAATTCGCGTGCCATTTTCATTGGTTACTGCTGACTTTTTACTACTGGCTTGATAGGTCTCATTTAATCTGTACTTATTATATATTATATTTATTTATGTAAATAAAGGGTAGTAAAAAAAACTTTGTTTAATTTTGAGACATAGCGTTTTAATCAATATTCAATAGTAATTTAATTTCATCGATAGAATATTCAGCAATATTACAAATACAACGTGAAACAATAGAACAGAGCAACTTAACCGATCTTGAAACTTAATACAGTGTAGCAACGTTCGCAGACTGGCGTTCACCTTCCAACACCGATAGTTTAAGCACATCGACCCTTAAAATATAATATAACTATATATAAATACACTAGCAATGGTATTATATGGTTACTTAAATACGGGGATCCAAAACGCTGATATGAGGCTAACTTTTTCCAATCAGCGTGAAGTTAGCTTACCTAACCTGAACTACATTTCTAGGTCTTATTTTACCACCGTCAGTCTCAATCCATAAAAAAACACTACCAACATTTTATACCGCTTGCGGTTCGTTTATCATGTTTATTCCGCTTTTGTCTACAACATTGGTAACATAGGTGTATTTATTTTAATATTTTTATACCATATTACAAGTGAGCATACCTCAACATTATTTTTATCCCTTAGTCAAATTCGTCTACGACCAACTATTTGAATGGACGAAGCATAATGTATTAAATATTATTAGCAACAATAGCAATTTCGTATTCTTAAACATGTTTATTTATTTTATGTGGGTTATAACGTTTTAACTACATTTTATTATTAGTCGCCTTTTAGAAAATGCTTATTTAAATCAAATAATGAGTTATAAATTTATAATTATTACACATTAAACTCGCATTCTTTTAAAGATATGTTTATGAAAACAAATGGAATTTTTAAGTTTGTAGAAAGTTTACATAAAATTTTAAGTATTTATTTTACTCTCTGACCAATAAAAAGTATTTTTCATAACATAACTAAATTTACGTTGCGTTATACATGGAAATGACATTTTATGATTTGTGTGTGTAAAAAAAACACGAAGAAAGTGCAAAAATGAAATGAAGATTGTGCACTATGTTTACCTATTTATTATTTAATCTATTGCACCTTTACTTTAGAAGTATAAAAGCCTAAGCAGTCTGATTAATTGGTCGTAGCGATCATGTTGTTACTTAATATATCCATTAATAAGTCTACCTAGCTACTTATTTGAGAAATTGTGCAAGACTCAAAACCTGCTCATGCAGGTCAACTTTCTTGTTTAGATTCGAACATGTAAGCAGGACAGAGACATATTCCAAATTCAAATTATTTCTGTATGTTTCGGTATCAAAAATTTTAAGTCGTATCTACTCACTGAGTATTTATAAAAAAAATTGTAGTAAATTATTTTAGACATACTACATGATAATATTTTGACCAAGCTATATTCCACGTATCATAACGCGAAGCGTTATTTGGTATTTCAAAACTATTTTATGCTAAGCGCCTATCTAGAAATTTAATAGTTCAAAGTAACATGGACCGGCGTTGTATAAAAGCCGACGCGTCAGTACAAAAACGAGTACCAAAATACTATCCAATGTATTGGCGATATATAGCCGACTATCCAATACAAATAGTATTCACGGTTAGTCTAGTTGGCCAATAGTTTTTCATTCATATAAATACATGTTTATTACAGTTTATAGCAAAAAGGTCCAGTACTATAAATCTCAGTTGACTAGATTTAAATCTTACAATGAAATTAATTTCTGAATTTGATGAAGTATTTTAGTGTTTAATACTATTTTTAATATGTTAGATCTATACAAAACCTTTCTCATGACTTGATTAGTATAGTATAGTATAGGTATTTAGTATTTTTAATAGTATTTCAATCTTAATCTATAACTTTGTCTAGTAGCGTATCGTGCGATCGCTAAGGCTTTAAGCTGGAAATTTTAAAATTGAAATTACTTTAATACGCAACAAAAAGATATCTAAAATATATTAATGTAACAAATTTTAATTTAAGTTTTATTTCTTTGCAACTTCTTCGAGGCTTGATTGAGAAGGCTTAGCAATCATCGTCAGAGACCTGAAAAGAAAAAAAATAATGAAGCATTTTATCTATACATTTATATCACTTTAAAATTGTATTTGGTGTGGAAACTATGCCTAGAAATAACCTGTTTGTAATTATTTTAGTATATATTTTATGTTGTATGTTGCAGTAATTGCTAAAAATGCATCAATTGGCAACAATGTTACAAAGGCAATATAACCAGCTCCAAGACATGTGACGTTGATATTTTTGCCGATAAGCCTCAAAAATTCAAGCGAAAAGTTATGCAGTTAACTGTTAACAAACATTTAGACCTAGTTTTAAGTTTGTAGTTGTAAGTTTTAAGAAGCATATTCGTTGTCCACATTGTATGCCGTGGCAACCTTTAATTAAGACGACACTTAGATATAAGCCTTCCTGTAATTTGTAGTATTTACATTGTGTTCGTGTACGTCTTGTTGGTTGTCCTAAATAAATAAATAAAAATCAATTCTTTTAAGTATCAGTCTCCAATGTTTAGATATTTGGTCTTGATAACTTGTGATTGTTTGTGGTTGTTGTTTTTGATCCAACCAACGCCACCAGAGAGAAATGTGTTACCTAAAGTTCCTTCTTGTTCATTGATCGAACTTTCGACACGAAAGCTGAAATATGTTGTATTGAGAAATTTATTTTTTACGGACGGTGTGATTAAGCCAAAACTGCAGTAAGCCGGCATAACAATTGTTTCATTAAGCCAGCGGCATACAAATGACATACTTTCCGGTTAAAATCTAATTACTTATAAAAAGAAACCCCCAGATAATTTGCAAGATCTTTCTATCAATAACTTTAAATTTTAATTACACAAAATCTGTGTAAATAGGTAATTATAATATTAAAGAAAACATTATCAATGCTAACCTAAATTGTAAACTAATATTCAAAAAAGTCGACATGGACTTATCTCCTCGCACAAATTTTTTTCCGTAAGTATTTTTATAATCTATGAAAAAGTGAATTTCTATTTCGACATGTTTTAGGAGCTTAATACCTGGTGGCTTAATTCATTAAAAATGAAGCAAAAGTGGACCACCAACGTGTGTTGCTAATGTTGATTTATTGAATCAAGACAACAAACCTCAACTGCTTTCCGTGTAAGGAAGCTTATAGCGCGTTATGTAGAGTATTATGCTTGACGTTTTTTTCGCAGAATCTATAAAGAAGGTATACGGAGCAGAATTACTCTTATAATGGCTGACATAGTCCTACGAGCCTGTAAGCTGAAGAGGCAATAGTCGATCTTATAGTGCCTGGTGGACCCGACAACTGAAGTATGTTTTCACATGTAAACAGAGGTTAGGATGACCCCGCCCCTAAATAGTGTGACATCCTGGCAAAATAAGCAAAACATCGATGGTATATACATGGTTCAGGTATTTGTTTTATGGGAGGAGGCTAATACAGCAAGCTAACGCAGAACTAGAACCAACCTAATCGCGAAGAGAAGGAATATTTATTTACTTATTTGCTTTTTATTATTAATTCAAAAATGATATTTTACATTCTAGTCAAAGTTTCCACATTTCAAACTCAACATTACTACATGCTATAAATACAACTCTTAGCAATTTATTACAACCCAAAATCAACGTCCAAAACCTAACTTAAAGTGATATAGTCACAATTAACAAGAAGCAGGGTAATGTATATGATCAAGTTACGTAATAACGGTTCGCAAACTAAAATAAAAAAGCATTACAATATAAATAGTGTACCTATTTGTCGGTTTGTTCCCGAGAGTGACTTAAACAATAGCAGCTGCAATGACAACATAATACGTTTAGTTTTCACATCACATCTTTAGCGATTGATGGACTCGTATGTGATTGGGTGCGTTTGGCAGAAAAAAGCGCTAGCAAGCGCTTGTAAGCAAAATGGCGATCGTAAGCGGTAAGCGCTGTCAAATCGTAAGTAGCTATTTTCCTCTAGGACACGATGTTAGTTTTAACCGGGGAACCTAACCTAATTTAAATATATGTTTGTGAAGTATTCATATTAAAAACTTACCAATCATGAATTTTTAATAACATGTAATATGTCTATTCATGTCATTATATTACTTAAAACTAATATTGCAAAAAACAACTTATAAACTCTACTTCAAAACAAACAAATAAGCAAAATGGCGGATTGTGTCAGCGCTACTGAAGTAGCAATCGTGTCCTGGCCGAAAACTATTTTAGCGCTAGTAAGCGCTTGCTAGCGCTTTTTTCTGCCAAACGCACCCATTATAAACATAAGAACAACCAAAAGACAAGAAATTGTAATAAGCGGTAACAAAAATGATTATAAAACATAGAATATGAATCGTATTTATTAACAAATAAAAGCTAGTTTCGGATACAAATATGAGCTCAATTACCTTCTTTGAACAGGGATTGGTGGAGAGGGATGTGTAGTTGGTGGTAGAGATGCCGGACAGCTTTCCGATAGAGTTGGCAGTGGACCATCATCCTCCCTTTTCTCTCCTGAGAATCATAATACTAAATTATTAGAAAAAGTTATTGGAAAGATTTTCAAGTGGTTCTTTTGAATATTTATAGGAACTTGTTTAATCCTCTCGATATATTACGGAGGCAACATTATTGTAGTGTACGCATGAATGCAGAAGCAATTTGTTTTACTTTTTTTTAAATATGTGTGAAAAAATAAAGCAACAGATTATACAACTCACTCTTTCTAGTTTTTCTCAAATTCTTGCGAGAGTATTAGGTATTACTTATACCTAAGGAATTGGGTTAAGTAACATTTTTTTCTTAATTTCAAACACATTTTTCCTTGGATCTTTTTTTATAGACTAAGGACAACAAGAAGAAGAAACGAGCACAGCATTCACTAACCATGAGGCTAGTGAATACTGTGGACAACGCATTTGCATTTTGATTAAGAATCAGACCCTGAGAACTAAGTTGCAATGCATCGTTTCCGGTAAACAGGGTCGATTGGGCTGCTATTTCACATTGGTATTTTGTGAGAGCAATTTGTTCATAATAACAAATTCCTTCTAAGGTCAAGCCGACCCATTCGTGCTACAACCTTAATATAGCCGCAGCATGGCTCTTAACTAAGAACTGTGATTTAGTGAGGTCGTCAACAATGGATACCATACCTCTGACTATAGGCGTATCTCCAATATAGAAGGTCGGCGCCGCACCTTCAACAGTAGCCTCTCTCATTGAACTATCACCACTAACAGCACTGAGAGTATCAGTGCTGTCGAACATTATTGTACGCTCCTTCACTTTTGGGGCACGACCATCAGCAACAGTAGCCTGAAAGATAAACAAGGTATTTTACTATCTTATACTATACTGAAACTAGCAACCTGCCGAGGCTAAATGGTTTATGATAGTCCTATAGGTGACTGCCTCGTTGGTCTAGTGGCTGTAGTAGTGCGACTGCTGATCATGAGGTCCTGGGTTCGAATCCCGGGTCGGGCCAAAAATTAATTATTGAGTCTTTCCGTCAAGAAATTCTCAGTGGTTGCCCGGAGTCAGAAAGTTGGTGGTGTCTCACCCCCGTGCCTCGGAAAGCACGTAAAGCCGTTGGTCCTGCGCCTGATCTCTCTCCGGTCGTGTCGGTTTACCGTCCCATCGGATTATGAGAGTGAGGGAATAGAGAGTGCGCCTGTGCTTGCGCATACACTTGGGCACTATAATCCTGTCCTGCGCCGATAGCAAGCTTCCGTTGAGGCAGGTCGCCGTGACCGAAATTCGGTGAGGAGGACATTATAGGTGATAGGACCATCATAAACCATTTATTTTATAAATTTTACATTTTAAAAAATGCTTGTGATTTTTGGATAAAATATAGCCTAGATTCCGCCTGGTATTGCTCTCTATTTTTTCGTTAAGTTTCATCAAAATCAGTTTATCCATTTCTAAAGGCGGGTCTACGCTAGAGGAGCCGAGCACTAGCCGAGCACAAGCTGAGCCGCTCTACTCGCGATGTCTAGTGTGGACGTACAACGAGCCTGATATATGTAAATCGATGCATGCGATGCTAATCTCATGCACAGTACAGTACGAACCAAACGCTCGAAGCGTGCTCGTTCTAGGCTTGATCATGCTCGGCTCGTCTAGCGTAGACCCATCTTAAGATTAGCCCGGGCAGACAGATAGACAGACAAACATTTTAAAAATAGTTTAAGGACTTTTTATTCAATGTGTAGTGTTCGTGTAAGTATAAGAAATCTTTAAAAATGGTTGTTCATGTCTTAAATCTTCAAATAATAACCCCTTGGCTTTAATACAAACTAAGTATATCAATATTACATACAGACGCTTCAATTTTATTAATATGTGTATAAATATTGTTAATGCCAATAAATCATAACCAGATTTAGGCTACAGTATATAAGTCTATGCTGAAAACCTTCACAATAAAGTTACAACCTATATACGACCCACTGCTGGGCACAGGCCTCGCCTCATTTCTGAGAAGGTTTTAGGGCAAAGAAGTGGCCGCTGTGCTGCTCCAATGCGTGTTGGCGAAAACAATAATTTGTATGATATTACAAGGTTTTGGGGAAGACTGACTCAGTACTCAGACCAACAATATATATGTGGAGTGCTACGTACATTTTAATATGTCACTGAAACCATGCTCATTTTTATTCTTACTTTTTTTAACAGCTACACGCACACATACACACCTAAAATCATGTTGTTGGTTGTAAATTTACTTTGCATGCATATGTTTTTACAAAAAGTTAAGCGTAGCTTTGGCGTGGAAATGTAATGTCCAGACATGCGGGTTTCCTGACGATGTTTTCGTTTATCACTGAGCACGTTTTTGATCAGCACTTAAACTTAACAAAAATCATTTAAATAAAAAGTTCATTGGTACGGCGGAGATCAATACCTGAGTTGCTCGTGTGCTGTGAAAATACTTATTAATTAGCGCTTACCCACAGCTACCACGTATGCATCATAGTATAATTATTTTTTAATTTAAAACCTTTATTGTTCTAACCATAAACATTACAAATGGCAGATTTAATGTCTTTGTAACCTTTATGGTAGAGAGAATCGATGTAAATTTCATAGTACGCGAGCAAACCGAGTTCGATCCCCGCCAGCACCAATGAAATTGTTAATTGTAATTTTAAGTGCTGATTCACCATGAGCTCGGCGGTGAATGAAAACATCGTGAGGAAATCTGCTCGTCAGAGAAAAAAAATCGGAGACATTTGAAGTTCGTCCACACGCATTGGGGCAGCGCGGCGGACACTTCCTTGCCCTAATACCCTCTCAGAAATGAGGGGAGGCCTGTGCACTTTAGTGGGCGTATACAGGCTATAACTTTAACTTTAAACTTTATGGTTAAAACGAGTATGAACTTGAACTGAAAACTAGTTCTTGACGGCAAAATATATAATAGGGATACTAAGAGCTACCAGGGCGGACTTCTAAATTTATGATGGGAGCTGAGAGTATGGTAAGCGTTATCGACTTCGTTAACTTAAGCCGATAGTGTGGAGCTTGTCGTCGCTGCGTAAGAGTAGCAACAACCCTAAACCATCCCATGCATATCGTAAGAGGCGATAGAGTGAAGTGAAACAAGAGATGGGTAGCATTTTCTTCATTACGATTTAAAATAATACAAACTGCTGTTGCCAACCCAAGCGTCAAGCGTCAAGCGTGGCAACTACTGCACTATTGCATATTGACTTCTTTTTTATACAGTAAAGATGGCAAGCGATCACACAGTCTACCTGATGGTAAATGGATGCTGTGGCCCATAAACATCTACATATATCCTCGGTTAAGAATCAAAATGCAAATGCGTTGCCGTCCCTGAGGACTAAGATGGAATGCCTCGTTTCCTATAAAAAGGATCTCCGGTTCTCTACACTCAGCATACGAAACACAGATACACGTGAGAGCGTGGTTCTTCCCCGGTGGAGCCGACCCATTCGTGCTGCAACTATACTACTAATAAAAAAACTTTTCAAAGATCTCCACTATAAGGCAATCTATGACACTTGTTCAGCAGTAACGGAAGAATGAGATATTATTATTATTATTACTGTGGCAAGGGACGTCGTCTTCAACGAGTCGTATGTAGTTTTTATAAGACAACTTACCTTCTCTAGTTGTCTGTTTAATAAGGTTATCGTTTATATTTATTGAAAGCCTTTAAAAAATTGCAAACTGTTTTTGTTTCTTCGATTTTTTCAGTTCAGGATTTAAAAAATTCGTTTAAAATCTATGATTTTCAGCGGATCAGAATATAAAAATATCTTTATTTATACTTACCAGTTTTTCAGTTTCAGTATCAGGTTCTTGTACATCGTAATCGTGCGAATGTTGCTCACTGGATTGATACTCTAAGCTTTCCATCTGTACTGTGGTTATTGGGTCCAGAGTGTCCAAAGACGAGACCATTGTGTTGGACCCTGGAGTGCGTACCGCTGTTATCTTTGTGATTAGTATCAAGCTTGGTGGGATAGCAATATATTAATATATAAAATAAAAACATGGATATAAAACATCATTGAACAAAGCTTTCGTATCCAGCAAATATTTCAAGATTAGGTAAAAAATAATTAAATACTAAGAGATAATGAAAAGTTTGGATAAATTTAGGTTAAATTACAGCTGTTTTATTCAAAAGTCACATCTTCTGTTTTTATAAAAGCAAACTCAATTATGCGATTCTGAACGATCACATGTCGATTATTTTGATATCTTTAACCAGATACAAAAGCTTTTTCAACCGACTTAAAAAAAGGAAGGGTTTCTAAATTCGTCAGAATTTTTTTACTGTACGAGTATGTTTATGTAGTGATTATTCTCTATTATCATGTCCGATTTCAATGATTTTGCTTTGTCAGAAAGTATTCAGGGGTAATCTCACATAGATATGGTCGATATCTAATAATGGATACATGAGAAAATCATCAAACCCTTCAATTTGCAATAGCATCTGCAATTCGATTTTGGTAATCACCAAGTATTTATATTATTTTTTGAAGTCGGTTTTTACCTTTAATATACACTTAAAGTATAATTATTACTGTTATAAAAAGCGAGGATGGTAGCGAGCGTTGACGACGAAA